>OZ034802.1:20294069-20894069 GCA_964028335.1 Altica lythri | reverse complement strand
TCGGATTCATTTTAGGAATAATTTACGTCAATAGCAAAATACACATTATATTTATTGAATGAAACGCAAAACTTGGACTTAGACTTTAGACTGAAATAGTTCATTAAAAACAAAATTAAAAAAAAAAATAAAAAACAAACAAACTCATGTTTGTTTTGTGACAGTTCGAAGAATAAGAAAAAAAAGGTAAAAATTTGTTTATAACAAATTGTTTATTAAATAAAGAATGAAAAATTAAACAAAACGAATTTTTTTATATCGAAAAGAAAAACAAATAATGATTTTAAAAAAATTGTTTCTTTCTTCCTTAATATTAATAATTATAAGTGAAAAAAATTTATTGGTAATTAATAAATGCTTTTTTAAGCAATAAAAAAAAGTTTTTTAAGAAATAATTTTCCTTTTAAAAGTCATTTGTATCAAAGATTGAAATTCCATAAAAAAAAAAATTTCATAAATAAATTTCGGAAATTTAAACTCCTCCCATAGCTGAAATTATACAGTTACTTCCATCAGAATCTTCCGTTAGAATCTACCCCTAGTCGTGCCTAAAGAAGTTTTGCTTCAATAATAGGTAAACAATATTAAAAATATACACACATTACGTTTAGAATGTGTGATTTTGTAGCTGTATCTACCTTATTGTAATACATCACAACACAAGAGCCTTCGATAGTTAGATAACCATTTCATTTTGTAGCATTTTATAGCATATTCCATAAAATTTAAAATCCTGAGTTAAGTTTGTTTCCTTCACGTCTACGAAGGATCTGTTATTGGTGGTAAAAGATCAGCCATCGTGACTA
Source organism: Altica lythri (assembly GCA_964028335.1). Lineage (NCBI taxonomy): Eukaryota > Metazoa > Arthropoda > Insecta > Coleoptera > Chrysomelidae > Altica > Altica lythri. The sequence continues at coordinate 20,893,263 of OZ034802.1, read as the reverse complement.
GTGTTTTTATGGCCTTTATGGCTACCTAACCAAAACTAAAATAAGTATAAGAAAGTGTTAAAATATTTTGAATATTATTATTTTATGAACAAAAACGTGCAACATGCTTCTTTACTCAACGTAAAGATTCCGTATAAACAATTATTTACTATCATAATATGTATGTATGTATATAAACTTACTTAATCAAATCATAATGAATGTGGCTGTCTCGTTATTTTTTCATTTTTGTCATATTTCTTCAAATCTTTCTGGCGCTTATAATATCCCCTTTGACGTTCACAATTTATTTTTCTTTTTAGCTCTTTAAGTCTATAAAACGAAAATAGCTAGGTATAAATAATAGGTATAAATAATTAGGTATAAATAGTGTAATTACACACCAAAAATAAAATTTATGCATATAGAGTACCTACCTATTCACTCATTTTCAATCAATATTTTTTCATCACTTTCTTCATTAATAAATCCACATTGTTTATTCATATTTAATACAAACACTTTATACACAAAAAACTATTTATATATAAGCAATGTATTTCGATTGACAAGACGATCAGCTGTCAATTCATACAATTACAGATTTAATTTTATTTAATATAGGAGGCAAAATCGCATGAGCGCCGCAAGGATTATTTTCAGGGGGTGCATCTGCATCTACACACTATTATGATCTAATATATATATAGAATGTAGAATGATTTGGACAGCAACCGCGACGCCTTTAGTTTTTATTTAAACAATAATTTAATAAAAAAATTAAAAAAATATATAATTTTCTGGAAAATTCAGGTATTTTCTTTCATAGAAGGGGGGTGCAAGCGCACCCTCTTGCACCCTGCTGCCGGCGCCCATGCAAAATCGTGTCAGTATTAGGTTTTGTTTCCGGTTTCTGTTATTAGAATGACGTCACGTCCGTTAGGATAACTTTTTTACTCCTAGTCTCGCTAAAGAAGTTTTACTTCAAAAATTTGATTATCTAATAAACAACGCATTTGTTTATAACAATTTTTTAAACAATAACTGATAAAAATTTAAAAAAATATTTTTATGCACAGCTTCTAATAACATAAAAACGGATCATTCATAATATTTAAAAAAAAACTTTTTTTCAATGATTAATTTAAGTTTTTAATTTTGCAACAACGATAATTATTAATAAATAACTGAAAAATATATATTTTTAAATTTCACCAACGGGGATCTATTCTAAAGCCTTTTAGGAATTGCTCCAAGACAGGAAAAAAATCTCAAATTTATAGTTCAACAATTATCACACTTGCAATATTTATGTTTAAGCAGAAAAACTTTTTAATTAACAATTGCATAAATAATTTATAAATTGTGATAAAAAAAAAATTTATCTATCCAGTAAGCACCTGATTTTTTTCATATCCTAAATTTGATATTTTATATGTTAAAATAATTTTTATTAAAAAAGTGTCCAAAGCAGTCGTGGCTTACGCAAGCCAGAGCACCCGTTTTCGGCCGTATTTTCAACTATCTGGGAAAATTATAAATATTAGTCCTACAGTTCCGAGAGTTTGAGCTTTTTTGTAGGAAATTTCCTCTTCTTTTTAAATCTTTTTTTTTATTTAATAAATCTTTATTAGTTTTTAGGATACTTGCAAAAAATCAAACCCTCTTCTTTTTGTTTTAGTTAATTGTTAATAACTTTTGCAGTTTTTACATGCGGAATATCATTTTTTTCAAAAATCATCTAGATGCGATTCCGAATCGAATGACACCTCGTTCATAATTTTCGGAGACTGCTGAAAAAAGTTGAGTAAAAAAGCACTTGTGAACTAGACTACTTTTAACGTTCTTATAATTTGGTTTTTAACGTTTGTGTCAACCTCTTAATATCCAGAATAAATAAATTCCCTTCTGGGTATATAATTTTATTGTCGATTAGAAACTTGAATCTGATTCAGTTTTTACGCTGTATTATTAGACTTGTTCAATAGTTTCTTGAGGTCATATTCACTCTCCGCTATCAATACTGTATCGTCTGCATAACAGAATTTTAACCTTCTTATTTCCCATTTGTATTGTTTTTGTTTTGGCCACTTATAATTCTATTCTTGATTAGATTAAACAAAAACAGTCTAAGTAATTCCCTTCGTCGAATGTCATAAGATACTGGTACCTATCTGTTCGGTTAGATCCAATTAAATTTTACCCAAATTTTGTTTTGTGAATATACATTTTGGATTGTTTTTATAATATTACGTATTCGGAGGGAATTCGCATGCGCACATTAAAATTTAAGTGTTCGCGGAGTAAATTTATTCTGTTCAGGATATAAAATTCTGTGTTCGCGGAGGACTTAGGTGACATTCCGAATATGCTCATAACGTGTTCGATGTGTTCTAGGTTCTAAGTTGGGATATTTGTATTCGGAAGAGATTTTAAGCTAAAAATTTTTTGTTTTCAAAGTAATTTGTTTCAAGTTTTGTGTATTTGATTTAGTTTGTATTATTCTTAGTTTTTTTTTTTCATATTAATTTTTTAGATGATGAACCTCAGTTCAAACGATGAAGATTTTGCAGAGATGTTTTAGTGTTCCTAAAAATTAAATTTTTTTTGAAGAAACTGTTCGAAATTTAGTGATAAACAGTTTAATAAACATTTTAGGATTAGTAGGGTCCTAGCTACAGTGTTGGCAAACAAATATCAGAACAGTTCTTAATAAAAATTTAGACAAATCTAAAATAATAATTTTTTTATCTACAATTTAATCGAAATTAAGAATACATTTACCTTCCCGATCAGACATTATTTTGATAATTTGAAAATAAAACACGAAAAATAAATAAAAACTGCTATAACATTACCGATAAATTTATCTTCTCTTTTAGCTATAATACATATATATTTCTAGGATTTTTAGTTACACTTTAGCGTTCGCGCTGGGTTAAAAATTCAGGATATGTCCTTAGAGCCTTGCACATTAAGGAAGTCCAGTACATGCTAGGTTCTTACCCTGAATACATTTAGGATTTGCTCCGCGAAAATAGCTAATGTGGGATTTGTCCCTCATGCAGAAAGTGTTAAAGTTTTTAATTGTATTGCTTAAAATAGTATGAACCAGAATACTGCGGTTTGGTTTAAGATTATTGTTATGATGAAGCTGTTGTGTTAAGATTTAGTATTAACACCTTTTTCAGTAATATATTCATAATAATCTGTTTTTTTATAGCGGAACTACACGCAACTTATTTCGACTCGATTTACTTGTATCTAACATTTTTGAAACGATTGTAAACTCACAACTTAACAATTTTTTAACCCTACATTACGCATTGTAGCATATATGCATCTTACATCTTATTTATTTTCTGTTTTTAACTTATGTGTTACACGTTTTGCAGATTCAACTATTTTTATCAGTACTGCTACACCTTTTTATACCTTTACTATTGGTTTCGTAGTTGCTCGTCACCATTGAAACATATTGTAACGGTATAACCGTAAAGAAAAGGACCTTAATTTGAAAGATTGTTATTCTAGAAACTTCTAAACACACTAACTAGATTAAATAATGTTTCTAAGAAATTCTAGAAAGTTCTAAACACACTGACTAGATTAAATTATGTTGTATATAATGGGATGTATGGGCAGTTAACGTCAGTTCAAGTTCAGTTATTCACAAGAGTTAATTGTATTGTCAAGTAGTTAGACGTTATCCAGCAGAGTTCTGTGTATCTTAACAATTTTGTAAATAAAGTCCCCATAAGTGTTTTAAATGGGTGTCAGGTGTGGGGTGAAGATACAAGAATGCCTGGAAAAAAGATAAATGAACTATTGGTGGCTAAGCTCAGAAGAGAGCTCGAAGAATTAGAGTTGGAAGCTACTGGGAGCAAATCCGTATTGTTGAGAAGGCTCCGTAAATAGGTACTACCTACATAGTAATTTGGACCCTGACGCTGTGGAGTTCGAAGACCCAGTTCAAAAAGCAAATTCTGAACTAACTCAACATTTTTCCCGGCGGCAAGAAGAACAAACTCAACAACTTTCCCGGCTGCAAGAAGAACAAACTCAACAACTTTCCCGGCTGCAAGAGCAAGAGGAGCTATCAGGACGAATGACGGGCCAACAAGAAGAACAAACTCAACAACTTTTCCGGCTGCAAGAGGAGCTATCAGGACGAATGACGAACCAACAAGAGGAGCTATCCAGTCAGATGAAGAGCCAGCGCGAAGATATGTTCCAGCTGTCGCAACGAATGACGAGCCAACAAGACGAACAGTCACACCAACTGACCCAGTTGTCCAGTCAGATAAACAGCCAGCTCAAAGATATGTCCCAGCTATCGCAACGAATGTCAGATGAGTTATCCAGTTCGTTCTCTCAGCAAATATCACATCTTCGTGACGAGCAAAATCAGCAAGTGGCCAACTTAAATCAGCAAGTGACCAACATGCGAGACGAGCAAAATCAGCAAGTTGCCAACTTGCGAGACGAGATCAACCAGCAAATGCAGTCCGAAATAAGGAAGCTTCAACAAGAACAGGAAGCTTATCGTCGAAACCAGCCCATCCACCACGGCAACGGAGATAGAAAAAGGATGGAGACCTGCCACGTAGACGTCGACCGACGAGGAAATGGGGAGACTACCAGGTACGAACGACGATGAAACCCCCGACCTTCGACAGGAAGACTTCCTGGCCAAATTACCTGAAACAATTCGACGCAGCGGCCAGAGCTAATGGATGGTCACCCCAGGAGAAGGCATTGTCCCTAACCGCAGCTCTGCGAGGCGAAGCTTTAGACGTCTTGCAATCATTGACACCGGATGAAGCTGACAACTTCGAGTTATTGGTGAATCGTCTAGAGATGCGTTATGGTCAAACTCATCTACAACCGGTGTACAAAATGCAGTTAAAAAGCCGAAAGCAGAAAAATGGAGAGACTATCCAGGAATTTGAGGCGGAAGTAGCAAGAATGGTACGACTTGCATATTTAAATGCAGCGGAGGATTACCTGGAGTGCCTGGCAGTTCAAACCTTCACCGATGGTCTTCGAGACGTCGAGTTGCAGCGCGCTGTACGGTTGACGCGGATGAAGACTCTTGTGGACGCCTTGACCATTGCCCTGGAGTTTAAGGCGGCGACGGAGGCCTCACGTGGAGTTGCTCGACTAAGGGAAGTCACCGGTAACTACCGGTAGTAGAGAGGTTAATGCAGTTATCTCCAAAAATAAGGCTCACAGTGAGATTCTGGAACTACGGAGAACTTGGCCATATAAGAAATACTTGCCCCCAAAAAATAAAATCTTCTGCCGAAGTACCCCAGCAGCAGGAAAACTAGAACGGGTCGACTCCTGGATGGCGAAATCGACCCCAAACATTCCCGAAGCCCCTCACACCATTAAATTGGCAACTCTGCGACATCACGTGGACAGCTTATATGTAGATGGCCTCATTGATGGAAAAACTTTAGCATGCTGGTAGACACTGGAGCTACAAAAACTATCGTTCGACCATCCATCATTATGCGAAAGAAGATGTGGCCTACCAGTTGAAGACTGCGTACCGCTACCGGAGATTCTGCTAGAGTCTACGGTGAGATTCAGGTGACGCTACAGTTTGGTTCAACCTCTCTTGTTTACTCGGTGCTAGTGGCTAACGTGGATGAAGATGTTGTTCTGGGCATGGATGTTATGCTCCACTGTGGTTTTCATTTGGATCTTCGCCGACGTATCCTTCGTACTGGTAATGAAGAAATATTCCTGCACCGTAAACAAGTTGAAAATGCCTCGATTAAGCTAATTGATGATATCAAACTTTCGGCGAGCTGCGAATGTGTCGTCACAGCGCGGTTGGATAAACTAGAGCCAGATGGTGCCCCAGCCATGATAGAGCCGAAGAACCATGACCATGAATTGGGAAAAGGACTCCTTGTGGGTAAGACTTTTGTTAGATTTGCCAAAGAGGTACCAATCCGAGTTATAAACTTGAACGATCATCCAGTACTTCTCCGAAAGGACACGGAAATAAGAAGTTTAGAACCAGTAACGGCCATAATTCAAAAGGTAAACGCTACGGAAACAGATAAGACCAACGGAATTGAACAATTAATGAAAAAATAAATTAGATCCCTCTTTGTCAAAATTAGAAAAGAAACAGGTAAGAGATCCACTTTACCGTTATAAACCTGTATTTGGTTCTAAAAGTAAACTGGGAAGAACTGATGTTGTACAACATAGAGTTGACACTAGTGATGCACGTCCGATTCGACAGGTACCCCGAAGGATGCCTCAAGTTAAGAAGGAAGAAGCAGACAGAGCCCTTAAAGAAATGATTCAAAATGGCATAGTCGAACCATCCAGTAGTCCGTGGGCTTCTCCTGTGGTTGTATTGAGAAAGAAAGACGGATCAATGCGGTTTTGTGTCGACTATCGAAAGCTAAATGATGTCACTAAGAAGGACAGTTATCCTCTGCCAAGGATTGATGATGCCCTCGACGCTTTGGCGGGTTCTACTTTGTTTTCTACCTTGGACCTTAAACGCGGATACTGGCAAGTTAAAACGAATCCTGCAGACAAAGAAAAGACTGCCTTTACCAGTGGATCAGGGTTGTGGCAATTTACGGTCCTTCCGTTTGGCCTCTGTAATGCTCCTGCGACGTTTGAACGACTAATGGAGAACATCCTGCGGGGTTTGTCATGGGAAACTTGTCTAGTTTATCTAGACGACATCATCCTAATGGGCAAGACCTTTAAAGAACATTTATCTAACCTGGAAGAAGTCTTTAAAAGATTACAGAACGCTAATCGAACATTGAATGTTAAGAAATGCCACTTGTTCCAGAGATAGGTAAACTATTTAGGACATAACGTAAGCAAGGATGGCGTTGCTGTTGACCCCGCTAAGATACAAGCCGTTCAGAAATGGCCAATCTCTATCGACAAACATCAGCTCCGGAGTTTGTTGGGTCTTTGTTCCTATTACCAACGATATGTCAAGAATTTTGGAGACATCGCCAAACCCTTGACACGTTTGACAGAACAAGATAAGTTCTTCTGTTGGGATCAGGAATGTCAAGAGGCGTTTAAAATATTGGAGAAACAGCTTACGTCAGCACTTGTTCTTGCTTATCCACTTCCTGATGGTAAGCTTATTCTGGACACCGACGCCAGCAATGTGGGAATTGGAGCCGTCTTGTCACAGCTACAAGATGGTAAGGAAAGAGTGGTTTGTTACTTCAGCAAAACTTTATCAAAGGCTGAAAATAACTACCGTCTAACTCGGAGGGAACTGTTAGCAGTTGTAAAATCCGTCAAACACTTTTATAACGATCTGTATGGCAGAAAATTCCTGATCAGAACAGACCATGCTAGTTTAAAGTGGTTAATTACCTTTAGGAACCCAGAATGACAGATAGCAAGATGGCTCGAAAAACTGCAGGAATATGATGTTGAAATCGAGCACAGACCTGGAACAAGACATCGTTATGCTGATGCACCTTCCAGAAGACCATGTCGACCTGATTGCCCCCACTGTACCCGTATGGAGCAGAACGAGGATAAACTTGCCTTAGTTAAGGTTGTGCCAGAAGACGAGAGCTCTATGCTGGATAAGCAACAAAAAAACGATCCCGTTCTGAGAAAGATTCGGGAGTGGAAGAGAATGGACCGTCGTCAGTTGTGGAGAGAGATATCCTCATGCTCTCCTGCTTTAAAAGCATACTGGTCCCAATGGAACTCTTTAATTTTGGACGGTGGGCTCGTTAACAGACTTGTAGAAAATTCCGAGGGCACAGAAACAAGGAAACAAATAGTGGTCCCAAGAAATGCTGTACCAGAAATTTTAAAACAGATGCATAATGATAGTTCTGGAGGACATCTGGGTATCACGAAAACGCTGCAAAAGATCCGAGACAGATTTTTCTGGGTAAATTGCACTAATGATGTTAAAGATTGGTGCCGTAAATGCACTACATGTGCTGGCTGCCAGTAACGGTCCGCACTGAAAACCGAAGGCGGAAATGCAGCAATACCTGGTTGAAAGTCCTTTTGAAAGAATCGCAGTAGATGTATTGGGGCCACTTCCACAGACCGATGTAGGAAACAAGCACATCTTTGTTGTCATGGACTACTTTACTAAATGGGTTGAAGCCTCTGCAGTTCCCAATCAGGAGGCCACCACTTTAGCAGATATATAAGATGAAGAATTCGTAAGCCGATTTGGGGTACCACTAGAATTACACTCAGACCAAGGGAGAAATTTTGAGAGCAAGCTGTTTTAAGAAGTTTGCCAAAGATTAGGCATCCACAAAACGAGAACCACAGCGATGCACTCTCAGTCTGATGGAATGGTGGAACGAGTGAACCGGACTATAACCAACTATCTGTCAAAAGTGGTGTCAGATTGTTAGAGAGATTGGGATCGACATATTTCACTATTTCTAATGGCAATTCGATCGGCCATTAACGAATCAACTGGCCAAACGCCTGCGAAGGTCCTGTTCGGTAGAGAAATGAGGCTACCATGTGACTTGGTGTTTGGTTGTAAACCTGGTGAAGAAATGGCCCGTGAACAATATGTCGCTGATCTTCAGAATCGAATGGAGAATATACACAACCTGGTGCGTGGAAAAATTACCTAGTGATCGGATGAAGAGGTACTATGACACACGGACAATGAAAAAGAGTTACCAAGTTGGAGATTTAGTCTGGCTCTATAACCCCCGACGGCGTCGAGGTATTTGTCCCAAATTACAGAAGAACTGGGAAGGTCCATACACCATCAAGAAGAAGATTAACGATGTCATTTATCGGATCGTGAAAATTCCCAGAGGGAAATCCGTCGTGGTCCATCATGATCGTTTGGCGCCTTACCAAGGAAACCACAGTGGAGATGCGCAGCAACTCCAAGAAGATGGTTTGGCCGGCTCAGGGAGTGTGCGGAATTCCGATGTAGGAAAAAACATTCCAGGAGGAATAAATCTAAGGAGGGGAAAGTGTAACGGGATAACGGTAAAGAAAAGGACCTTAATTTGAAAGATTGTTATTCTAGAAACTTCTAAACACACTAACTAGAATAAATAATATTTCTAGAAAGTTCTAAACAAACTGACTAGATTAAATAATGTTGTATATAAGGAGATGTATGGGCAGTTAACGTCAGTTCAAGTTCAAATATCTACAAAAGTTCATTGTATTATCAAGTAGTTAGACGGTATCCAGCAGAGTTCTGTGTATCTTAACAATTTTGGAAATAAATTGTGTAAAAGTCCCCATAAGTGTTTCAATATATTTCATAACGTCCTGTATGCAATTTATATTGCCTGTAACAGTTAGGCAGTGCTTGTGATTTTATAATAATACTAGCTGTCGTTACTTTTTTTCATTTTTTTTTTTCAAATTTTTACCATTTTGTTTTTTTTTTTGTTTTCAATGATTTTTTTATATTATATATTTTATATAGGATATCCACTGCACCACCGTACGGTGGCTTTATAGTACTTAATTTAGTAAGAAATTCTCGTTTAGATAATGACTGCGCCACCTTACTGTGGCGTCCTAGTTATTTTAAAATTGTAATAGCTTCTAAGATGTTCATTGAAATTAAGTGATGTCAAAGACAATTTTGTTCACAATTAAATACTCTTAATCAACAACACATTTATTTGGATAAAGATTAATATTATAACGTTAATACAACTCTTCACAAATAATGCATTAATTTCAAACAAATTTGATTACTGTCACGGACATTTTTTTGGACCATTTCAAGAGGAATAATTCTTTTATACATATATTTTTGGTATCTTGAACCGTTTTCGCAGCGCACGCAATGGAAGCCCTCAAGGATCAATAATTTTCCCCGTTTTTTTCACATTTTCCATTACTTCTTCGCTCCCAATAGTTGCATCGTGATGTTATATAGCCTAAAGCCTTTCTTGATAAATGGTCTATTTAACACAAAAAGAATTTTTCAATTCGAACCAGTACTTCCTGAGATTAGCGCGTCCAAACAAACAAACTCTTCAGCGTTATAATATTAGTATAGATTTAAATTTTTGACTGTTTTTCTAATACTGATAATACTGCAGCAGAAAACTACCTACAGGAAGTACTACCATGTTTGCTAAAAGACTATCCTGCAAATTGTATTTACACACAAACGATGCCTGTACCTACAGTATACCGCAAATAAAAATGCATGGATGACGGCAAGCTTATTTAAAGACTGGATTATTGCATTTGATAACAAAATTAAAGAAATTCACCAAAAAGGTTTGCTTTTCATGGATGATTGTGCGGCTCATAAAGTTGACGTAAGATTAAATAATGTTATCATACATTATTTACCTGCTAATACAACCTCTCTCATACAGCCCTTGAACCAGGGCATTATTTCTTTATTAAACGAACTTATCGCAAACAAATAGTAAATAAAATATTTTGGACATAGATTTTTACAACCCTTCATCTTTAGCAACAGTGACTGAATTATCTAAAAAAAATTCTATTTTGTCGGCCTCCCACATGTTGAACAAAGCGTGGAAAGAAGTTTGTAAAAAATGGATAAAAAAATTGTTTTTTCAAATGTGGATTTTATACAGACAGTTTGAAATCGGATACCAAAACGATTCTGTTGCCCCTGAAGGCATGACCGATAAAGAATTTGAAGAATTTGTAAATGTTGATAACAACGTGGATGTAATGACAAATACAGGTCTTGATGATGGCAGTTGACGACCTTAATTTGCAAGATATATCTTTAAGATTAGAAGATACCCCGAATTCGAATGAAGTACAATCAGCTTGCAACGTAATAAGGCGATATCTAGAAAGCAAAAGTCATACGGACTTTAACAATTTGAAACACTTATGGGGACTTTTACACAATTTATTTACAAAATTGTTAAGATACACTGAACTCTGCTGGATAACGTCTAAACTGCTTGACAATACAAGGAACTCTTGTGAATATTTCAACTTGAACTGATGTTAACTACCCATACATCCCCTTATATACAAATTTATTTAATCTAGTCAGTGTGTTTAGATCTTTCTAGAATTTTCTAGAAACATTATTTAATCTAGTCAATGTGTTTAGAAGTATCAGAATTTTCTAGAAACATTATTTAATCTAGTCAGTGTTTTTAGAAGTTTCTAAAAATCAACTGTCAGTAACAATCTTTCAAATTAAGGTCCCTTCCTTTATGGTTATCACGTTACACTGCCTCCTCCTTAGATTTATTCCTCCTGGAATGGTATTTCCTAAATCGGAATCCCGCACACTCCTTGAGCCAGCCAAACCATCTTCTTGGAGCTGCTGCACATCTCCACTGTGGTTTCCCTGGTAAGGCGCCAAACGATCATGATGGACCACGACGGGTTTCCCGCTGGGAATTTTCACGATCCGATAAATGACATAAATGGACCTTCCCAGTTCTTCTGTAATTTGGGACAAATACCTCGACGCCGTCGGGTATTATAGAGCCAGACTAAATCTCCAACTTGGTAACTCTTTTCCATTGTCCTCGTGTCATAGTAACTCTTCATCCGATCACTAGATAATTAAAGTTTTCCACGCACCAGGTTGTGTATATTCTCCATTCGATTGTGAAGATCAGCGACATATTGTTCACGGGCCATTTCTTCACCAGGTTTACAACCAAACACCAAGTCACATGGTAGCCTCATTTCTCTACCGAACAGGACCTTCGCAGGCGTTTGGCCAGTTGATTCGTTAATGGCCGATCGAATTGCCATTAGAAATAGTGGAATATGTCGATCCCAATCTTTCTGACATTCTGACACCACTTATGACAGATAGATGTTATAGTCCGGTTCATTCGTTCCACCATTCCATCAGACTAAAGTGGTGGCTTCCTGATTGGAAACTGCATAGGCTTCAACCCATTTAGTGAAGTAGTCCATGACAACAAAAATGTACTTGTTTCCTGCATCGCTCTGTGGAAGTGGCCCCAATACATCTACTGCGATTCTTTCAAAAGGACTTCCAACCAGGTATTGCTGCATTTCCGCCTTCGGTTTTCGGTGCGGACCGTTACTGGCAGCACATGTAGTGCATTTACGACACCAATCTTTAACATCATTAGTGCAATTTACCCAGTAAAATCTATCTCGGAACTTTTGCAGCGTTTTCGTTATACCCAGATGTCCTCCAGAGCTATCATTATGCATTTGTTTTAAAATTTCCGGTACAGCATTTCTTGGGACCACTATTTGTTTTCTTGTTTCTGTGCCCTCGGAATTTTCTACAAGTCTTTTAACGAGCCCACCGTCCAAAACTAAAGAGTTCCATTGGGATCAGTATGCTTTTAAAGCAGGAGAGGATGAGGATATCTCTCTCCACAACGGACGACGGTCCATTCTCTTCCACTCCCGAATCTTTCTCAGAACGGGATCGTTTTCTTGTTGCTCCTCCAGCGTAGAGCTCTCGTCTTCTGGCACAACCTTAACTAAGGCAAGTTTTCCCTCGTTCTGCTCCATACGGGTACAATGGGGGCAATCAGGTCGACATGGTCTTCCGGAAAGTGCATCAGCATTACGATGTCTTGTTCCAGGTCTCTGCTTGATTTCAACATTACATTCCTGCAGTTTTTCGAGCCATCTTGCTATCTGTCGTTCTGGGTTCCTAAAGCTAAGTAACCACTTTAAACTAGCATGGTCTGTTCTGATCAGGAATTTTCTGCCATACAGATATTTATAAAAGTGTTCGACGGATTTTACAACTGCTAACAGTTCCCTCCGAGTTACACAGTAGGTCTTTTCAGCTTTCGATAAATTTTTGCTGAAGTAACCAACCACTTTTTCCTTACCATCTTGTAGCTGTGACAAGACGGCTCCAATTCCCACATTGCTGGCGTCGGTGTCCAGAATAAGCTTACCATCAGGAAGTGGATAAGCAAGAACAGGTGCTGACGTAAGCTGTTTCTTCAATATTTCAAATGCCTCTTGACATTCCTGATCCCAACGGAAGGACTTATCTTGTTCTGTCAAACGTGTCAAGGGTTTGGCGATGTCTCCAAAATTCTTGACATATCGTCGGTAATAGGAACAAAGACCCAAGAAACTCCCGAGTGGATGTTTGTCGATAGGGATTGGCCATTCCTGAACGGCTTGTATCTTGGCGGGGTCAACAGCAACGCCATCCTTGCTTACGTTATGTCCGAAATAGTTGACCTGTCTCTGGAACAAGTGGCATTTCTTAACATTCAATGTTAGATTAGCGTTCTGTAATCTTTTAAAGACTTCTTCCAAGTTAGATAATTGTTCCTTAAAGGTCTTGCCCATTATGATGATGTCGTCTAGATAAACTAGACAAGTTTCCCATGACAAACCCCGCAGGATGTTCTCCATTAGCCGTTCAAACGTCGCAGGAGCATTACAGAGGCCAAACGGAAGGACCGTAAATTGCCACAACCCTGATCCACTGGTAACGGCAGTCTTTTCTTTGTCTGCAGGATTCATTTTAACTTGCCAGTATCCGCTTTTAAGGTCCAAGGTAGAAAACAAAGTAGAACCCGCCAAAGCGTCGAGAGCATCATCAATCATTGGCAGAGGATAACTGTCCTTCTTAGTGACATCATTTAGCTTTCGATAGTCGACACAAACCGCATTGATCCGTCTTTCTTTCTCACTAATACCACAGGAGAAGCCCACGGACTACTGGATGGTTCGACTATGCCATTTTGAATCATTTCTTTAAGGGCTCTGTCTGCTGCTTCCTTCTTAACTTGAGGCATCCTTCGGGGTACCTGTCGAATCGGACGTGCATCACCAGTGTCAATTCTATGTTGTACAACATCAGTTTTTTCCAATTTACTTTTAGAACCAAATACAGGTTTATAACGGTAAAGTAGATCTTTTACCTGTTTCTTTTCTAATTTTGACAAAGAGGGATCTAATTTTGTCATTAATTGTTCAATTCCGTTGGTTCCATCTATTTCCGTAACGTTTACCTTGTGAATTATGGCCGTTACTGGTTCTAAATTTCCCATTTCCGTGTCCTTTCGGAGAAGAACTGGATGATTGTTTAAGTTGATAACTCGGATGGGTACCTCTTTGGCGGATCTAACAAGAGTCTTACCCACAAGCAGTCCTTTTCCCAATTCATGGTCATGGTTCTTCGGCTCTATCATGGCTGGGGCACCATCTGGCTCCAACCGCGCTGTTACGACATATTCGCAGCTCGCCGGAAGTTCGATATCATCGATTAGCTTAATCGAGGCACTGTCAACTTGTTTTCGGTGCAGGAATATTTCCTCATTATCAGTACGAAGGATACGTCGGCGAAGATCCAAGTGAAAACCACAGTGGAGCATAACATCCATGCCCAGAACAACATCTTCATCAACGTCAGCCACCAGCACCGAGTGAACAAGAGAGGTTGAACCAAACTGTAGCGTCGCTTGTATCTCACCGTAGACTCTAGCAGAATCTCCGGTAGCGGTACGCAGTCTCCAACTGGTAGGCCACATCTTCTTTCGCATAATGATGGATGCTCGAACGATAGTTTTTGTAGCTCCAGTGTCTACCAGCATGCTAAAGTTCTTCCCATCAATGAGGCCATCTACATATAAGCTATCCACGTGATATCGCAGAGTTACCAATTTAATGGTGTGAGGGGCTTCGGTAATGTTTGGGGTCGATTTTGCCCTCCAGGAGTCGACCAGTTCTAGTTTTCCTGCTGCTGGGGTACTTCAGCAGAATATTTTTCTTTTTGGGGGCAAGTATTTCTTATATAGCCTAGTTCTCCGCAGTTCCAGCATCTCACTGGGCGCCTTCTTTTTGGAGATAACGTCATTAACCTTTCTACTACCGCTTCGACGTCGCTAACGGAATGAACGGCATTGTCGTAGTTACCAGTGACTTCCCTTAGTCGAGCAACTCCACGTGAGGCCTTCGTCGCCGCCTCAAGTTCCAGGGCAATGGTCAAGGCGTCCACAAGAGACTTTGGCCGCGCCAACCATACCTACAGCCCGCTGCAACTCGACGTCTCAAAGACCATCGGTGAAGGTTTGGACTGCCAGGCACTCCAGGAAATCCTCCGCTGCATTTAAATACGCAAGTCGTACTATTCTTGCTACTTCCGCCTCAAATTCCTGGATAGTCTCTTCATTTTTCTGCTTTCGGCTCTTTAACTGCATTCGGTACACCGGTTGTAGATGAGTTTGACCATAACGCATCTTTAGACGATTCACCAATAACTTGAAGTTGTCAGCTTCATCCGGTGTCAATGATTGCAAGACGTCTAAAGCGTCGCCTCGCAGAGCTACGGTAAGGGATAATGCCTTCTCCTGGGATGACCATCCATTCGCTCTGGCCGCTGCGTCGAATTGTTTCAGGTAATTTGGCCAGGAAGTCTTTCCATCGAAGGTCGGGGGTTTCATCGTAGTTCGTACCTGGGTCGCCTCCCCGTTTTCTCGTCGGTCGATGTCTACGTGGCATGTTTCCATCGTTTCTGCATCTCCGTCGCCGTGGTGGATGGGCTGGTTTCGACGACCAGCTTCCTGTTCTTGTTGAAGCTTTCTTATTTCGGACTGCATTTGCTGGTTGATCTCGTCTCGCAAGTTGGCCACTTAGTGATTCTGCTCGTCTCGCAAATTGGCCACTTGCTGATTCAAGTTGGTCACTTGCTGGTTTTGCTCGTCTCGCAAGTTGCATATTTCGAAACGCACATGCGATATTTGCTGGGAGAAAGAACTGGATAACTCTTGTGGTAGGGTAGACATCCGTTGTGATAGCTGTGACACCTCTTTGCGCTGGCTTCTTATCTGACTGGATAGCTCCTCTTGTTGGTTCTTCATTCGTCCTGATAGCTTCTCTTGCAGCCGGGAAAGTTGTTGGGTTTGTTCTTCTTGTTGGCTCGTCATTCGTCCTGATAGCTCCTCTTGCTGGCTCTTTATCTGACTGGATAGCTCCTCTTGCTGCCGGGAAAGTTGTTGAGCCTGTTCTTCTTGCAGCCGGGAAAGTTGTTGAGCTTGTTGTTCTTGCAGCCGGAAAAGTTGTTGAGCTAGTTCAGAATTTGCTTTATGAACTGGGTCTTCGAACTTCACAGCGTCAGGGTCCAAATCATTATTTACATAGTATTCACGGAGCCTTCTCAACAATGCGGATTTGCTTTCAGTAGTTTCCAACTCCAATTCTTCGAGCTCTTTTCTGAGCTCAGCCACCAATAGTTCATTTATCTTTTTTCCAGGCATTCTTGTATCTTCACCCCACACCTGACACCAATTTGAAACACTTATGGGGTATTTTACACAATTTATTTACAAAATTGTTAATATACACTAAACTCGGCTGGATAACGTCTGATCTGCTTGACAATACAATGAACTCTTGTGAATATTTCAACTTGAACTGACGTTAACTGCCCATACATCCCCTTATATATAAATTTATTTAATCTAGTCAGTGTGTTTAGATCTTTCTAGAATTTTTTAGAAACATTATTTAATCTACTCAGTGTGTTTAGAAGTTTCTAGAATTTTCTAGAAACATTATTTAATCTAGTGAGTGTTTTTAGAAGTTTCTAAAAATCAACTGTCAATAACAATCTTTCCAATTAAGGTCCCTTCCTTCATGGTTATCCCGTTACAAATTATTACAAGTTGGATATTCAAAGAACAGATATGTTATACTGTAAACAGAAACAAACCAAAATTACAGATTTTTTTTCTTAATAGTAATTTTAATACATAATAATAAAACTAAAACGTAAGTATATTAAATTTGTGTGATTTTTAATCTTACCTGTCCTAGACGTATTTATACATATATATATATATATATATAAAACGAACAGAGCGTTTTGTGACAGTTTAAAAATGTCCAAAGATGATACATAACGTATCTAGTGCCTTACTGTCAAAAGTAATAATTTCAGTTTTGAACTGAAATGGTGTCGGTTAGAAATTTTATTTATATCGCAGCATCCAAGGTGTCTTTTAAAGTGTTAGAAATTTCTAACCGACACCATTTCAGTTCAAAACTGAAATTATTACTTTTGACAGTAAGGCACTAGATACGTTATGTATCATCTTTGGATATATATATATATATATATATATATATATATATATATATATATATATATATATATATATATATATAAAACAAAGGGGGATAACGGGCATGTAACGCAACAAGGATCATAGGTTACAAGTAGGAATGGTAACCGCAGACATGCATATATATATATATATATATATATAGAAAAAGAAGTTTT
This sequence comes from Altica lythri, assembly GCA_964028335.1. NCBI lineage: Eukaryota > Metazoa > Arthropoda > Insecta > Coleoptera > Chrysomelidae > Altica > Altica lythri. Next base: position 20,876,048 of record OZ034802.1, on the reverse strand, counting down.
TGCTGAATAGAAATATGGTTTAAAATTTATTGGGTTTGCAGCAATATGAAAGGTGTACTCTTTTAAATATTTATTCCAAGCTTTCGGCTATATTTATAGCCATCATCAGGGATCTACAATAATTATAAACTAAGTGTAAAAATATAAATAAAATGAATAATATAACTTACAACTTAATGAGATTATTTCAGATGCTTAAATGCGAAACATATGTCATTTTTTAAAATACATTTAAAGTGAAAGTTTTATATAAAAAACTAAGGTTTTTTTTTTATTATTTTTATTATTCCCAATATAAATAACCAATAAGTATTCTGTTATAAGTTACATTTTTCTTATTGTAGTAAGTTCTGATGAAGCCAGACGTTCAGTTGGCGAAAGCTTAACAAAAAATAAAGACACCAAATTGAAGCAACTAGTTTCTTTTCGCTTCCTTATTTAAAAATATTTAATAAAAGGGTTATTCCCAGCTGATATTGGAATCTATTATATATATATATATATATATATATATTATAACATATGATAACTCTACTATTAGTATTCTATAAGTCACCATGCTATAAAGTAATCCTTACCTTGAATTTTTTTAAATTTTAATATAAATGTGAAGAAGGTAAGACTCAAATTAATTTCTTTTATTTTAAATATTATTATTTTAAAATATGCTCCTGGCTATTCTCTTTCTTAGGGTCAGAGTTCAAAAATTTTAAATAATAAATAGATTCAAATTCAACCAATGTTGAAAATTTTGACAAACGATTATAAAATTTAGAAATAATGTACCAAATTATGTTTTCTGAACGATGATTCTAACTTAACCTTAACCTTACTTTTTCTTATAGTGTTGTGAGATTTTACACACTATTTTCAAAAACCAAATGTAGTTAATATCAAATGATATGAAAAATTCCGAATTTTGTAACTAATAAATCAAATTAAACTTATCTAATAATGAAAAATAACTTATTTAAACAGTGAAAACGGTGTATAGTGAAATTAAATGTTCATTAAATACATAAAAATCAAACACAGAAACGTTCTTTAGTGTTAAAAACTGGAAATTGATACCGTGTTATGAAGATCTTGTATTCTCTTTGGACAGCTAAGGCTCAGGATCTCCTTTTCAATTAGAATCCACCATTTCCCAGGACATCAATGATATACGGACACTTTAGAGATTTTGACTAATAAAATTTCTTCTAATCAGGAAACAATCAGCTCTTACATCAAACGGTAAGTAAACTAATAATTTTCTTTCTTGTTAGAAACTGGTTTTACTTTCTTTAAATTAATTCAGGATGCTTTTATATCAATGAACTGCTCAGCATACAATTTCTAACATTTATTTCTTGATAAAAATAAACTTTGCTTTTTACCAGATACTATCAGGAACTTCCTTGCAGTTTTGTTAACACTTTTGACTACTTTTAAACTTTCTTTTATAAGTATTTTGAAAAAAAAATCTAAATTTTAACGGAGCAAACTTTATTACATCTTTCCTCTTCAGACGGTCGAAAACAAGAGAGCGATTCAGAAATAAACAACTTAACAACTGAATCTCCAAACAAACTTATACTATACATTATTATTCCCTATTCGCCTACTAATTATTTTCAAATAAAATTACTAAAAATCTAATACTTAATTCCTTATTTACATTTAATACAATAATCATTCTTTTAAAATTTGCTATACTTTTGATGAATTGTTAATTTTATAATCTTATCTATAATATAATCTAATTTCTTTCTATTTTCAGAACTTTTCATTTGGAAATTAAACTAATAACAAATTACAATATGGCTTGAAAACAAACATTGTATATTTTGAAAGTAAGTAAAATTTTTTATATTTCTTCTATGATTTCTAATATTTTATAATAAAATTTATGTAATGTTTTACATTTATGTTTTAACATTTAACTTTCTTATTTTATTTTATCTTAATTTATTTAAAATTGTTTTTAATTACCAATGTATCGTAAAATTTATAAACTTTTAAATATTTACTCTTATTATCTATTTAATACATGATCATTAAAATTTTATATATTATAGATTAAACTATATTAAATCTTTAAAATAAATATCTCATAGATGTACTTGTATATTTTAATTTCTTATTTTGTTTTATTTTTCTTTTTTAGGAATTGTGAAGAAGATGATGATAAATTATACCAAATTTACTGCATTTGCACTCTGCCTTGGAATAAGAATATTTGCCTTTCTCTATTTCCATTAATTTTCTCTATATGTACTTATTTAATATAGCATAGTAACTCATATCATCTCAAATCCCCCAATTAAAATTTTTGAATCAATCATGCTGATTTAAGGTTAGGTGTTCTTGACAAGACAAGAACACCTAACCTTAAATCAGCAACGTGGCTGAATAATTTTTATCAAATAATTTTTATCAAATGATTTTATAAGTGTAATTATTTTAAAAAAAGTGTTTGTGTTGTAATTATATCATAACCGTAGTTCTTAACTGTTTCCAAGACTAAATCTCATCAAGTTTTCTCATCACATACATATTAACATGTTCACAATTAAATTATGTTAACTTCAAAGGTTCAACCTCACACAGTGATTTTCCCTGAAGATGGAAATAAGTATTAATAAAATTTCCGAAAGCTTGGATCATTACTAAAGAGTTTTCTTTACACCTTTTGCTGCTAATCCCCAACAATTTTGTCAACTGAGTTATATATATATATATATATATATATATTCATTGGTACAAAGAAAATAAATTTCTAGACCTTTTATTTAAAATATTAAGAAAGGTAATACGTTATAATTATTTAAAATACACAAGTTTGGATATTGTAATACTTCGGTTAATGCCATAATTTTTGCGTACAAAATGATTATTATATTAAGCGGATCCTACTGAATTTTCATTTTAAAACGCACAGCAAAACTAACGTTTTTAGACAAACTTACGTTTAGGTTTTTAGAAATAAATGTTAGCTTAAGTCAGGATAAAACAGTATAACTCCAAAAATAATTTATGATTATGTGATGAATACTTTAACGATGTCATTTGCAGTAATAAGAGAAGTTAATAAAAAATAGTAGATAAAGAAATTATACAACAATAAACACTTTAGATAATATTTAAAAAAATTACTGAGTAAGAGATATGGTAACTAGTGGCCTACTAAACAACACTTACCTAAGTCATATTGTTGCTACCCTTGTTTACCATGCGCTGATCCTTAAAAGATAAGTACCACAGTTTAAAATCTACTTCGATAAGATAATAAGTTCGGTGTATAAATAGAGATCGTGGTTCAAACAGATAGTAGTTTACATCTTTTAGAAGTTGTGACAGAGAAACAATAAGATGGCATCTTTTAAATTTGCCGCTATTCTGTGCGCCCTTCTGCTAGCTTATCAAGTAAGTACGAATGTAGTTTACAACTGTAAGGAATTGAGTTTGTATTTAATCTGAGAGCCAGAATTTTAATTACTTCTAAAATAATATCCTTGTTTTAATCTTATAATCAAGTTAAATTGTAATTGATTTTGTTTTATACAGTTTTAAGTTATAAACAAAATATTTCTTTATTACATATTTATAAGTAAGCATTTAACCATTTGTAGATGTATATAAATTCTCACAAAGACTAGAAAAAATAGTATATTATTTATTAATACATTAAATTTTTAAACACATCCATATTTCTGATTTAAAGTAACGAAAGGTTCCATTTAACTAACACCCATCTTTATTTCGGTAAAATATTTTATTGCCCAAATTATTGACAGTTAATTAAACTTGATATGATTATGTTAAAATACATTATTTGTTAAATATCAGTTATTTAATAATGCCAGTTACTTCTCACTCATTTTAAACATGTGATAAATTGACTACTATATAAATCCTAATAATATTTCAGAAATATGTTATTAAATCAAAGAAAACAATAAAAATCAACTCCTACAAACCACAGTATAAGAACAAACAAAAATATGGACGAAATCTGCATTGAACAAAAGTACTTGTAACATACATATTTTATTTATTTAAATGGTATCTGCTTTTTTTTAAAATAATTTAAAATAAATGTAAAAAAATGTAACACTGACTAAATTAATGATGGCTAAAACGTGCAAGTGTGTCAAACAAAACTGTCTCTTATAGAATAGTTACACTCCTAATTTACATAGAATAAAATTAAACTTAGTAGATCTCAACTTACCCAAATTAACAAAAAAATTAATTTTATAAATTCCTTTAGCATGTAATGTTAACTAAATCTAACACTAATTAATTGTTAGTAAATTACATAAATACACTTGTCCTAAATTAACATTCCGAATTTTTATTGCTTATTAGTTAAACGAACATTATAATTCAGAATAATAAATAATTAGGATATTTTTTGTTTTAAAACAGCATTTTTTGTCCCATACTAAAAAAAGTAAAATTACCGCAGCGTATTTTAAATTTTGATCGACAAAAATTAATAAAGTTCTGTCTATTAAAGTTTTTCTTAAATATCAGTAATAACTAATAACAAAGTAAATTATAAATTTTTAAAGAATTATTGTTTTTGAACACACAGCACAAAAGTAAGTTGCATATTGAACTAACACTTAACTACTTAATCTTCAAATTTTTATAAATCTCACGTGTCAGTGGACGTCAGACATTAAAATAGAAAAAATTTAAAAACATTTTTAAGTTACGTGCTTATCACCGTATAATATTATATTTCATGTATACCAATACCAATGCATATTCGTGTAAATCTGCTTTTGCTGATTAACGACATATGTTTGCTGTTAATGATGCTTTAAAAAATCTGTACACTATTTTGTCTAAGACTTATAAAGGAGCAGATTTAATTTTCATAAGTAAAAATATGCATTTTTCAAAAAGGAATCTTAATTTAATGTTTTGTGTCTAATGTTGTTTAGGAAAAATTACTATTTATAGGTTTTTGTTGTTGTTGATTGTTTTACAGTACAACTAAAATTAATTCTTAACTTTGTTACAGGTAGAAGCTTTACCCCACCATGAAGAAAAATATAATGATGTTGACTTTATGACCTTTCTCAAAAATTTATTTAATAACGTTTCAACTCTGATTGATCAAATTGTTAACACTCTACAACATCTCGTAGATAATTTGACAGAAGATCAGTTAAAAGAAATTCAAGGTCAAACTGTTGATGTTACAAGAAAAGTTCTTAAAGTAGTTTTGGATAAAATTATAACTGACGTTCAAACCATGGGAGACAGTAAGCACACAAATATGGTTTAAACATTTCTACAATTAAACATTTTTCAGACGGTGGAGATGCAGCAAAGAAACTTACACAGTGTATCGCAGGAGTATCAGACGATATTCTTAATGTTCCAGTAACATTTTGGGATGATGTAAGCAAATGTATTGAAGGTGATTTGTATACCCTTTTAAAATCGTCTAAACCTTTAGTTGACGATCTTGCTGCAGTACAAGTGGACGCTAAAGCAGCAGCCCATAAAATCAATGATTGCGATGGAAATGACGCTGGAGGATTACTCTGTGTTTTAAGTGTAAGTTGTTAACAGATAATACAATAACAAAAACAAGCCACTATAATATATTTTTTTGAGTTATTTTTGTAGTTTAACAGACAAGATTTTAGTTTTTGTTATTATTTTTAAACTTGGCATATATTTGCTTCTTATAAATCGTTTTTTATGTTTTTTATTTCGCTTTATATAGTATATTATAAATAAATATATATCTATATTTCATCCGTTATTGCTATATTTAACACATATTATTTTAGGTTGTAGGCGAATTATTGGATGTAGTTAAAACAATTCCTGAAAGAATATCAGGAGATATCGATGGTATTAAAGATACTATTAAACAGTTTATTGATACTACTAAAACATGTGTTAAAAATGAAGTCCCTGTATATTTCCAATTGGCTGGTGCAGTAATGAACACAGTTGCTACTTGTGATCAATCCTAGAAGATGTCATTTTTAATTTAATAGAATTTTTTATTTAAACTAAAGTTTTTGTTGAAAATATCCTGTAACCCTATCCAATAGCATTCCATAATAAAAGCAAAACGAAATATGTATATATGATAAATGTAATAGGCTTCATTTAATTACCCTTTACTTGCGGATTTTTGATATGTTAATAAAAAAGTAAAAAAGCCAATAAAAATTACCAACAAGAAAACCAAAGGGGTGCATATAAGGGCATGCGCGAAAAAATTTGCGTCGTTTCGTCGGTCTTTCAATCGATAGATAGTTCGGTGACTCTGACCAATTTCTGCAAATCAGGAGATATCGATGGTATTAAACATACTATTAAACAGTTTATCGAGACTACTAGAACATGTGTTAAAGTGCCTGTACTTTTCCCATTGGCTGGTGCAGTAATGAACAAAGTTGCTATTTGTGATCAATCCTAGAAGATGTTTTTTTTTAATGTAATATAATTTGTTGTTTTTGCAATAACATTCAATAATAAAAGCAAAACAAAATATTTATTATCTTACCAAGCTCTACCTTAACACTGTCATTAGTCTTACCTGCAAGAAAAAAGAAAACAATTAGCATACTTCCATTTAATAAGAAAATTTAAAAAATGCTCATAAACGGTATATAACAACTTTATAGAGTTAACCAAACCTAAATAAAGTTGTTAATGGTATTAACAAATATAATAAAATATTACTAAATATTTTGATAATTTCCAACGCTTCATAGCATAAAAACTTTAACGAAAGTTCCTGCCATTATTTACTTTTTTTATTGGTGAACTTTCGCAACTAAAATCAAAATAATAAATGTATTGCTTTAACATCAGAATTAGAAAAGAATAACTCCATTAAATTATAGACGTCTTCATCACTAGAATTAACAATAAACATAGTTTTTCCATCTACCATAAACCATCATAGACAGACTACCATTCATAGTACTTCAAATCACCCTATTTAACATATTTCTATGATTCATAGATTGTTAAATATCCCTCTTTCCGATTCTTATTTAAATAAAGAAAAAATATAATTAAAAAATAGCTTATAATATTGGATATATTGCTTAGTTAATAGACCAAATGATTAAAAAACACAATTTCGTAACGCAGTTAATGATGTCTACCCATTTAATACAACTATACCAAAACAGTAGGTAGTGTGGTGTAACTTATTTTGGTAAACCCAGTGAAATGATGAAACGTTTACTTAGTAATTATAATTTGACACTGTCTTTTGGAACGAATAATAATCTTAGCTCATACATGAAAAACAACAAATCCAAAATTAATTATTCACAAAAATCTGGTGTTTACAAACTTAAATGTAGTGATTGTCCTAAAACATTGTAACGATCAGAGATCGTTTTAGTTCCGAAATCCACCTGACTATTGGTAGATATTTATTTTATTGTTTTGTGCCACGATTATTAAGTGGGAGACATACTCTCTGATATCCGGCGTTTCCTTGCGCGACGATAGTAATTTCGCGTTCATTTCAACTTTTTTCGTATTCCTGAAAAGTGGTCCTCAATAACAGTAAGTCTTTCTATAGTTTCAGTTATTAATTTTATTTGTAATAAATTGTCCAAATTGTGGTGAATTTTGTTTGTTGTAAAATATTACTAACACTTAATTTTACGTACAATCGTTATCGCAAACATCGGTTTTTTGTGATCATAGAGAGTATAAAACACGTGTATTTAAATTAAATATTTCTCGATAATATGGAGAAACCAGATAGCGATCCTATTTGATTGTAATTCATTAAGGGATGGAGTTTTGATTGTTGATTTTATTATTGGTTTTTTTTGCCACATCCAGAGGGGCCCTAGTAGGGGCAAGATATTTAATTTGAGGACGTGTCAAGCCGTCAGCCATTTTGAAAACCGACTTAATGATAGTTGATAATATTCTGAAGAGAAATCAATACCATCCCTGGAAAGGAATATAGTTGATAATATACCGAAGAGTAATCAAACCCATCCCAAGGAGAAGTTCCTTTATGGATACCAATACGGAAAAAAGATAAGAGAAATTAATTTATCGTTTTTTTATTAAATTTTCTGTTAAAGATTTTTTTTTTAATAAATCATTTAAACTGGGGTTTGAGTGTTATTTGCTTTGTTTTGTACCCTGGCGCCCTGTAATTTGTGTTTGGAAAGGATTGATAAAACTCAGGAAAGAAGCCACGAACCCAATTGAGCTAGCCAAGGGTTATAATACCATAAAAGGAAAAATTAAATTAGCTACAACATACGTTGGAAAAACTTATAGAAATTTCAAAACCCATATTTCCGAACATAAACGTAGTTTTGATAAATTTAAAAGTGACTCAAAATATGCAAAACATTTATTAGGAGAAAACCATTTCTTTAACCCAAATTTTGAAATTTTACACGTTGAGAATACAAGTCTTAAATTTATTACAATCATTAGAAATTAATAAAAGGAAAAATTCCAATATTTTATTTGGGCGCATGCAAATCGCGCACCGCACAGGTAGGTACCCTTTGCGGTCAGTTTCGAGGGATTATGAAAACTGAAATTTGGGCACCGAAGATTTAATTACAATTTAAGTACCTATTAATGGTCAACTCAATATGAACCCTTCCCCATTGTTAAATATTTATAATTCTTAAAACATGATGTATAATGAGTTTAGATACCTAGAATAGTGATAATTTTCATTTACGATTTAAGTACGTTTTAATGGATGTTCTCATGTAACCTATATAAAGCCTCCTTGCAAAAATGAAACACATTTTATTATTCTTTGGTTATTGAGATTGTTATAGCGCGTATCGTGTATAGTTGCAATGGAAACCAAAATAATTTCCAGTAATAGAGGAAAACCAGTGTTAGTGTTTAATAATTATAAATTTAGTTTTACTAAAGACATAAAGTCAACGAGCGAAAAGTTTTGGAGGTGTACTAATCGGCAGTGTAAAGCAACGGTACATACCCTCGGGTCATCAGACGACATCGTAATAACTAAACATCCTGGAGAGCACAACCACGAAGCAAATTTGGCAAGCCTGACACGACAAGTTGTAAGTGCTACTTGCAAAAGGAAAGCTACAGAAGACCTTAGGGAAAAACCTATGAAGATCATACGCCGGGAGTTACAAAAGGACCTTCCGGGTAACTTAACGACAAGGAATGTCCAATACATAAATAAGACTCAATATGTACCATAAGCGCCGACGAACACTACCAATTTGCCGAAGAACATGAACGAGCTACATATAGCTTTATCTAGTTTGAATGTAGTCACGTCGCGAAATGAGAATTTCGTACCAATTAATAACGAAAGAAATAACATCATAATTTTTTCTTGTGATACATACATTAACATTGTTAAAGACGTGTCATGCATTTACATAGATGGTACTTTTAGGGTACTGTATAAAATTCCTCTGCCAATTTTTTACTATACATGGTTTTGTAAATGGTTGTAGGTTTCACTTGTTTCAGGCATGGTACCGAACAAATCTAACTTGTGGTTTAGTACCGGAATACAAGCACGAGGCAATTGAAATAGGCAATTGGTTAAAATTGACTTTTACACTTATGTATCTCGATCCGACCGAAGTAGGTGAGTGTTTTGCTCTTGAATGGTCTGAAAATATGCCCCAAGACCCCCGAGTTGTGAAATATGCCGACTATTTAGTAGATACTTATATTTCTGAAAAGTCACTATTCCCACCTATTATCTGGGCAGAACATTCATCTACCATCACTCGTACAACAAATGCTTGTGAGTTTTTCCCAGTAATTTTAACAACTCCATATATGCTGAACATCCTAACCTATTCGTTTTTGTTGAAAAACTGAAAGAGTTTCAAACCGACATATATATTAAAATTCAAAGCCTTCAAAAACCTATACAAATCCATGACATGAAAATTAAAAAATAACAGAAATTTATTAAAGCAATGATTTTTAAATACGAAAATAACGAAATCAATAGGCTCTTTATTAAATGTTTGTCATTTTATTGTTATGTCAATAAATAAGATATTTAGATTAAGATATTTTGTACAATTAATGTAATTATAATACAATAATAAACATAATTTCGTATGCTTTAAAATATTTATGTATTATTTACCTATTAACCTACCCAAAATTATAATAATGACGAATGAATAATAAGCTTATATAAAATAAAAGGCTCGGTGCCCAAAATGCAAATTTTTGTAATGATGACCTTTTGGGTCGGTGCCCAAAATGCATGTTGAATTAGTCTATTTATTGTCTTGGTGTCCAAAATACTAACTCCCTTTTATTTAACGACCAACTGGACGTAAATCATCAGCCTTTATTTAATCTTTTAAATACCATATCTGTGTAATGGTTCAAAATGGGTTTCACCATCTGTTATACTTGTGTATTGTTATCTTAATTACTGTTTAATATTATTTATTGTAATTTTATATCTTCACACTTTGTAAACTTTCTTTGCTTCATTTTAGTATACTGGTACATATGTATATAGTAGGTATACCAATGTTTGATAAAGTCATTTCATAGCGAAACGCATCACATATTATAAGTAATATATTGTGGATATCTTGCAAACATTTGTGTTTTTATTTAACTTAGTTATGGATATCCATCAAGTAACAGCCAATTCAATCAAAATAATTTTTTTTATGTATTTCTTCTTGATGCAATGGTTTTTTGAGTTTTAATTTTTAATTTTTTCTTTTTTTTCAGTTTTAAAAAACGACCCTTGACAAATTTAACATATCCATCAAGATAAATAAGCAAGGGTCATTTTTGATTCCAGAAACAAAAGAATATTTTTACCCTTTTTTTAATTATTCCAATATTATTTTTGTCTATTTTAACATAATTCACAAAAATGTGGATCACCAAAAATAAAACTCCATTGAGTTAATATTCTAACACATATCCTGTGGGGTCCCTCACGGTTTAATTTTAGGTCCAACTTTCTCATTTATATTAATATAATATCGAATTCTAGGCTTAAAGTGCAGCTAAGGTTATATACAGGAAAAAATTTTGGGATACAGTGTGATAAGTTTCTGTTATCTCAGTGGATGATTGTTCACAAATTAACATTAAATTTAAATAAATCTACATATATATTAATCTATTAACAAAAAATAGCATATAATCATTCTCTGTACTTTGATAAAAAAAAATCTTACAATGTTTCAAAGAAATAAAATATCTTGGTTTGTATATTGATCAACCACTTAGTTGAAAATCATACATAAACAAAACAAGAAGCAAACTTGCAGCTCCAGTAAGAATTTTAAGGAGACTAAATAATAATATTTCAAGATATAAAATATTTAATTTGGAACAGTTATACAATATTCAAGTATGTACTTGCATAAAAAATGTTATCCATCAAAAGAAATATTCTCACACTGTTTTTAGCTTTTGAAAAAAAAATCATACACAAAATAACAATAAAATACAACTCCCTACAATTAAATCAAATGCTATAAAGATGTTTCTCTGTATAACAATATTCTTCAAAAGTTAGGAACTTTTAAAAGAAACACTTTCGCCTAGCAGTACTCACAAGTTTTTTTGTAACTTTATGTTTATTAATTTTTAATATATTTACCTATAAAATATTTTAACATGATAACTTTTAAAAAGATGAAAAACCTCCATGTAATTTTCATTTTTTTGGTTTAATAAACATATTCATTCCTTTATTCGTGTTTCTATTTTGTATAAAATATTATTCTTAGCAAGAATTTGGTATGCACCGGCACACTGGTTATTATTTATTATTTACATAAAAAAATACAGCTTTAATGCAGATTGTATCAAAAAGGGCTGTTATCGCGTTGCTTATCGTTAAATAACAATGAAAAAAATATGTAAATATTCCAGTTATAGAATTACAGTTTCATTTCGAGGAGAAGCCTCGAGATTTCGTTTTTGTAGACATTGTCTTTTATCTCAATGATTCTAATCTCTCAATGAGCTTTTTCATTTAAAATTCGATGTGTTCAAATTTTTTAAAATACGATTTGTTGATAATAAGTTTTAGATTTAACTTAAAATGGCACCCCAAACGTATAAAATTTGCCTACCACTTAGATTTAACAACGATAAAAGATAATCATTTAAACAGTGATATATTTTTATTTTATTTTTTAATTTAGGAAATCTTCCTAAAAAATAAGACACAAAGAGCTTAACAGCTATTATGTGAAAAATTAATAAAAAAATATGTAAATATACCTTTTAAAGTATTATGATCACTAAACAAAAATATTTTAAAACATCCATTCTTTCGTTTATTTAAAGATTAGTTTATCTATAAAATTTGTTCGTGATTATTCACCGTACCAAAAAACGAGATTTTACATTAAAGTTTTGTGAAAATGGATTTGGTTTGGGCGATTGCGTTTAAAAAAAAAAATTTTATGGAAATATATATCACAAATCCGCAGTTCAAACTCCCGAAGATATACTGCGATTCATATAAAAAAACTTCTACCACTCACAACTCTCCATGCACTGAATCATTCTTTTCCATTGCCAGAATTACCCGAAAGGACATAAATTGAAACATTTGAAAACGTTAAATGGAAATGTCCTCGCAAATTTCAAGAAGCAAAAATTTTAATTAAAATGGCGAAAAGAATATCTCTGCGCTTCCCCGTTTATAAAGTAACTATAGGACAGTCAATCTAGATTGTTTTGTAGAGTAAAAAAACGAATTTTTAAATTGTTTAATATTCGACTAAAGTAAAGACGGTTTTGTGTTATACAAAAAAAAAAAACAATTGTTAATTCAATTACTATAGAAACGTAAAATCTTTGTAATAAGGTCACCTAAAATCGAACTGTTTTAGAATTTAGTTTGTAATAAATATCCTTTTTAAAACTTTTACAAAAATACACAGAAGTTGTTAATATGAAAAATAATATTACGACATCCAAGTGCCGAATTAGTTTACTCTTCGAGTATATGCTAAAAACCAATTTTATACACACATTTATAATTATGAAAAAATATATCGACCAGGGTTGCCTATCAAATGTGGTCGCTAGTATTTTTAAAAAAAGTATTGTTGATTGATTTTTTAGAGAAAGTGTCTTTTATGTGTTTTTTAAATAAAATACTGTCCACTTTATGAAAATATATATAAAGACTCTAAAAAATCACGGTTGTCGTTGTGCAGTTGGCCGCACATTTTGCAGCCAGGTATAAACAGGTATGATTATAATACATTTCTACGTTCATATCAATCTATTATTAATATATCAAATTAAAGCTAATTTTTTACGTATATGGTAATATACTGGTGCCTAATTTACTCTGGCCGCAAACAAGGGTTACTGGCTGCTTAAAATGGTAAATATTAAAGGTAGAGTGAAAGAGAGCTAGAGCATAAGATTACCAGTCGGACGAGGATAGCGATTGATAGCTGTACGACATTTTCTTTGAAGCGGATAATCTTTGTTAATTGGACATAGAAGGTTGAAGGTTGAAGATTGAAGAATGAATAGTTTGGAAAATTAATATGAAAAGTTTTAGAGATTTGGTCTGTAAAAGGACCCTGCTGTAGGACTTACGTCCTTTTCAGGGAATTGATGGAAATGTTTGAAAGGAGTAAGTATCTGTCGTCGGCCCCGCTCTTACAAATTTTCCAATTTGTATTTCCCAGTGCAGTTCTTCTCTTCCTCCAACCCTGGTGCTTACGTGCCTAAAAAGTCCTTTCTTTTTTGGTGAGAGTGTAGGTATAGTGTGAAAGTATGACCCACGTGGTACAATGTGGGGTTGGGAGATTGACGCTGTGGCGTGTCTCCTCCGCCGTGGAGCCCTTCCATCTGGCAAGGACGAAGGGAACCGCAGAAACCTTCGCCAATGGCCCATTTTTTTTCCAATTTTGGAGTTGAGGGCACCATCTAGCGGTAGGAAAGGGGGGATTCATCCAGCAGGGTTTCTAGGTCTTCAGGAAGGTCCAAGTCTACTGCGGATTGGAGGAGTCTAAGGTTAGGTAGGGGAATCATCTTTTTCAGAACTCTGGATCTTCTTTGGAGTCCTCCATTCCAGTGCGTATGGAGGGTCCTCTGGGCTACGGTGTTAGTTCCCTGCAGAGTCCGGACGACGTATCGATGTTGAAGCATCTGAAAACGAGAGGGGTGAGGCAGTATTTTTGTGTTATTGTAGACAAAGTGGCTTGGATAGAGGTAGTGTAGGTTTTCCACTTTCGGTAAGATCGCTCTCTCTGTGGTATGGATGGAATGTAGAAGTCTCTGAGGAATAGCAGAGAATGGCTCGGCCTTGTAATCGACAAGAGGTCTTCTTACAATTCTACCGCCCAAACCACCTTCTCATTTTGTTTAGTGTAAGCTCAACATCGGTATCACACCCAAGTGTTAAGGTAAATTGAACACCCAGGTAGGTCACCTGATCCTGAGGGATGAGCTGTTTCCCCCATAGTGACAGGTTAATATAGTCGAAAGAGAAATTTTCTCGTCGACTGAGTTTCGGATGTCTAAAGATAATGGTTTGGGTTTTGTTTGGATTTAGAGCTACTCTACATCTGCTGCACTAGTTGGAGAACTGGTCCAACAGTCTTTGTGTTTTTCGATTAAGGGCTTCAGTCGACGATGCGGAGGTGTATAAGGCCGACTCGTCGGCGTAAAACTGGATATTTTCCAGAGGGGGAATATCGCTGGCGTAGATGGTATATAGGGTTGGGGCTAGGATGAATTCCTGTGGAACTCCTGAAAGGGGGGTGAATGGATCGAAAATTACATTTCCAACCTTGACTTGGGTAATTCTGTCGGAAAGATATGAGTAAATAAGTTTAATGGCTGGGATGGAGAATTGGATGTCAATTAGCTTTTTACTAAGGCCAGCGTGCCAAACATTGTCGAAGGCCTTTTGGACATCCATAAATATGGGAGAGGTGACTTTGTTTGATTTAGAGCTGAGGAGGAGAAAGGTTGTAGTTCTAGACTCGGGTTTTAGGTAGAGTGGTTTGGTCTGAATCCATGTTGAAAAGGGGGGATTATGGAGTTAGTTTCTAGAAAGTCCCTGATTCTATCTAGAAGTAGAAGTTCAAAGAGTTTGCCTATGACATTAAGCAGAGAGATTGGTCTGCAGTTGTATTGTGGTATTGTAGTGTGGTTTTTGCCAGGTTTGGTATTCAAAATGGTGTTTGAGGTCTTCATGATGGTAAGCAAATAGGATTTGCTGAGACAAGAGTTGAAAGGAACCGTAAAAGAAGGCATAATGGAAGGAGAGAGTTGGTTTAAGTTCCTCTAGAAATGGAATCTGAACGAAGAGCTAAATTTTTGCCTTTTTGGGTAGCACTGAGGGTATCTTCCTCAGTAAATTGGGTTTAAAATGTTCTCAGGGGGAAGGGGGAGTTAAGACGTGTTACAATGATTTTAAGATGGATGGTTAATCTTATAGTCGGTTTGCGCCGGCGTACAATTTTATGAAGTAATCCTCAGGTATGGGTTGCGCCAATCAGGGCTGTGGAGAGGATTATCCACGTAATTTTAAAAACAAACTCTACTTTTTTCTTTTCCATTTTCATAAAATAAAGACAATTTATTATGATAAACAAAAAAGTAAAACTATTTTCAATAGAAGGGAACCAATCAAAAAATATTTTAAAAAAATATTATTTATTAATTAGAATATTACATATTATGGTACATGGTATGTACTTAAAATTTATAACAAAAATTTGATACCAACACTAAATAAGTATATTATAATAGTAAGATGCAAATTTGACAAATTCAAATCTTTCAGGAGCCCCTGATTTATACAAATTTAGTTTTGTTGATAAAAGTTCTATATCCCTATATTTTTTGTTTCATATGTATTTTGGCAAAGATGCTAATGTTGGTTTTAATTTAAGTTTATTTTAAAATTTTAATAAATTTGAATATATCAAAATGCGGCGAATAAAAACTTTTATTAAATTTGACGCTTGATGGAAACCGTAAAACATCATCTATATAATCATTGAATTTGTCATCTTAGATAGCAATCTCATTAAAACCAATTGCAAAGAAATCACTAACATTCTTGGGCTCTAAAGATGTCAATCCAAATAACCGTCTTAATATGTAACCACATACTGAATTTAAATGTTGATATTCTGTCATTAGTCCAAGATTCTGGATTTTTCTAATTCATGCTTGGGACAAATGAATACTACAGTCCACATTGTCATCTACTTACCACATTATTTAGACAAATAAATTGACTCTGCAAAATTGCATGTCACTTGTGTCGGCTGAAAGGTAAGTCCAAGTTTCTTACATTCATGATTAACAGTTTGAAAACATTTTAAATGCGAGATGTGATTTGTTTAGAAGCAAAAAAAACAAAAGGTGTATAATGATTGTTCATTATTCCAGGAATTGAAAACATTTGGGTAAAAAATTTTGGTGCCTATTTAAAGGTGCCATTTTCATATATTATATTAAACTTGGCCAGAATGTGTAAATTTGTGGCACAGTTGTTACCCAACAAAAAATTTCATTGATTTTTGGTTACAATAGGAAAATTACTTATTATGTGGTATACCTCTTCGATATTTACTGGTAAAATTGGGAGAACACTCCGACGAGCCCCAAACACATATCTTCGAATATTGTCTACATCAGAAGTAGTCAAATTTGTCATTGTGTCGAAATGTTGTACTAGTTTTCAGTGAATCATTTTCGCTGGTTTTTTACTTTTTTATTTAGAGTGTTTGAAATAATATGAGGCTTTATAGTTGTGTCTTCCTTATGATTGTAGTTGATATAAAAATACAAATCCTATAAATTGAAATGAACAATAAATTAAATTTTTTATTCACATGAGTTAGGATAATTTAACCAAATTAGTGTTTGTGCTTAACTCGCAAATAATGGTGTGTCGTCTTTTAAAGGCACTTATATTTAATTGTTAACTTTAAAAAATCAAAAGGTAAATTGTCATTAGGTACTCTCAAATTAAACCCTACTTATTTGTCTTCGGCGCAATACGTTCATGAGATTAGCCGACCCTTTGTTTACTCCACGTTAGTATAGTTAGAATCGGCGCAACATGTAATCAATGTGGTTAAATGCTACTGAGCCTAATTGTATTAAGTTTAATGCCTAAAATAATGGCTGGCTGGTATTGGATGGTTTTCTAAACCCAATATGGTTCCAGGGAGACTCAACTCCAAGATTGATTTATGCCATTCCACAAACAAAACTGTCAAACATGATAACGATTCTGATATTTGTGACGATTAAAGTGATAGTTGCAATAGTAGTGTAACTGATAGCTCCGATGATTCAGGTTTTTAAATAAAAGTCACGGAAACATAACCTTTTTGTTTTTAATTAAACTAAATGTTTGATTTATATGCAAAAAATTATTGAAAATTTGAACCAAATCTAATATTTTTTTAACCACTACCCGGGCGCGTCCCCAGGTGGCGGATAGTGGAACCCCCAGGTAACTCTGAGGGTGTGCGTACTATACGGACGATGTGGCTTAGCCTTACTCTGGCATGCGAAGTAAGGCTTATTATTTATATAAAAAAAAATTATCCTAAAAAATCACTTACACTCAATATTTTACTATGTTACCTGATTATATAAGACTAGCGGACCCGGCGAACTTCGCATCACCTAACACTTATGTTTTTTCCAATTTTTTTTTATTTTTACGATTAATTTTTTGTATTTTCTCGTTAGTTACCAGTTTTTACTATTATTTATAGTACTTTGTAATTTATCGGTTAGGTATATTATATATTAACTGCGCCACCTAACGGTAGCGTCATAGTTCTTAGGTAAGTAAGTTTTGCTCTTTTAAATATATGAGATATCAACTGCGCCACCTTACGGTGGCGTCATAGTACTTAATTATGTAAGAATTACAGGTGTAAATTTATAACATCTCAACTGCGCCACCTTAGGGTAGCGTCATCGTAATAAACGCGTCCGATCGCTGCAAAATTCAAAGTGCTATAAGGAAAATCGCGGCCTGCGTTGCCGCCGCCCCTGCCGGCCAGTACCACCGCAAGCGCTACGTCTCGCAATTTTAAATCTGCAATATCTTCGAAAATATTCATTTAAAACTTGTGCTGTAAAGGACCATATAGATCTATATTAAATTAAAAATGTATTTAAGCTATTTGATTGGATAAGGATTAATGCTGTATTGGTTAAAATCGCTTCGAAAATTAGCCATTATTTGTCGTAAAAAGTAAATGACAAAAAAAATGTTATTGTGGCATATCCGTAAGAGATAGACATATACCATCGCGAAGTTTTCTGTAGACCTTTTCAATGTGTACAAATAATTAGTACATTATTTTGATAAATCTCGTAGGGTTCAGTCTGCGTTTGCAATGTAAGCGGAAAAAAATTGATAATTAACGACATCACATTAGAAACCTCAAAAATAACAGTATTTCTCCACTTTTTAATGAAAGTTCATATAAACCTTCCTCTTGAATCACTCTATCTATTAAAAAAACCGCATCAAAATCCGTTGAGTAGTTTTAAAGATTTAATCATACAAAGGGAAATAGGGACAGAAAAAGCGACTTTATTTTATACTATGTATTGAATATTGAATTGATTGATAAGCGAGAATTAAAAATGTTTTGAGAAAGGATTTTTTTTAATTAATAAAGTGGTAATGATCCTTTTGATAATTAAATATAATTTGATGGTATATGTATGAATTGATGTCACATATATCATCAAATAACATTTTATTTTTCTTTATTACAGTTTTTAAACGCCGAAATAGAGCACACAATTGTTGCTTTATTTATTGTCACAAACACTATTATTTTATTGATCAGTGCATTTATAACTGAAAATAAGAATAAATGTACAGGGTGAAGATCATCACCCTAACAAGACCTGCTTTTATATTTTTATACTTTAATGATGTATATACTAAAACTCGCAATCAATATTGTAAAAGAACAAACGACATTCCCCGAAATCTACTAAAAAATGATTCCAATTTATATATGATGCTAAAAGTGCTAAAATATTTAGTAAAAAAACGCACAATATTGGTTGACTTAAAAAACTACACACAATTAACCTTAAATAAAAACCTAAGTGGCATAACAATATAAATTTATACATTTGACAAAAGGTTTTAAGAGAAACACAAATGTTTTGAGAGAAGCAGTGTATCTTCTTAACAAATATATTTTAAAAAATAGAATAAATAAAACTGAAAACACCTTATTTTTATTTTATAATACACTACTCAATAGCATTGGATCGTTTATGGGTACTAGCATATACCATAGATGTAATGATCTGCGGTGCAATCATCAGCCACTTCTGAATAAGAGATTTGCCGTAAACGTAATGTCCCTTACGTTATATGTAATCGAACAATTGATAAACATCGAGAATGGGAAGCCCGAAATAGGAATACATCCCATGCTTCATTATCAGAACAAGCTTCTCCTGTGTAAATTCGTAACAGTTTACATAACACAAATTCACAAACATGGAAATCTATTACTAAATACAAATGTAAACCCATTATCGAAAATTAAATAAAATGTACAGATAAAACATAGAAAATAAAAATAATAAAAACAAAATGATTTAAAAAAAATATAGTATATCTTTATTTGATAATTTTTTACGACCAGTAATGAAAATTAGAACTTAGGAGATAAGTAGACTTTAATAGTTATTTAAGCAACGAGTTTATTAATATAGATAAGTTTAATAATCGAAATATGTTTGAGATTATTAAACTTCCTATGAATTTACGAGTTGGCTACAAAATTTTTCCGTCGACTTTTTTTAAGAAAAAAACAGCTTATTTCTTAGCATCGAATATTTTGGCCATAAACTGGCTATTAAGCCTTTTTCAGCATGGTATGAGAAATGTGCTAGTACCTACTGATTCTAAGTAATGAGTAATATTTTTTGTATTACACCATAAAATAAACTCTGCATATGTTTTATTATATAAAGATTTGCTTTGATCAGGCAATAAATTTAATGATGTTTTAAATAAAATGGCATGATAAAAAAAACGCGACTGATCAAAAATATGGACATTGACAGATCTCAACATTAATAGCCTGTTAACGCTCTTGTTCTTTAATACGACTTATTAATGATCAATTTTAGACAATAGTTAGTACATTAACATTGTTATTGATGTAAAGTCAACGGAAATAGTTATTTATGTATCAAGGGCGTAAAACAGGCGTTTATGGACCGCAACGTGTAAATAAGAGCCCGAGCCGCAGGCGAGGGCTATTAACACGTAAGGTCCATAAACGCTGTTTACGCCCGAAATACATACAAACTTTTATGCACGACCGACTTAATAATCATTTATAAAAAAACTGCACTGTCAATTGAAAAAAGTCAACTGTCAATTGACAAAAATCTACTGTCAAATATCAACTGTCAAATGCCAACTGTCAATTGTCAAATGTCAACTGTGAAATATCAACTGTCAAATGTCAACTGTAAAATGTCAATTGTCAAATGTCAACTGTCAAATGTCAACTGTCAACTGTCAACTGTCAAATGTCAACTGTCAAATGTCAACTGTCAAATGTCAACTGTCAAATGTCAACTGTCAAATGTCAACTGTCAAATGTCAACTGTCAACTGCCAAATGGCAACTATCAAATGTTAACTGTCAATGGTCAAATATCAAACGTCAACTGTCAAGTTCCAACTGTCAAATGCCAAATTTGAAATGTCAAATCTCTACTGTCACATGTAAAATATTATCTGTCAGCTGTCAAATGTCAACTGTCAATGTCAACGATTGTTTTAATAATAAAACTTATAAAGGATATTTTTTTTGTGAACAATTTGATATAAATGCCATTTCAACTTGCATGAAATTTATACCTCGAACCTCGATATTATTAACAACTTACCCTGTATAACCATTCACCTAATAATTTGTATTCATTCGTTATTTAAAATAAATAATTTGATTGAAAGTAATATGCACAGAGGCTAGAGATAATATTTTAAAACAATAATCTATATACCTATGTTGTCGTTACCCTTACAACAAAGTCAAAATAGGTGGTGGCCATTTTTATTTAGACTCATTGTCAGTTTAGATGATTGCAAGTATTTCAATATTTAAGACAAAAAAATTACTTTACCGCCCGCCATTTACACTTTATCGCCCGGCGGGCGGTAAAGTAGTCCACGGGCGGTAAAGTGGCACTTTACGCCCGCTAAATGTATGTAATAATCTGTACTTTACCGCCCGGTCGTGCATAAAAGTTATTTATTAAATGTATAAAATAAATTATTAGTTAGATGAATCCCTGTCATTTTACTCATACTAAAAAGTTACGCATTAAAGCAAAGGCTCAGTTACATTGGGTAACTTAACGGATGATTTTAATATCGTACCTATAATTTATCTTAAAATGATTTTTGATGTTAATTCTATAGAATTTATTTTTTAATATTTTAGTAAAAATGCAAACCTTTGCAATTTACATTAATACGGACAATCAAGTTCTCTATAAAAAAAAACCGCTTTATTAATAACGTATATAACGTATTACCTACCTATAATTTTTGTCAGGTTGCGAAACTTATAGCAAATGATAGGTAGGTATTATTGAAGACATCTTTATGCAGTTGTCATAAAAATAATATTATTATTGTCTCCATAGACATTAAGGTAGGTACTTAGAATGATGAAAACTTGTCTACTATTATTTAACCGCATATAATCCACGTTTCCTATTAGCTACAATCTTTTATTTATCCTAAAAATTCATTTAATTGAAATAAAGTCAAACAAAATAACATGAGAAATTTCTATTGCTATCAGCTAAATGCCCAAATTCTCCTACTAAACATTTCTTTATTTTTTTTATATAAAATTAAGATTATTTTCATTATTAAATATGTAAATAGATCTTACAAATAATGTAAAAAAATGATATGTATAATATTATTTATTAACATACTTTATGCCAGCAATCATAATATTTTTATACTTTTACATCAGAATTAAAACCGCTAATTGTATGAAAACAATAAAATAGATACTGACACAATTAATAACGTAAAAAAACAAAATATATTAAAAAAATAATTAGTAGAGATATCGAACCGCGACTACTCAGTGCTGAGAGCAGACTCTAACTCGTCGCTATCACTTTAAGTAAATATTTAATTGATTTTTAAAATATGACCCCTTTTGTGTTTGGACATTGTTTGGTAGTGGGAAAGTCACGTTGTATATAAACTTCGCCCATTCGAAAGAGATGCAGGGACTACTCGTATCTTTTTTCTTTTTTACTTCCCAGGAACGGGTTATAATTACAACGCGCCGTCTATGTATCATATGTCTTTGTTTTAAAACTTCGAGTGACAAAATCTAACAAGACATGTTTTTATAAAATTTAATATGTCGCCAAAAATTGTATGCATCTTATTCACTGTAAATGAAACTATGCATGTCCACCCATTTTTCTATTGTAGACTTTTTTCCTGACGTCATCTCGAACATATTGCATAAAGTTGCACGTCAATCGAGTTATTTTGGTGGTTTTTGTTTTAAATGCCATAGTCTATAATTTAAATACTGTCAATGTGGGTTTAGCACTCAAAATTTATCTAGATTTATCTAGAGAACAAAAAAGAATAAAAAAAAATATTTATCAATAAATAGAACTTGTCCAACATTGCAATTGTAACAGTTCTTGTTTTAATATGTATTATATGTGTTCAAAAATGTAATATTTAAACAACTTAAATCTCTAAACTTGATCATGCACATGAACAGCTTACACCAAAAAAAATGTCAAATAATCATTGCAAATAAAACAATCTTCCAAAGATGCTTTATTTATCTTTCTTAATATTTAACAATTTTCTTTGAAACAGTTTAAAGCAAATAAACTTATTAAATTTTTTGTTTTTCCTCAAAAAGTCAAATATTGATCCAACAATTTTACTGTAGTTTTAAATATTGTTATTATTGTTCCTGTTGAAAATGCGGCCATGATAATGGCCGACAGAAGTTATGCTTTTACTCTAAATATCATTCTAATTTTTCCATTGCTAATATATTTATTATAACAGTTTTTTAAGACTTTATTTACGCATTTTTTTGTAATTTTTATAAATATTTTCTAATTTTTCTAATTTATCCTTTTTAAGGTTTTTCTAATTTACCAAGAAGTAGGTAAAGGGTCGGTACCGCCAGACAGACACAGCCAGCCAGACAGACTATACTTCCTCCACTACACCCTTGCAGCAGAGTGCCAACTTCAGGCTAGAGATCTTAAGACGCAAACCTTTGTGACGTCATCATACCAACAGTGTTGCCAACTTCAGGCCGAATAACAACTTGTAGGGAATAAAAATGGCGGAGATAATTGACATAATAATATTTAAAAAAAAGCCTTAAGACACTATAAACCTTGTACCCTTAACAATAATATTAAAAAAGCTTATTGCAGTAAATCGTTCAGTAAACGTTAAGAATTAAATTGTAACCAATTCAGAAGGTATATTTTCAAAGTTTGTACGGTATATCACCAGTCAATAGAGTCGAAAAAACATTTTACTTTTTATAATAAATTTTAACGTAATTAGGTCACGTGACATGTAAAGAACAATATCAGTTTTACGAGATTTATGTAACAGATTATTTAAATAATATATAAAAACTAGCTTTTGCCCGCGACTTCGTCTGCGTGTAATTCGAATAAAAGCAAGGTCTTTATGTATCAATAACTGGTGCCCGCGACTTCGTGTGCGCAGTATTAGTATTTCGAGTAGCTTATATTAGCGTGAAAAGAACTAACATTATGACATTAAAATTATAACATACATAATTTTTGGGTCGTATTTGAAAAATATAACAGTCTGACAATATTGAGATGTTACATTCGCACTGTAATAACGTAACAATATTGTCAACATAAGAAATACAGTAATTAAGCACTGCAAACCCCTAATCATAGGCCTATAGGTAGCTACTCAAATGATGTATTGTGAAGGACAAAATTTATCTCCTTTAAATACCAAAAGCGATAAAAGTATTCATTTTGATAAGGATCCATTTATTACTACCAAATGTGCATTAGAAATAAATTATCAATTTTTATTGTATTTATGGTTCACTATTTTGACAATAATGGCTTACTCATAAAAGATAGATATATATGGTGTCGCAGAATTTTTTGTAGGACTATTTAAGATAAATATTTTCACCATACATTATATACATGTAGCACTAACTGTTTTTGCAGCACACGCCTGAGTAGCTCGCAGATTGCAGAATTTTTTCAGACTTAAATGACATTTATCGTTATATTTTGGACAATTCACACAATATCTTTATAAATTATAGCCTATATGTTATTCTGATCTATAAGCTACATTACTGTAAAGTTTCATTAAAATCCGTTTAGTAGTTTTTGCGTGAAAGAGGAACAAACATCCATCCATACATCCATACATCCATCCAAACAAACTTTCGCCTATATAATATTAGTAGGATTGTAAAAAAATATGATTACCTTATTATGTGCCAACTTCAGACAGGCGTTAACTTCATAACCCTCGAATTGTAATAATGACTCACCAGGTTCGGTTGGATTTCTTAATATTTAGTAATAGGAGTAGGATATTTGCTCATCTTAGTTAATTATCCAGCAAAGACTACGTGGAGGTGTGAGCAACCTTTGCCTGGAGAGGTTAGGTAAGCAGGAAGAATAGGGAAGGTCAAACAGCAGCGGTTCTTTAATAGGCAACAATTTCCTCTGATCATGCTCATAAGAACATACTGAAAACGCTATACGTACTTAACTTAATAGGTCACTGCAAACTTTGTAGATTCATCTTACCGAAACCCTAAATTTATAGTACTTCTCCCACCGTAAAGGTACCTGGCGCGTATCAGTGCAGGAAAAAAGTTGACTAACAAAAGGGACATCAAACAATAAATTAAATTTTCATTCATATCAATAGGAATCAAAAAATCAATTGGGAATTCTTCCTTATCGCAAGGGCTTCATTTTGTGGAAACCTAGTTTATATAATTTATGTCACGGGAAAACTGGCGCCCGTAAATTTTCTGACTTTCAAGGACAAATTTGAAGAATTTTAAAAAAAATATTAAGAAACACAACAAGAACCAATTTCAAAAAAATAGTAAGAAACAAAATAATCAAAAAGTGAACAGTAAAAATTATTAAAAAATCATAAACTGTATAAGAAAATTAAATAAACTCAAAATAAAAAACCTTAAAAAACAATTATAAAACATAGAATAATAACGAATAAAAATATTAAGAAATTCATAAAAATTATTAAAGAAAAACAAAGAATTTTCAAAAAAGAATCAAGGAGTAAACAGTAAACATTATTAAAAAATCGTAAACTATATAAGAAAATTATGAAATTCAAAATAAAAAACCTTAAAAACAATTATAAAACGTAGAATAATAACGAATAAAAATGTTAAGAAATTCATAAAAATAATTAAAGAAAAACAAAGAATTTTCAAAAAAGAATCAAGGAGTAAACAGTAAACAATAAACATTATTAAAAAATCGTAAACTGTATAAGAAATTTATGAAATTCAAAATAAAAAACCTTAAAAACAATTATAAAACGTAGAATAATAACGAATAAAAATGTTAAGAAATTCATAAAAATAATTAAAGAAAAACAAAGAATTTTCAAAAAAGAATCAAGGAGTAAACAGTAAACTGTATAAGAAAATTATGAAATTCAAAATAAAAAACCTTAAAATAATTATAAAACGTACAATAATAACGAATAAAAATGTTAAGAAATTCATAAAAAATAATTAAAGAAAAACAAAGAATTTTCAAAAAAGAATCAAGGAGTAAACAGTAAAAATTATTAAAAATCGTAAACTGTATAAGAAAATTATGAAATTTCAAATAAAAAACCTTAAAAATAATGATAAAACGTGGAATAATAACGAATAAAAAATTGTAAGAAAATCATAAAAATAATTAAAGAAAAGCAAAGATTTTCAAAAAAATTAGTAAGAAACACAAAAAGAATCAAAGAGTAAACAGTAAAAATTATTAAAAAATCATAAACTGTATAAGAAAATTATAAAACTCTAATATGAAAAACCTTAAAAATAATGAAAGAAGCACAAAGAATAACGGAACAAAATAATGATAAAACTAAAAAATATCAAATAAATTATAAGAAAAACTAAGATTTAGGCACATATTAAAATTACTAAAATTTTATAGCAACAATTTAAGAAAAACTTAGAATTGTACCGGTAAAGAGAGGGAGATCAAACAATAGATATTTTAAAAAGTTTAAATAAAAATATTTTTTGTTTAACGTTCAGCAGGATCACCAGAGAAAATCTAAATGAAATACAAGACCTGTAACTCTATAACTTGTACATATTATAATTATATACGCTTACAGGTAACATTAGGTAATATTAATTTGACCATGCGATGAACTGTGGATATTTATTTTTTCTTATTGCAAAAGTAAGATATACGTTTACTCAATCCGTTATAACATGCGATAAGAAAATCTTTATACAGGGTGGTTAAATAGCTTTGAAAACCAAAAATTAAAGAAAGTGTATTTTTTATTTAAATTGTTTTTTTTTGTTATTTAATTTAATCGCCCTCACCTTACACACACTTATTCCAATAATACTCCATTAATTTTATACCAACTTTGTAATGATTTTCGGAAAGCTCTGCAAAATATTGTTCCACGATTGCAATAGCTTCTTTATTCAAGGAAAAACGCTTTCCTCGAAGGAATCGTTCTAAGTTTCTGAAGAGGTAATAGTTAGTGGAAATCAACTCTGTGTGGGGGTTTAAGCCATTCGTACTTTAATTCATTTTATTTAAACATTGTCAATAAACTTGTGTAAACACGTGCATTGTCTGATTGTTTTCTTCTGTAAACCGTGTCTTTTTTCCTGATTTTTTTTTGTCCAACTAGTCCAAAAGGTTATAATAATATCCACAATTATTTTTTTTTACACAAGATAATCAATTTACAAAACCCTTTTGCATCCTAAAAAACTGATGCCATAACATTATTTGCATATCGTTCTGACTTCACCTGTTTTAGATCTGAAGAACCAGCTGTAAACGTTCTTGGTTCAGTTTAGATCATGCTGTAGATCCAAGTCTCATCCATCGTTATAAAACAAAGCACAACATTGGTTTTATTCTGCTTAAAACATTCCCAATTACGCTGAGAAATTTTCGATTCAGTATTGGTAGAATTGTTAATGGATGCGGCACTAAATTTCCGAACAGCTTTTCAATACGTAATTCTTTCTGTAAAATATGAAGTACTCATTTACCTGATATGCTCTTGATATTAGCAGCTTTACGTTAAGTCAAACTTGGATCGTTACAAACAATATCATAGACTTGTTCACTTGCTGCACTTTTTGCACATCCGTGGTTCATCTTCAACGCTTGTACGACCACGTTTAAACCCTAAAACCCATCGATGTGCAGTTGAAAATAAAGAAACAAAGTCCTTTGACAATTTTACCATTTACGTATAAATTTATGTTGCTATTAAACCTTTAAAAACCAAGAATTTTATTTCTAGACTATATTAGATTTTTTCCATTGTAACAAAATATACTACCACGTCATTTTCAAATGAATTAAGTTGGTTAATGTTGACAGGATGCGCTGAAATCCAGCTAACAATGTACCTTTTAATTGCAGCTATCAGTTCAATAGAAACAGCCATTTAATGGAAGAGTACGTTGTTACGACCGAGAATATAACTCATTTTCTCTTCATATATTTTTGGATCAGGCAATCACCTGCATAGAGCTGGTGAAATTTGAATATACAATAAAAAGGTAAAAAACGTTGACTAGGAAGGACAGCAATTTAAAATTACAAAATTAGAACTACCAACTACGGGTTTTACAATTCCATGTTTTCATTAAATTATATAAAAATAGAGCATAAATAATTATTTAATAAAAACAAAAAAACAACTTTAATTAAACAGCCTCACAAAAAAAAATCCAAAAACGAGACCATGGTACTTACATGTGAATCCGGGGTAAGTTTATCCCTATCAGGTCATAATCAAAATCAGTTTAAGGTCAAATTGTTAAAATTCAAAAAAATATATAGACTAAAACCATGGTACCGAAAGTTTTTTTGGGTCGTTGCATCCGAATCCGTGTCAGTTTACTCCATTAGATTAACATCAAGGTCATTACAAACTCTAGTACATACACAGAGTAAAAAAATAAGTCAGAAACTGTAACAAAAATATGAAAAAAACAGAAAATGAATAAACGCATATAAAATCTTGTCCCGTTAAAGCTTTATTACAATTAGCCGCCTACATTAAAAATTTTTAGAAGTATGTATATGTACTTCATCCATTACAATACCCATAAAAAAATCAACTTGATAGCCAGATCACTTTTTAACGACCAGCAGTAATCTGCTAACATATTCATATACCATCTATCTTAGTACCTCTGCTCCATTTCTTTAATGTCTTGGTAAAACCTATCTCCCTCTTCTTTGCTGTAGTCAACTAAGCTATTTAGAAAGTTATCTAAGGGAAATTATAAAACATGTAATTTCAGGTTCATTAAGCAGACTTGATTTCCACTAACTTTAATACTATTTGTTTGTAGTTTGGACTCTTTTTAATTACGTTTTTAAAACACAACTATACAATCTCATTGTTTATAATCCTACGAAACAAGGGCCATTAAAATTAATTTTAAAGATAAGTAAAACAGATACCATTTGTGTTTCATAATTTGACCCATAGTTATGTTGAATAACCTTTTACATTGTTTAAGTTTCTGATTAATTTTTTCACTTTGTGTATGCCCTAAAGCTTGAAATGGCCTTGATCTTGAACTAATGGGGTTAAACTGACCTCGGATTCAGATTGAACGACCCAAAAAACCCTTGATATCATGGTTTTAGTCTACTTTTTTTATAAATTTTAACGACTTGACCCTGAACTGACCTATACCAAATCGGGACCCATGATTCAAATGCGGCGACCAAAAAAACATGTAACTACCATGATATCGTCTTTAATTTTTTTATTTATGTTTTTTATAGGTTTGTGTTAGCTCTTATTTTTAAATTGTCTTTCTCTCATTTGCAGGTTATTTATTTTTTAGCAATTATTTCATTTTTTTATCTTTAGCATTATAAATAAACTTTACCAAAATATTCTGTGTTAATTTCTTAAAGATTATAAATGATTTTGAGATATATTAGATCTGTATTAACGATTAACTTCTTCTTACTCTATTATATTATTACCCTTGAGAAATCCATGACGTTTAATCCGTATATATTAATTAATTGATCAAGTAATGAAGGGCTCTAGAAATACCTAATTGTGTCGAGAAGAGACCTTGCAGGCCTATTGAAACAAAGCTCTTACCCATAGAAAGACAAATATATATGGACATATTGTGTGCCAATTTATAATAAAACGGAACCAATAACCTAGTATCACAAACATTAGCAACAGCCAAAACTAAAGTGTAGGTACATTATGAGACCTTTTATTTTGTGAATTATATCGTATTCGTTTTTCAGTTAACAACACAAGCAAGCTTGTTTAGAATCACAATGTATTTTTAAAAATTTTTGTTTAAGAAAAAATATTGTATCTTACTTTAAGGCTTTTTGTAGTATACAAATATGCTTATAAAAAAGGTTCGAAAGCTACGATTTATTATCTTGTAAATTTTGTGTTCTGTTGTAAAATAACAATTGTCCAATAAAGTCTTTTTGGTTAAGTAAACAAAAAAATGCTATATTTTGGACCAACAGATGTACAGAAGAAAAGAATTATTGCTCCTATTAAGCAACATTGCGGACGTATAAAGGTAAAAGGCGTTGTATCGAATACATGTGCAAGGTAAATAAAACTAGGAACTCTCAGAAAAAAGATTTAAAAAGTTGTTAAAGAGTCAAACTGATCAACAAGAACGATTTGTTAACGAAACAAGAAATCCAGAGCTGCAAAAACAATTTCTTGAAGCTATAGGTATAAAAGTTTTATCTAAAATTTAAAAAAAAGTGACTTCAAATTTAAGGGTTAAAAAAATAACATTGAGTTCCGGCCATACAGTTATCTAGACAAAATAAAATTGCCTTTAACACCCAAAAAGTGGTATTTTTCAGGTGATACCAGATCTAAGATCAGATAATCAATGAGGTCGGTTTCTTTGGGCTAAAGAAAAAAAGAGCAATATTTTATACTGATAGCCCAAGCCGTTATTGGATGAAGTGTATTGTGCTGGTACGGTAATATGCTAAAAGTAAAGATTATTTTTTGTTTCAAACTATAAACGGTCGGAGGTATATTAATTTAATGCAAGAATCATCGTTAAGGTTTGGAAAACTGCAACTGCACATAATTTATCTTTATGTTCACTAATGCACCTCCTTATAAAAGTAGAATAGCCAAAGTAGGCACCCTAAACAGAAGGTGTCACAGTTTTAGGCTGGCATATGTGTTCTTAAATCCAATGGAATACTTGTGGTTTAAGGCTCGTCGAAATGGAATCAAAAATGTCTCACAGCTTATTAATATCAAAGAAGAGAAAGGTAAAACATACTTCAAGAAAATTACTAATTATCTTTTGTTCTTTTTTGTAATTTAAAGTATAATCTCATTTTGTTTTAAAACCCAAAAAATACTGTTGTGGTTATTTTGTTAACTAATAACGAATCAAATTTTTTTATTGCTATAAAGGTGATTTTTCATTAAAATCGAAAAAAAAATAGGTTTGTTTAGGTGTATGAACAGTTAATTTTTCAACAAATAACAAAAAAATGTTAAGTTTTATCGCAACTATTTTTACTCTACTACTTTATAACCACTAAGGACTTTTTGATTTAGCACAAATGGCTTTTTTAACTGATCTTAAAGTTTAAAGGAAAACTAATAACTCCACTCAGGTTACAACATGGTTCCCATTTCGGTATGATCATACCAGAGAAATAACAAAATTGTACCAAGGAGATAAAAACTGCAAAGCTTTTATAGTCTTTTTTGGCAGTTTAGAAAACATTAGTTGTGGTGTAATTTGATTTGAAATAGCTTATTAAAAGATTTTAAAAATGGACTAATTTCGGAACAGAAAACTGCAAAAGCTATAAATAATTTATTGTTTTTAAATATATTAAAAACGAATTAAGATTTTTTAAATTTGAACATAAGTTGCAAAAAAAAAGAAAAAAATTTACTACAAACTAGAACTCGAAACTGTTGTAACATATATTTATAATTGTCCCAGAAGGGTGAAAATAGGCTCGAAATCGTAAGTGTAAACCGAGTCTGTTTGGGCATTTGCGCTACCACAATTTTTTAAACATATAAAATATAAAAAAATTCGGTTATAGGTAGTAGACAGATAAATTAAAAATAATCTGTTGGCAAAAAAATTACAGTTATTCTATTACATATGCGTTAGTTAAATAACAATTTTTTATTATTTGGAAGTCAATATTGCAGGTGTGATAAATTCTTAACTAGCTGACTTATGTTGTAAGCTCCACTATCGATAAACAGTGCGTCACTTAAATAGTTTATTTGTTTACTGAAAATTATTTCAAAATTCATTTTTGAAATGTTTAAGTTCTGCAGCTCCACCCCAAACCAGAATACCGTAGGTTC
The DNA here is from genome assembly GCA_964028335.1 of Altica lythri. Taxonomy (NCBI): domain Eukaryota; kingdom Metazoa; phylum Arthropoda; class Insecta; order Coleoptera; family Chrysomelidae; genus Altica; species Altica lythri. The sequence continues at coordinate 20,844,350 of OZ034802.1, read as the reverse complement.
AATAAGAATGTACCAAGAAAATTCAGCTAAATAATTCTTAGTTGCCTTATTCCTAAAAAGTTTCTTAAGTATCTGAGTTTAAAAAATATTCTTATAATTTTATTCACTATATTTTGAATTTAGTAGTAATTAACTGGGCAAAATGGTCATTTCTCTGTTAATCTTACCAGTAAACCGACCAAATGCAAAACGGTTGCTTAAAAATATTGTTTTAACTGGTTAAATTGTATTTCTAATAATTTAAATAATAAATCTAATACAATATAAAATATTTATTTATTAATTACATAGAAATGCACCCAAAAACATAGTAAACAAACATTGATTTGTTTGTCATAATTTTAGTAATTTGAGCCTAAATAGTTTAATATTTTTTTTAAACCGGCTAGAAATTAGTACTTTCCGGTTTATTTTTAAGGGAAGACAATTACTTTTAATTTTTGACACTTAAAAACACTATAATGACTATAAAATAAAAATAAAATAATTAACTACTTACTTTTTATTTTATTTTAATTTAAAACACGAATTAACAATTAATACAAAAATTTTAAAATATTTGACAGTAACTGACAGTTAAGGTAATTTGACGTAACTAGTCAAGTTACGAACTATTTTAAAATTTTTTATGAATTTATTAATTTATTAAAACAGGATAAAATAAAATATAATACGATACATGGTCGTTAGGTGTTATTACAGTACCCTTTTTTATTTTCAGACTCGGCTCCTACGTCGGCTCGTCCGTAAAATAACTCGTACTGTAATAAGTCACCGACCGACCTTGTAACGTATAATACTATTACCGGATTATCACAATAATTTTCTGACCTGGTCCGACAAAATGAGATTTTCTGACCCAAAAAAAAAACGGAAATTACTAAATTCTGGCTGGTTTAAAAAAAAAATATTGTACGTAATGCGTCCCAAGGTGCTTTTACTGGACTTGCAGGCTTGCAGAATTTGCCTGCAGCTCGCCCTGCAATTGCCCACTTCTCCAGTAAAAGACCACTTTCGGGACTTGTTACGAAAACTACTATTATAAAATTATTTTTACAGTTTTTATAATTAAATATATATTTGGATGAGCATTGTAAAAATTTGAATTAAAGTTATAAAAACCTTCAGTTGAGCTCTAAACACAAATATCCGGAGGAAACGTACCTTTTTCGGAAATGTTTCAGCAAGGTAGCCACAAAATTTTAAAACTTTTTCACATTGCTGGAAAACTTCTTAACAATTTTACAATGACAATGAACTATTTGAACTCCCCTTAACTGCTAATACTTCCCCTTATATAGTACAAACGATTATTCTAGTATTTCCGAGAAACCTGATCTAACCTAATTGCTACATTCTAAAAGAAATTCTGGAATTCTGAGATTTTACCTATAAGCTACAGAATCTGTAAGGTATAGAGTCTGTAACTTGGTCTCTTACAGATTTGTAAAATATGCTTTTCTGAAACCAAATCTGTAAGAGACCAATTTACAGATCTTTAGCTTATAGGTTTCAACTTCACACCTATTTAAAATGTCAAAATTATAACCTCAAAAGTTTGAAGTAAGAATATTTTTTGGTTTATTTTAAAGGATATTTATTTTGTTTTCATTTTAAAGACTATTTTTATTTTGGTTTTATATACATATATATATTTATTTATTTATTTATTTTATTTTATAAATGTTCTATTTCTGACATTTTTAATTATTTACAATGTTTTCTCTAATATAATTATTCTGAGCAATCTTCCCCAAATGTTCCACATCAGCAAAATTAACTAAAAAATAATATCTTTTTTTTATTAATTTATTGAATAAATTATTTACCATTCTCTTCAGAATCTTCTATATTATCATCTGCAATTTTTAAATTAGGATCTATTGCGATGTTATGAAGTACACGACATGCATAAATAATATTAGCAGCTTTTTTAGGGTGGTACAAAAGTGTTCGATGTTTAGAGAGACATCTGAATCTTCCTTTTAAAATGCCATTTGTCCGTTCTATAACATTCCTTGTTGAAGTTAATAATTGATTAAACGCCTCTTCTGATTCATTTGGGGGATTTAGAAAAGGAGTGAAGAGCCATGGCTCTAATGGGTATCCACTGTCTCCTAACAACATTTTGAAAAGAGCTTGTCACCAAAACGTTTAAAGTACCAAAAACCTAAAAATTTGATATTGCTGCATTGTAAAAAAAGTGAGCATTATCTAATCTTACTTATACTTCAACAGAAATTCCCCAATTATTTTCCATAAAGTCAGGTCTTTGTCCAAAAGGAACATTTGTTTAAAATGCCTGTCTGCAAATTAAACGGATTGAATTCATCTCTGAGATGCTGCCTCTGAATTCCCATATAATTTCTGAAAAAATTCAAATTAACAAAATAAAAATTAATATAAACGAGTAGGTACCTACTTATTTCAAACCGATTTTCATTCTCCTCCAACAGAATACCCGCAAACAATTGGATATTCATGTTATTTTATTTCACTATTTAAATATATCACAAAGTACACAACACACTTTTAACAATTTTTTTAAAAATAATAATGAAAACAATATATTACACTACTTATATCGACACCTGTAATCACTAAAGTGACAGTATCCTAGTCTGTAAATATTTACGAATCGGTTAGTAAATCTGTAACTAACAGGTTGGGTTAGAATTGCATTTCCTGTAACTTTTACAGATTTCTGCTTACAGATTTTATAGATGTACTCAGAATTCCACCATGTCTATGAATTAAGCATATTGAAACATAACCTAAAAACAGTCTTATGAGTAAAGGTCCTTTCCTCATTCGGTTATCCCGTTACAACAATAATAATACGTGCTTAGCACCTACCTAAGTGTTATAAGTAACTATATAGGTAATTAGTCTTTTTATCATTTTCCATATTTTGTTATTTTTAAATATTATAAATAGTTGCAAGTTCTTATTTGCACCTCTAATAAACTATGAAACAAATGTTCAATGAAATATTTTAAGAGTCTGAATTTTAAGAAATCTATTTAAAGATTTTTCCATACAACCTTTCAACCGCTTAAGGTGTAAATATTTTTAAAATTCCTTCTTTGTGAGTGTTTACATAATAAAAATAAACATCTGTTCAAATTTTACATTTCCTTATTATAAATAGATTTGTTGTTTTTGAGTCTTATCAGTAAAATTGTAAATTATCGATAATTTTTTTTGTGGGCAGAACAAACAATAAAACTGTAAATAGACTCTTAACAGATTATAATAATACTATTTAATAATACTGTGTTAATATTGTACCGTTCATTTTTTGCTCAATATTATTCGTATTTTTTTATATGCATGTATCAAACAAAAAAAAAGGATTTGCGTCATATGGTTTGCAAGAATCTGTCAGGGTAAATGTTCATCGAAAGAAACCAAATCTGTATTCCGAAAACCCAGTGCGTAATCCAACATTCCTATGCATAATCCGCTCGAAATTCATTTCCACAATTCCATTTTTCAGCCTTGTCCTTATAAAGACTACTCTTTTTAACAGGGAGGCGCACATTTAGTTAAAACAATTGAATTTTATACGCTTTAAACAAATTCTAGAAAATAAACGTTAACGAAATCCTAACATTTTTGTCTAGATATACACTTGATTTAAACGTAAGTCGTATTTGTTAGACAAGAATAACTATATTAAAAAATGAAATATTATGGTTATTGATAATAAATCTTTAAACTTAAACTATATGTAGAAATAAATTAACGTATAAGTAATATATTTGACCATTCTCAGGGTAAGGAGAGCAATATTTGACTGACTGATCTGTATCTTGAATATTTTTTGCTAGAAATAAAATACGTCCATTTTTTTCATCATTATATGTCATATATATTAAAATTAAAAGATTATGTTAAAAAATGTCAGATAATTGTCTGCCTCTAGAAGCCGCGCAAACCTGAGCCCTAACTACATTTTTCATTACTTTTTGGTTGGTGGCCACAAGAATACTTTTAACTGGTTCCGTAATATTGTTCTACAGCTGTATTTTGTTGGCTGGGATAAACCCTATTTTTTAGAAATACCCATAAAAAGAAGTCAGGAGCCGTTAAATCCAGTAACCTTGGTAAACAAATGACATTACCAAATCGAAAAATTAAACATCCCGGAAAGATTGTTCGCAGAAGATTCATTGTTGCCCTAGCTGCGCCGCCTACTGAACCCACAGGGTTTGCAGGTTAAAAGATTTTCGGAACCAGAAAGTTTTTCACCATATTACCGTAGCGCTTGCCAGTTTCTTTAATAAAACTAAGTTTCTATTTTAGCGGATTCAGTAATTTTAAAAGCTAACATCTCTACTCACATTTATGGTCAGCACAAAAATGCAAAGATTTACTAAACTTTGCAAAAAAACACTTACCTCCAAAAAATTAAATATAATTTTGAACCTGTCGGTTTTTTGTGTTTAATATATTTTAATTTTATTTTATTTTATTATGACATTTATGATCAGTGTATTATTTTAAAAAAAATCAGTTATTTAGTCAGCTAACGATAATTGAAAAATCTATATGTATATACTAAAAAAAGTGAAACCATATATAAAATTTTATTATTAATTTATTTACTTTGTCTCTTTGTACTTTTTTATTTATGATAAGTAGAGATAACACATAAATTGATCCACCCTCTGTGAATTTCTGTACTGAACCTAACTTCCCCATTAAATGATTCCCGTAGTCATAAATTTTCCTGACGTTTTTCTCGACGCCAGAACGTCGTGAAAAAGCTTGTTAGACGTGTTTTCTTCCTCACCGATAGACTTGTCTGATAACAAAAAGAAGGATTGTGCATGATAGAAAACAGTACAAACTGGCAATCAAACGTGGTATTGTCGATAAAATGCTTTTTCATGGATTTTACGTTTTGGTCCATATTTAATTAATAGTGTTTAGGATGATAATTATATTAATTTATATGAAACATGTAGTACGTAATAAGATTTTGTATCGATAACTTTTTATAGATATGTAGTGTTTTATAATTCGTTTTTTATTATTCCTTAAATGTTGCGTCTGTATATAACTCATTAAGCAGGTTTAATTTTAGTAAAACTCTATAATGTGCAGGATCAACAAAATTATTATGATCACGTTACAAGAATGTAATAAATACGAAAAAGTAAGAAGTACCTTTCTACCTTGGAATGAAAGTGTTGCGGAAATATGACGACTAAAGTTATTATGTAAAATATAATACTGAAACACCTATGGGCACTTTAACACAATTTATTCACAAAATTGTATCAAGATACACAGAACTTAGCTAGATAACGTCTACACTAAATTACCATAACAATGAACTTTTCGAATTATTTGAACCCCCCTTAACTCCCATACATTCCCTTATATACAAAAATGAACATTCTAGAATTTGCTATAAACATGATTAATCTACTCACTGTGCCCAGAGGATAAACGGCTTTATAAATTCTCAAGTACATGTTGAATAGTAAATTTTTAATTAAATTGGTAGTGTATTTTGTAAGATTATTATAATACATTATAAACTACTCAAAACGAAAAAGGAGCCACTTAAAAAAATTTTAGTCATTTTTTGTGTAATAGGTTTTTGAAAAAGTTATCGTTTTCTACTTTATTTGTAAAAAATTACTGTTAAAATTGTAAATGTCTTAAACCTGTCGAATGTGTTATTTAAGAATAAAAATTTCATATTGCAATAAGTCAATAAATAATGATTTTTTTTTTTCTTTAAATGAGGCAGTATCTGAAAACAATTCTTAGTAGTGAGTATGCCCTCCTCTGGCTCTAATAACTTGAGCACAACGACTGGGCATACTTTTAATCAAGTTTCTGATCAACTCCTGGAGTAGTTGTTCCCATGCTTGAATAAGAAGTTCTTTAAGTTGTTGGATGGTTTATATAGGCTGCCGCTCCAATAAACGTCGTCCCAATGTATCCCACAGATGTTCGATGGGTATGAGATCTGGACTGTTAGCTGGCCATTACATAACTTCAATATTACTTTAAAATAGTTCTTACTATCCTAGACACGTGTGACCTAGCATTATCGTGCTGTAAAATGAAATCTGCTTCCATATTATCTGCAAAAGGAATCATGTGTGGTGTTAATTTTTTTTTCCATATAACGTAATGCCGTTAGGGACCCGTTTCGAATTACCACGAAGTCTGTGCGCTCATTTAAAAATTTACCAGCCCAAACCGAACAGTTTCTTGCACAGCTCTGATGTAAACAGAATTTGGACATATTCGTAAACAAAACATTACTCCATTGTGGTATTGTCCAATGACGATGTGTTTCGGTAAAAATTCTTCGAGCTCTCCGATGCTCTGCTGTAAAAGAGCCACTCTAACCGGTCTCCTAGCACGCAACTAAGACTGATGAAGTCTATTGCGTTCTGTTTGATCAACAGAAAATCTGTTCCCCGTTGTCGCTGCTGACTGATTTTAAAGCGCTCGTGCAGTATTGGTTCGTTCTCTAATACCCACATACTTAATATACGATCTTCTCGAGCTGTTGTGGCCCTTTGACGTTGACTATAGGGCCTTCTTCTAATAATGCCATAAATTAAATACCAAGACCATGCTCTGTTTATAGCGGCCCGACTCACATTCAGAATTTCTGCGAGAATTCTTCTGGAATAACCTTCCTGAATTAACGTTACCGCCCTAGTGATTTCAATCTCATTTAGGTACACTCTACGGCGTATTCTTCTACCTAGCACATCAATATTCATGTTTTCACTGTAAAATTTAAACTAGACTAATAAAAACAGGCGCAAATTTAATTTGTTCTGATAATGATTTCTTAAAATTAAAAAGTTTACATTTTAATTTGAGGATAGCATTACAAAAAAAAAGGTGTTTAGAGCTGTACGCGTAAGCGGCAGTTTTACATAGCAGTGGACTATCATCGCAGCGACTGTTTAGGAGGCGTGACTTTACTGCTAGCCATTTCTTTACGTGAATCACAGAACTGTGATGAAAGTTCAGTGCGATAAGATTGACTGCTATAGCTAGAAACTTTTCTAGTTTTCGTATAGCAGTAGTTATACGTCACAAAAAAACATGGCGAAATCTGTTAATCGAAGAGCGTCTCGGACAAAAAATTTTTTAAACTTATTGATTTGTTACGTGAAAATGAATGTCTATGGCAAGTTAAATCGCCACATTATAAAAATCATAATAAAAGAAAAGCAGCACTTGCTGATATTACTGAAAAATGGGTAAGTATTTCCGAAGAAATTGTCAAAACGAAAATAGCTTCTCAAGGTTGAAGTCTACACCTACATTGCGATCGAAAAATAATATTGTCGTTCAATTACAAACTACGTGGAATATAAGATTATGAAGTAGTGGCTCCTTTTTTGTTTTGAGTAGTTTATATAAATAAAATGCTATTCGTGCGGCTCGCTAAAACTGGAAAATAGCCGATATGGAAATAATTTTTGTTGTGAATTAGGTACTTGTTGCAGTTCATAAACGGTTTAAACAGTGAAAAACATAAATAATAACTAACGGATAATACTAAATACGACAATTTAATTTTTAAATGAAAAGTTTATTTATTATTTACTTTTATAAATGCCTAATAGATGGCAATGTAGGTTTATTTGTCTACTTTCGTTTAAAATCTGGGTTGCAGAAAGACCCAAAACACGCTGGATTGCGTTGTATTTTAATTTCTAAATAATTCAGTTAAAAAGATTTGTCTTTGGTTAAAATAGAATAATGAGTATAAATATGATAAATTTTCAATAACGATTAAAATAATTGAAAAAAAAATTGAAAAAAAAAACGAAAAATGATAAAAAACAAATAAATAATAAAATTAATAAAAACAAAAAAAAAACTGTTAAAAACATAAATAAAATCAATAAAAAAGTAGGTAAATTAAAAACTTGAAAATAAATAAATGAATAAAGAAAAATAAGTAAATTTAAAAAACAGAAAAAAACTAGCAAAAATAAAATAAATAAATCAGAAATCGAAAAAAAAAAAAAAAAATAAATAAGGCACAAAATTGAAGAAATTGAACTCCTAAAAGTTGGCTGTGTTTGTTAATTTATCGGAAGATAGAGTCGTATTAAAAATACAGTTTAAAACATTATTTGACTTTGTCTTCGTTTGGAATAAAATGTTAAAAAAAACAGTTAAAAAAAGGACAGAGCCGGAAATATTACATAATACAACAAAAAAATAATAAAAACCTGGAAAAAAACAAGAAAATATAACAAAATTAACAAAAACATATAAAAACACAAATGAAAAATCACAAATTGCTATGATTCTGATGTTTTTTCAAATTTTTAGCAGCTCTTCTAGTCCTATCTTTTTTAAAGGTTTCGTCCTCTTCCTCACAGAATCTGCATTTTGCTTCATCTACTTATTCCCGTTTCTTAAACTGTCTTCTTAATCGACAGTGCCTGGTAAATATTCCTGTTACGGAGATTGTTTTTACTGTTATGATTATGAAACCTGAAAGATCTCTTCTGGTTATAGTTTACCAGGAGCGTCTTCAGTAATGTAAGCCTTTCTAGAAGGTTAAAGTAATGGGCTTGAAATATTTGAAAAACTTATTATTCCAGTGACTTATAAAAAAAAAAATACAATTGGAAAACTTTTTATACCAACATTAAACAAAAAACACCCTTGGAATTTTTAGCAAATGTAGTTTACAAAATACCAAGCACTGGCTGTGAAAAATTCTATATAGGCCAAATGAGAAGATATCTGAAAACCAGAAAAAAAGAACACGAGAACGATTACAAAAATTGATTTAGGAAAGACCAAAATAATCAAAAGTTACATTGTTGCAAGAAACGAATCACAGCTTAAATTTTAAAGTATTATTATGTTGCACATTAGAATTTTTTATCACTAAGAAACTTCTCAAATATATTAATCAATATGTATGAAATGAACTAATAAGCACTTTTTTTCAACGAAATCGTTAAAACCATTTTCCAGACCATACATGCAGACAGTTATTATATTAAGATAAAACTATTTTATTTTCTGTTCCTCAAAAATAATGTTAAAATTTCTACCTACTTTAGAAAATTCATTGTTGTTTACATATACCTATCATTTGTACATAATACCAAGATTGATTCATGTTGGATTACAAAATACCTTTATGACAGAGAAACTAATTTTGCACGAAAGTATCTATTTTTTAAGTTTTTAATTTAAAAGATTTTTTAAAATTTTTATTTCTTGTAAAATTGTTCGTAGACACTGTAATTTATATTTAATGTTAATATTAGTTGTTGTTACTGTTGTCATTTATATACGTTTTTACTTTCCCTGAGGATGGTGAAATATGTTACTTAAACGATGGTCTATTGTTAAATGCAATTTCATTTTACCGATACCAAAAACCATAATATTTCATTTTTAATGATTATTTTTCCAGTTTTACTTAAAAAGTACTTTTTTCTTTTTAATTGAATAACCTATCCTTTTAATGGTCAGCACATTAGATTCATTTATCACAATTAAGCTTATTTTTTTGCCTTAATGATAATGACTAATCACCGCCTTTTACTCGTATCCAGGTATTATCCAGTTATTGTTTTAAATTGATCCATTAATCAAGGTAGCTTTGTTAAATGAAGATTTCTCTATTATCCTGTTTGGACTTGACCGGAGAAAACAAGGTATAGAACTAAATATAGTTGAATTTACAATGCCAAGTTAATTAATTCAGTGGCTATAGGACGACTTCAGATAAACGCACTGCCAGTGGTAGTATTAAAACGATAATTAACTACCTACTTAATATTTAGTCAAATAATCAGCTTTAGTTTTAACTTTTAAAATAATTTCAAATAAAAGTTTAAATCTATAATTTTAAATATTGAAACACTTATGGGGACTTTTACACAATTTATTTACAAAATTGTTAAAATACACTGAACTCTGCTGAATAACGTCTAAACTGCTTGACAATACAATGAACTCTTGTGAATATTTGAACTTGAACTGACGTTAACTGCCCATACATCCCCTTATATACAACTTTATTTAATCTAGTCAGTGTGTTTAGAACTTTCTAGAATTTTCTAGAAACATTATTTAATCTAGTCAGTGTGTTTAGAAGTTTCTAGAAACATTATTTAATCAAGTGATAACAAATCAATTGTCAATAACAATCTTTCAAATTAAGGTCCCTTCACGGTTATCCCGTTACACTGACCCTCCTTAGATTCATTCCTCCTGGAATGTTATTTCCTACATCGGAATCCCGCAAATTCCCTGAGCCAGCCAAACCATCTTCTTGGAGTTGCTGCGCATCTCCACTGCGGTTTCCCTGGTAAGGTGCCAAACGATCATGATGGACCACGACGGGTTTCCATCTGGGAATTTTCACGATCCGATAAATGACATCGTTAATCTTCTTCTTGATGGTGTAAGGACCTTCCCAGCTCTTCTGTAATTTGGGACAAATACCTCGACGCCGTCGGGGGTTATAGGGCCAGACTAAATCTCCAACTTGGTAACTCTTTTCCATTGTCCGTGTGTCATAGTACCTCTTCATCCGATCACTAGATAATTGTAGTTTTCTACGCACCAGGTTGTGTATATTCTCCATTCAATTCTGAAGGTCGGCGACGTATTGTTCACGGGCCATTTCTTCGCCAGGATTACAACCAAACACCAAGTCACATGGTAGCCCCATTTCTCTACCGAACAGGACCTTCGCAGGCGTTTGGCCAGTTGATTCGTTGATGGCCGATCGAATTGCCATTAAAAATAGTGGAATATATCGATCCCAATCTCTCTGACAATCTGACACCACTTTTGACAGATAGTTGGTTATAGTCCGGTTCATTCGTTTCACCATTTCATCAGATTGAGGATGCATCGCTGTGGTTCTCGTTTTGCGGATGCCTAATCTTTGGCAAACTTCTTGAAACAGCTTGCTCTCAAAATTTCTCCCTTGGTCTGACTGTAATTCTAGTGGTACCCCAAATCGGCTTACGAATTCTTCAACCAATATATCTGCTAAAGTGGTGGCTTCCTGATTGGGAACTGCATAGGCTTCAACCCATGACAACAAAGATGTACTTGTTTCCTACATCGGTCTGTGGAAGTGGCCCCAATACATCTACTGCGATTCTTTCAAAAGGACTTCCAACCAGGTATTGCTGCATTTCCGCCTTCGGTTTTCGGTGCGGACCGTTACTGGCAGCACATGTAGTGCATTTACGACACCAATCTTTAACATCATTAGTGCAATTTACCCAGTAAAATCTATCTCGGATCTTTTGCAGCGTTTTCGTGATACCCAAATATCCTACAGAACTATCATTATGCATCTGTTTTAAAATTTCTGGTACAGCATTTCTTGGGACCACTATTTGTTTCCTTGTTTCTGTGCCCTCGGAATTTTCTACAAGTTCTTTTAACGAGCCTACCGTCCAAAATTAAAGAGTTCCATTGGGACCAGTAGGCTTTTAAAGCAGGAGAGGATGAGGATATCTCTCCTTACAGCGGACGACGGTCCATTCTCTTGCACTCCCGAATCTTTCTCAGAACGGGATCGTTTTCTTGTTGCTCCTCCAGCATAGAGCTCTCGTCTTCTGGCACAACCTTAACTAAGGCAAGTTTTTCCTCGTTCTGCTCCATACGGGTACAATGGGGGCAATCAGGTCGACATGGTCTTCTGGAAAGTGCATAAGCATTACGATGTCTTGTTCCAGGTCTGTGCTCGATTTCAACATCATATTCCTGCAGTTATTCGAGCCATCTTGCTATCTGTCCTTCTGGGTTCCTAAAGCTAAGTAACCACTTTAAACTAGCATGGTCTGTTCTGATCAGGAATTTTCTGCCATAAAGATATTTATAAAAGTGTTCGACGGTTTTTAAAACTGCTAACAGTTCCCTCCGAGTTACACAATAGTTCTTTTCAGCTTTCGATAAAGTTTGGCTGAAGTAACCAACCACTCTTTCCTTACCATCTTGTAGCTGTGACAAGACGGCTCCAATTCCCACATTGCTGGCGTCGGTGTCCAGAATAAGCTTACCACCAGGAAGTGGATAAGCAAGAACAGGTGCTGACGTAAGCTGTTTCTTCAATATTTCAAACGCCTCTTGACATTCCTGATCCCAACAGAAGGTTTTATCTTGTTCTGTCAAACGTGTCAAGGGTTTGGCGATGTCTCCAAAATTCTTGACATATCGTCGGTAATAGGAACAAAGACCCAAGAAACTCCGGAGATGATGTTTGTCGATAGGAAATGGCCATTCCTGAACGGCTTGTATCTTAGCGGGGTCAACAGCAATGCCATCCTTGCTTACGTTATGTCCTAAATAGTTGACCTGTCTCTGGAACAAGTGACATTTCTTAACATTCAATGTTAGATTAGCGTTCTGTAATCTTTTAAAGACTTCTTCCAGGTTAAAACAATGTTCCTTAAAGGTCTTGCCCATTATGATGATGTCGTCCAGATAAACTAGACAAGTTTCCCATGACAAACCCCGTAGGATGTTTTCCATTAGCCGTTCAAACGTCGCAGGAGCATTACAGAGGCCAAACGGAAGGACCGTGAATTGCCACAACCCTGATCCACTGGTAAAGGCAGTCTTTTCTTTGTCTGCAGAATTCATTTTAACTTGCCAGTATCCGCTTTTAAGGTCCAAGGTAGAAAACAAAGTAGAACCCGCCAAAGCGTCGAGGGCATCATCAATCCTTGGCAGAGGGTAACTGTCCTTCTTAGTGACATCATTTAGTTTTCGATAGTCGACACAAAACCGCATTGATCCGTCTTTCTTTCTCAATAATACCACAGGAGAAGCCCACGGACTACTGGATAGTTCGACTATGCCATTTTGAATCATTTCTTTAAGGGCTCTGTCTGCTTCTTCCTTCTTAACTTGAGGCATCCTTCGGGGTACCTGTCGAATCGGACGTGCATCACCAGTGTCAATTCTATTTTCTACAACATCAGTTCTTTCCAGGTTACTTTTAGAACCAAATACAGTTTTATAACGGTAAAGTAGATCTCTTACCTGTTTCTTTTCTAATTTTGACAAAGAAGGATCTAATTTTGTCATTAATTGTTCAATTCCGTTGGTATCATCTGTTTTCCTAACGTTTACCTTGTGAATTATGGCCGTTACTGGTTCTAAACTTCCCATTTCTGTGTCCTTTCGGAGAAGAACTGGATGATCGTTCAAGTTGATAAAATTGGGATGGGTACCTCTTTGGCGGATCTAACAAGAGTCTTACCCACAAGGATTTCTTTTTCCAATTCCTGGTCATGGTTTTTCGGCTCTATCATGGCTGGGGCACCATCTGGCTCCAGTCCATCCAACCGCGCTGTGACGACACATTCGCAGCTCGCCGGAAGTTTGATATCATCGATTAGCTTAATCGAGGCATTGTCAACTTGCTTTAGGTGCAGGAATATTTCTTCTTTACCAGTACGAAGGATACGTCGGCGAAGATCCAAATGAAAACCACAGTGGAGCATAACATCCATGCCCAGAACAACATCTTCATCAACGTCAGCCACCAGCACCAAGTGAACAAGAGAGGTTGAACCAAACTGTAGCGTCACCTGTATCTCACCGTAGACTCTAGCAGAATCTCCGGTAGCGGTACGCAGTCTCCAACTGGTAGGCCACATCTTCTTTCGCATAATGATGGATGGTCGAACGATAGTTTTCGTAGCTTCAGTGTCTACCAGCATGCTAAAATTTTTCCCATCGATGAGGCCATCTACATATAAGCTGTCCACGTGATGTCGCAGAGTTGCCAATTTAATGGTATGAGGGGCTTCGGGAATGTTTGGGGTCGATTTCGCCCTCCAGGAGTCGACCCGTTCTAGTTTACCTGCTGCTGGGGTACTTCAGCAGAAGATTTTTATTTTTGGGGGCAAGTATTTCATATATGGCCTAGTTCTCCGTAGTTCCAGCATCTCACTGGGCGCCTTCTTTTTGGAGATACCTTCATTAACCTCTCTACTACCGCTTCGACGTCGCTAACGGAATGAACAGCATGGTCGTAGTTACCGGTGACTTCCCTTAGTCGAGCAACTCCACGTGAGGCCTCCGTCGCCGCCTCAAACTCCAGGGCAATGGCCAAGGCGTCCACAAGAGTCTTCGGCCGCGCCAACCGTACAGCGCGCTGCAACTCGACGTCTCGAAGACCATCGGTGAAGGTTTGGACTGCTAGGCACTCCAGGAAATCCTCCGCTGCATTGGAATACGCAAGCCGTACCATTCTTGCCACTTCCGCCTCAAATTCCTGGATAGTCTCTCCATTTTTCTGCTTTCGGCTCTTTAACTGCATTCGGTACACCGGTTGTAGATGAGTTTGACCATAACGCATTTCTAGACGATTCACCAATAACTCGAAGTTGTCAGCTTCATCCGGTGTCAATGATTGCAAGACGTCTAAGGCTTCGCCTCGCAGAGCTACGGTTAGGGACAATGCCTTCTCCTGGGATGACCATCCATTAGCTCTGGCCGCTGCGTTGATTTGTTTCAGGTAATTTGACCAGGAAGTCTTCCCGTCGAAGGTCGGGGGTTTTATTGTCGTTCGTACCTGGGTAGTCTCCCCATTTCCTCCTCGGTCGAAGTCAACGTGGCAGGTTTCCGTCCTTTCTGTATCTCCGTCGCCATGGTGGATGGGCTGGTTTCGACAACAAGCTTCGTGTTCTTGTTGAAGCTTCCTTATTTTGAACTGCATTTGCCTGTTGATCTCGTCACGCAAGTTGGCAACTTGCTGATTTTGCTCGTCTCGCATGTTGGTCACTTGATGATTCATGTTGCCCACTTGCTGATTCAAGTTGTCTACTTGCTGATTCAAGTTGGCCACTTGCTGATTTTGCTCGTCACGAAGATGTGATATTTGCTGAAAGAAGGAACTGGATAACTCTTCTGGTAGGGTAGACATCCGTTGTGATAGCTGGGTCACCTCTTCGCAGTGGCTTCTTATCTGACTGTATAGCTCCTCTTGTTGATTCGTCATTCGTTGTGACAGCTGGGACATATCTTCACGCTGGCTTTTCATTTGACTGGATAGCTCCTCTTGCTGGCTCTTTATCTGACTGGATAGCTCCTCTTGCTGGCTCGTCATTCGTCCAGATAGCTCCTCTTGCTGGCTTCTCATCTGACTGGATAATTGGGCTAGTTGTTGGGCTAGTTCAGAATTCGCTTTTTGATTTGGGTCTTCAAACTTCACAGCGTCAGGGTCTAAATTATTACCTAGGTAGTATTCACGGAGCCTTCTCAACAATACGGATTTGGTCCCAGTAGTTTCCAAATCCAATTCTTCGAGCTCTTTTCTGAGCTCAGCCACCAATAGTTCATTTATTTTCTTTCCAGGCATTCTTGTATCTTCACCCCACACCTGACACCAATTTGAAACACTTATGGGGACTTTTACACAATTTATTTACAAAATTGTTAAGATACACTGAACTCTGCTGGATAACGTCTAAACTGCTTGACAATACAATGAACTCTTGTGAATATTTGAACTTGAACTGACGTTAACTGCCCATACATCCCCTTATATACAATTTTATTTAATCTAGTCAGTGTGTTTAGATCTTTCTAGAATGTTCTAGAAACATTATTTAATCTACTCAGTGTGTTTAGAAGTTTCTAGGATTTTCTAGAAACATTATTTAATCAAGTGATAACAAATCAATTGTCAATAACAATCTTTCAAATTAAGGTCCCTTCACGGGGTGCAGGGTGTCCCAGAATTAACTACGAAAACTTCGTATACGTATTCCTTGATGACAAATAAGTAGGGTCTTTCCTATAAAAAAAATTTTTTTAGAGGCTCCTGTCAGAGTTATAACCCTTTAAAGAGGGGTGGTAAAATACGGTTTTAATTTAATATCTTCTGATTGGTTCAAGATAAAAAATTAAAAATTTGGGTGAACATCATTTTTATAAAGACGCATTTCTCCTGCCACTTTTCACCTGCCCTACCCCATTCTAAGGGTGCAAATCAAGGAACCCCTCTTAATATTTTTTTGTAACTTTCTTAGCAATTAATATTTGCAATAACAAAAAATTATTTTAGGAAGTTTTGATTAATAATAATAATAATAATAATTTATTTCCAAATTCCTTCAAAAAATATAATATGATACATTTTCTGAGGACCTATAGGAGGCAGAAATTGCCCGTACATAGGTGGTCCTACAAACTAAAAATAATAATAATAATCCTACAAACTAAAAATAATCCTACAAACTAAAAATAATAACTGTATTCTAATATTTATTTACAATTCAACTTTTATAGAATAAAGTCTTTTCTTTTTATAATTTTTGTTGTTTGTAATTGCGCTCTAATTAGATTTTATTATGCTAATTTTACTTAATTTCACTGAAGTCACTTATGGTTCTTTGTAGATTTTTCTTTAGTATCTTTTTATTTGTTGTTAATGTTTTCTGTAAATTAGGTAGTTTGTTGAAGTAATAAACTGCATAGTATTCGAAACTTCTTTGTCCTATTGTAGCTCCAAATTTATGTAATGATAGACTTTTGTTTCTGGTGTCTCTTGGGTAATTTAAGTATCTTTCTTTTAGTTCTTGATATTTGAAAATGATGGATTTTAATATAAAAGTTTGTTTGATCTCCAGGATATTTTTATTATTTTGTTTATCAGCTCCTATTATTTTTAATATTTTGCATTGAAGTCTGTGTAATATCTTGTATGTGGCTTCATACAAACCACCCCATCCAATAACACCATATGTAGTTATACTATTAAAAAGGCCATAGTAGAGCTGCAATAGTTGATTCATAGACATTATTTTTCTAAGTTTATAAAATACTGACACCAAGTATTTGGTCTTGCTTATAATGTTATTTACATGTATATCCCATTTCATATGCTGATCAAAAGTAAGTCCCAGGTATTTATAATTATTTATTCTATTTAGTCTATTGCCATTTATGAAAACAGGAATCGAGATTGGTACTGAGTCTACGTAATTTCCAAACGTTATAAAAGTGGTTTTAGATATATTCAGTGTTAATCTATTTTTGTAGAGCCAAGAGTATATGAAATTTAAGCTTTTAGTCAGTGTAATTGCTATTTTAGTCCAGGTTTTGCCATCAACAGGTATTGCTATATCATCTGCATATGCTACTAGTTCAGGACATAGTTGAAGTATATCATTAATGTAGATAATAAACAGTAATGGGCCCAATATAGATCCTTGTGGTACACCTAAATTGACTTTACGTGTGGTTCCTTTTTGTCCATTAACTTTTACTGATTGCTTTCTGTCCTTTAAATAACTTTTTAATAAATTTAGTGGTAGACCTCTTATTCCAATTCTGTATAATTTTCCAAATAATATGCTATGATTAACAGTATCAAAAGCCTTACTGAAGTCTAGGAAAGCTACTGCCGTTGGTGTGCTCGTAGCTAGATTATTATATATATACCGACTAATTAAAGCTATGGCTTCATTCGTTCCTTTTCTTTTCACAAATCCAAACTGCTTTCCACTTATTATTTTACATTTTTCCAGGAAATTATAGATTCTATTATGCAGTATTTTCTCAAAGACTTTAGTTATATTTGAAATGAGTGCAATTGGTCTGTAGTTTGCAATTTGATTTTTGTTTCCATTTTTATGGATTGGAGAAATCTCAGCTAGTTTAAAATATTCTGGGCATATCCCATTTGAAATTGCATTATTTATAATTTCCACTAGTACATTTGCAATGTAGGGAGCTGCAAGTTTCAGAATATTTGCATGGAGACCATCACATCCACCTTGCTTATTTTTAAGACTGTAAATAATTTTTAGTACTTCAGCTTCATTTGTTAAATTTAAGAAGAAGGTTTTATCGTTTAGCATAGTTTCAGGGATTTGGTGCTGCTGAAGTGGTTCCTCTGCTGAACTGCTTATTTTATCTGCAACTGTACTAAAATATTCATTAAATTTATCAGCAATTTGACTAGGTTCATGAACTATCATATTTTCATCTTTTATATGGTTTATGATACTATTTTTGGGTTTGTTATTAAGTTTTTTATTTACAAAATTCCACATAGTCTTAGAGTCAGCCTTTTTTATACATACATTTTCATATTCATTTCTTGCCCGTCTAATCATTTTTTTTAATAATTGCTCGTATATTAAAAAGTTCTGTTTGTATCTTTCCCTTAAATTCTCATTTGTAATTTCACTTTTCCATTTTAAATATAGTTTCTTTTTTGTATTGACAGACGTTACTAGCGCTGCAGTCATCCACTCTTTTCTGGCTCTTAATTTTTTTGGTTTTTTTACTAGTGATAAATCTGTTATTCTTTTTAGTGAGTTTGTTAACTCATTCAATGCTTCATCAGTGTTTCGTATACTGCTTATATTAGACCATGTTTCCTTGATACAGTACTCTATGAACTTATTTTTATTAATTTTATTATGCTTATTTTTTTCAGAAATAACTAAATCATTACTAATAAAGGATACAAATATTGGCGTGTGATCTGTTAATTTATCCAAAAGTTTTCCAGATTTTATTTCTAATGTGCTTTTTAAAAACGCATGATCTAAACATGTTCCCCCATTTACGTTTTCACTAGGATGGGTCACAGAATTAATTAACGATATATAGCTCTTGCTTTGCAGAGTATACCAGTACTCTTCAGTAATATCATCAAAATGTAGCAGATCTATATTGATATCACCAATTATTAAATGGTGTTTGATATTCAAATTTGACTCAATAAAATTGTTAATATCTCTATTGAAACTATTCACATTGTAGTCATGGCATCTGTAAATGCCTTATCTCCAGGTAGTATAACTATAAAACATACTTATGTACAAAAAAATAAAAAGCAAGGTGCAATAGCAGAAGTATCTATGGATACTTATGATAAAGTTATGAGAGTAAAAGCAGTGTACGTTGGCTACCAATCATGTAAAATTTATGATGAATTTAATATTAACAGATGCAAAAAATGCTGTGGATATAATCATAATTTAATAAAATGTAAACAAAATGATAAAAGAATTCAAAAATGCCTAAAATGTGCAGGTGAACATGAAGTCAGTAAGTGTACCTCTAAAGTTAAAAAATGTATTAATTGCATAAGTGCAAATAATTATTTAGTAAAAAAGCGTGCAGTTGACCATTCAGCAGATGACATAGACCAATGTGAAACGTATAAAGTTAAGTGGGAGCAACATGTGACTAATACTAATTACCCATGGAAACCAGAGCCACCGTTCAAAATGTAAATAATAAATAATATTATTATCTAATTAACATTATGAATATTATTGAAGAATTAAATTTAAATCAAGAATTAGTATTTAGTGTTATTGATGATTATAATAGTGTGGAAGATTTCGTCAAGTCAAAATTACTAGTTATGCATTTAAATATTCGCAGCATAAATAAAAATATCCAAAATTTAATATCAATGCTCGATTTAATGGATAAAAAGCCAGAAGTGATCGTATGTTCAGAAGCATGGCTGTTAAAAAAAGTAAATTTTATTGACATACCTGGGTATGTGCACTATAATAATTCTAATATTATAAATCAGAATGATGGTGTCGTTATGTGCCTAAAAAACAACCTAGTTCATGATGTAATTAATGAACAGCATGGTGAATTAAGTACAGTAAGTGCCATAATAAATCTTAAAGAAAATGTACAAGTTAAAATATCATTTAGAATATCATTTAGAATATTATTTAGAAACTTTTTTGTTCCTTGTCGTTTTTTGCGAAATCGTTTCGGTTTGGAGTAAAAAAATAAAAATATTAATTGCTAAGAAAGTTACAAAAAAAAATATTGAGAGGAGTTCCTTGATTTGCACCCTTAGAATGGGGTAGGGCAGGTGAAAAGTGGCAGGAGAAATGCGTCTGTATAAAAATGATTTTTCACCCAAATTTTTAATTTTTTATCTTGGACCAATCAGAAGATATTAAATTAAAACCGTATTTTACCACCCCTCTTTAAAGGGTTATAACTCTGACAGGAGTCTCTAAAAAAATTTTTTTATAGGAAAGACCCTACTTATTTGTCATCAAGGAATACGTATACGAAGTTTCCGTAGTTAATTCTGGGACACCCTGTATATAAATATTGCAATACATAGATGGTGTCCGTACAAGCATATGCAATAACAATTTCTGGTTTCGTTTATTATATCTGTTTCTGGTTAAAAAATCTTTTTTTGAAGTTAATTGTTTTTGTTAAAATAACTACAGAAAAACTGGTAGGTACTCTTCACGGCAAAAAAAAACAATTAGAAGAAAATCAACGCAATCAGCCTATTTTACTAATAACTGGGTTTTTCTGAAAATGGAGTAACTATTGAGAGCAAGCTAGAATTAAACTTTAACAGATAAAGGAAAGTCAAACAAGCACACATATTTTATAAAAAATGCTGTCGATCTAAAATAAAAATCTGAGCTTGTGGTCTATACCAGAATATTATGCAAAACTACAAAACAATCATAAAATCTATGGTATCCTTAAAATCTGCTACACGACAGGTATTCAAAAACTAATTAATACAGTAGCCTACGCAGATGACATTGTAATTCTGCCAACAGGAAAGTTTGAAAGCACCCTATGCGACAGAATGTAAGTGTCTTTTAAAACGTTAGAGACATGGTGTAAAGAGCAATCGCTGTCTATTAACCCCAAAAAGACAAAAATAATTCTCTTCACGAAGAAAAAGAAACCTAGGAGCTTAAACGCACCCAGTCTTTTTAACGTTAAATTAAGCTTTGCTACAGAAGTGAAATACTTAGGTGTTATCCTTGACAGAGGGCTGACGTAAAACTCACACATAGAAAGCAGAGTTAAAAAAGCATTTATATTTTATGAGCAATGCCGCTGAACCAGACAGACCTGGGGATAATCTTCCCAGGTCACCATGTGGATCTACCCGGCAATCATAAGACCTATGCTAACATATAGGGCTGTCGTGTGGTGGCTTAAAGTAAAACAAACGACAGCTATCAGAAAATTAAACCAAATCCAAAGATCGGCATGCCTTCTCGTAACAGGAACCAGGCGAAGCACACCAACCAGCGCAATGGAAGTAAAACTTGGACTCACCCCCCTTGATATATTTGTTAAGGAGGTATTATTGATGACCATGATACGCTTTCGCACGGTACCGGCACCCATAAAAACAGTCTGTGAAGGGAATCGATAAAGGCGATAACACTCTTAAAACCAGACACGGATGCCGTCGTACCAAGATTTGTCTTTAACAAACCCTACAAAATATTAACAAACAAGACAGCAGACCCCAACGTAGTGAACGCTCCGAGCGCCTACACGGTTGGATTAAAAACAAAACAAGTGTGGGATGTGGAATTTACTCTAGATCCTTGAACCTAAAAATGAAATGGGTTATGGATGGCTTGTCAAGTGCGGTTCAGTCAGAACTTACAGGCATAACCATAGCGGCAAAAGAATTAATCAATAGGCATATCACAGGCACTACAGGCAGGAATGTAAATATTTACACAAACTGCCGACAAGCAGTACTGACATTGAATAGACCACGTATCACTTCAAGTTTAGTACTAGAATGTCACCAATCTCTAACTGGGGCCAGCCAGAATAACGTGGTTACCCTGAGCTGGATCAAAGGACATGGAAACTCTAAAGGTAACCGCATTGCGAACAATTTAGCAAGGAGGGCTGCAGGCTACTAATACGTTAACTCTCGTCTATCTACCAAACTAACTTTGTCCGCTGACGTGGATCTTATTAAACAGCACTCTCACCGTTATACAGTGCTGGGATGAAACTACGAACTGTAGACTGGCCAGAGAGTTATTATCTTATCCTGGTGGGGAAACAGCAAAAAATTAAAGGAAATGACCAGACAAAATATCCGAACAGCTGTGGAAATCTTAACAGGTCACTGACAATTGCGACAACATTTAGGATTAAATTAGCAGAATCGCCGCTATGCGGAGGCTGCGAACAAGAAGAGGAAACAGTAAAATATATAATGTATGACTGCTCTGCTTTTTCTAAAATTAGAAGATCCGGGCGAATACTGGCTTACACCAGCCGATGTCAGGGAGATCCCGCTCGGAATCCTAATCACCTATTTTAAATCACTAGGCCTGGTGACAGCCTGAGGTAAGGATATTCCTGCACACGGGAGGATGTGACCTTAGTACTGGCAGAGCACTAGCTTGCCCCTCACCAAATTTCCAGATCCAGAACTAATTAAAATCAGAAAATAGCATATTTTTTGTACGCCCGCTGATGGCAGTCGTACTTGGGTTTAGTCCTCGTTGTATAAAAGCTAATCAGATAATAAATCCAAGTGTAGCGAGTATAACATTTATTAAAATGGATTTAAAACCAATCAAGATGTGAAAAATGATATACACTCAACATCTGTAAGTTTAAAAGCATGTGTATATACTGAGATTGGATTACGTTGTTTTGTCGAAACTCACAAGCATAAATATACCTTTAAAAAAACTGATCAAACTAAATACTAAAATCAAGAATTTTTGTGTTGACACGGAGTATCTCTGTAGTAGCACTAAAATTTTACCAAACCTGAATTAATGCTGCCCTGTGGAACACAATCACCATAAGCAGTCAATTCTAACATGAACCGACCACTTAACAATTAAATTCTCGATTAACGAGTCTTTAAGTCACCCCTTACATAGACCCACCGGGCGGTCCCTAAATGAGACCATTTTTTCGACCCTAACCGGCCCTTACAGCATTTTTTTTTTACTTTGACAAGTCCTATTACATACATTTGCTACAGGTATTGTTTTTTGCATATTGGTGATGTGTATGTTTATTTCTATTAATATTTATAGACAATTCCTGTAAGTTACAGGTGCAAGAGGTATTTTATGTTATTTTTCTCAGTGTAATGTAGAATATTCTGGTTTTTTATCTGTAAACTTTAAAATTTAAATTTAAAATATTATATATGATAGTTTTTATATTATTTAAATAATTTCTATATGATTTTTAAATAATGAAACACGAAATCTACTGAACACTTTATTGCAACTAGCTTCTCACACGATTACAATTCAACTAACTAATAATTCAATTATTCACAAACGTAAAAACTGTGATTCATCTTCCCGAGTTCGATTCATCGACAACACATTCATCGGTTGATTCATCACCAGGGCCGGTCATTATGCCAATCGGTAATATTCCAATACTAAGATTTCTAACACGATCATCCTGAAAATTGGCGTCCTCGCCCAAATTTAGCTAAAACAGAAAAGAATTAACTTCTTCATTTAAATTAATCTTTTCTTTCATCTTCATATTTCACATTCTAATACCGCAGTATTAGTCTCACCAGACCGCAGCCTGTACATTCAATTTCACATTCTAATACCGCAGTATTAGTCTCACCAGACCGCAGCCTGTATATGTAGTTAGATACCGCAGTATCAAGTTTTATATTACTGGCCGCAGCCTGTCCAATTAACTTCATTTTTGAATTTTACATTTTGATACTTTAATACCGCAGTATTAAATATCCCATCAAATGAAAAAAAAAATTTTTCTTTTTTACTCTTGAGCTGCATTCACCTGACTTTCCAAACTCGGCCATAGTCTCAACTGCTCATGTGCAGCTACTGTAACCACCTGTCTTCTGCCGTTTATTCTTTTTAGTGCATATCTTTCATTCGGTAGCAATGCTTCGATCACGAAAGGGCCTTTATATTTAGCCTTGAGCTTCCCTTTATTAGGGCCAGCCAACTGTGATTCTTGAACCACAACTTGGTCACCCTGTTGAAACAATTTTGCTTCCACTTTTTTATCATTGAAGCGTTTTACCATATAATCAATTTTCTGTTTCATCTTGTTTTTCATTTCGTCTAGCACTGTCTGATTCACTTCCTCGGTATAAGGAATTTCATCTAAAAATTTTTCTGTTGAAGAGAGCCTCTTATTTTTACCAAACATCAAAACATGAGGACACACTCCTGTAGTTTTATTGGGTACTGAATTAAAATCATCTTCAATTTGAGGCAATACGGTTGTCCATTTCTTTTCGTCTTGTTCATTGAGAACTGCTCTCATTGAATTAAACAAGGACCGCATAGTTCTTTCCACCTGTCCATTGCCCATAGGTACGCCAGTAGCGATGAAGTGTAAAGTAATACCATGTTCTTCCATGAATTTCTTGAATTGAGTAGCTGTAAATGCTGTTCCCCTGTCAGTCACAATCCTTTGAGGGGTCCCAATTTCATCGAAAACATTTACAAGAGCTTGAATAGAAGCTTCTGTTGTTTTATTTTTGATAGGACAGAATTTGACATATTTGGTGAAAGCGTCTATTACAACAAGAATTTGCGTACATCCTCTTGATGACACAAGAGGACCGGCGTGATCGACATGCCATGTGTGCAGTTTTTCTGTAGGCTTTATTCCTTGCTGAAGCAGACCTTTCTTCTTGCCACTGTGTGATTTCCCAGTTATGCACGATCTACAATTCTGAATATATTTTTTTAGGCATTTGCTCATTCTTGGCCAGTTAACATCTTCTTTCATCTTGAAAAGGCTTCTCTCAAACCCAATATGAGATGATTGGTCGTGAAAAAGCTTCATGACATTTAGTCGCGCAGCTTGTGGTATAAAACATTTTCCCTTGTAGTATACTCTTCCATTTTTCACTGTATAGTTTTCATAATTTTCTGGATTCGACTTTACTTGTTGACAAAACTGATCTTCTGCTTGGTATTCGTTAAGAGACTTCAAATGATCTGAATTATAAGGGTTCTTTTCCAATCGTTTAACCGGTAAAGAGATCAAGGAAGTTTGTATATTCCTACTTAGATAATCTACGTGTTTCATCTTTTCTCCTGGTCTGTATTCGATATTAAAATCAGAATCTTGGAGTCTGATCCACCAACGGGCTACTCGAGGGTGCAAATCTTTTTTAAGAGCTGTTGCCCTAACGGAGTTGCAGTCGGTGTATATGGTGAATTTCCTTCCATAAAGGTAATTTCGGAAATATTCTACAGATGATACAATGGCTAGAGTTTCGAGGTCGTACAAATGATAACGAGATTCACAGTCATTCGTTTTTCGACTGAAGTAAGCTATCGGATGACAAATGTTTTTCTCGTTTTTCTGAAGAAGTATTGCACCAAGTCCCACTGAGCTGGCATCAGTATGTAATTGCGTTTCCAAATCTGGATCGAAAATGTGAAGAATAGGCCCAGTCACAAGTTTTTCAATCAGTTGTTTTCTTATTTCTTCGCACTCCGCTGACCATTGGAATTTTCTGTCTTTCTTGAGAAGAGCTGATATAGGAGCAGTTATTATTGAAAAATTTTGTATAAAGCGACGAAAGTAGGATGCTAATCCTAGAAACTGACGAACACTTTTGATGTCGGTAGGTGCTGGTGCTTGTTTGAGAGCCTCTACTTTATTTGGATTGGGTGATATTATTCCTTGTTTAATTATCACTCCCAAATATTCTATTGTTGTTTGAAAAAATTTACATTTGCTTAAGTTAACTGCAAAACCAGCCTTCGCGAGTGCTGTCATAACCATTTCCAACTTAGTCAGTCCCTCTTCAATAGTAATGCTAGGAATCAGTACATCGTCCAGATAAACGTAGGCAACCTTGTCTTTTAGGGGGCCCAGAGCTCGATCTATTGCTCTCTGATAACACGAAGGTGAGTTAACAAATCCAAACTCTATTGTATTCGTATTGGCCATCTGGAGTGATGAAAGCCAATAAATGTTTCGACTCTTCTTCAACTAATACTTGATGGAATCCTGATTTCATATCTAGAGTGCAAAAGTAGATTGCTTTACTCAAGGCGTCTATTTGATCTTGTATTCTTGGCAGCGGATATCTCTCTTTTATTACGAGTTTATTGAGCTCTCTAAAATCAACGCATACTCCAGTCTCGCCATTTTTCTTTTGGACGAGTACGACAGGGCTGGCATAAGATGATGAACTTTCTCTTATGATACCTTTTTCTAATTGCTCTTGAATTATTCTTTTTAGTTTTTCTCGTTCTGAGTAAGATAAAGGGCGAGGTTTGAATGCTACTATTTTCTTACTGAGTAGCTTTCATTCAAAGCAGTTTCATCGACCATAGTCATGTTCAAAACCATTTTCTTGATCTGATTTTCATATTGTATTTCTAGACCATTTTCGGTGACTTTCAGTGTTGTACCAGGTCTACTAATCACATCCCAACCAATAATAGCGTCTAGCGATCATGGAATGGTTTGATCAGGAACAACGAAAAAATTAACTTCTATCGTCATGCTTGGCAACATGACCAGGATAGAACTTGTACCTATGCTGTGAATAACTTGTTTACCGACACCCTGTAGAGGATATTTACCAGGCAATATTACAGCTTCCAATTTTCTTGCTGCGCTCAAGTGCATTAATGAAATTTCTGACCCTGTGTCTAGGATGTAGGAGAATAATTGTTTATTCGCTGATGCAAGCGTTGAACAACATTTACTTAAAGCTCTACTCTTTTTAATCATTGCAACTCTTTTGGAAAATCCCATTTTGAAGAAGCAGTCACTTTCAGTATGCTCAAATTTCTTACAGTGAGTGCAGGTTGCGTTACCTTTATTTTTACTCACGTCTTGGGCTTGGGATGTTTTCTCAGTAACTGGAGGCACGACTGATTGTGATTGTGGTTTCTTTGTTTGATTCACAGGACACTCATACTGTTTATGTCCTATTTGATTGCAGTTTCTACATGATCCAGTGAAAACCACCTTTCGTATACGGCTCATACCTGGTAGTGTGATGTCGATTTTTATGTGGTTTCTTTTCGAAATCGTAAGATCGATTATGTCGTTTCCGAACGTTATTTGATGCATCACAACGAGCCAACAATTTCAATAACTCTGCTTCATTCGGTGGTTGTAATACACGTATCGCTGCCTGTGCTTCTGGATCATCCACACATCCTTCAACAACACTTAATACCATTTCCCACGGAAAGTCATCATAAAATCTTCGAATGTCTGTTAATTTTCTATTGCCAAATTCACTGAGACTTTTAAATTCATCGCTCCGTATATTAATCATATTTTGAGCTCTCGTAAAATGATTTCCAATTTTAGGAAAAGCAGTTTCAAACGAAATTTTAAATTTTTCCCAATCTTGAGAACGTGGACGCCACTGTTGTAAGTGTTTAGCGGCCCTACCGCGTAAAGCATCACCAACTTTAAGTAACATCCATTCATCCGATATATTGAATTGCGATTTCAGTTTGTCTGCTTTATTAATCCATTCTTTCATAGAATATGGAGAATCGTCTGGATCAAATTTAATTAATTTCAAGCTACTCGCAGTGTTTTGATCAACTATTGATATAACTGTTTGCGTATCCTCCTTGGCATGAATTTTTCTTACAAGTTCTATAAGTGCCTTATTGGTCTCTTGTTGCTGTGCCATCAAACCCAACATGACCTGACTTTGGTTGATTGGAACTTGTTCAGATCGAATTGTTTCTTCTAGTAAAATGTTTTCACTTTCCACTTCACTAACATTGCGATTGTCGACTGAGTCGGCCATATTTTTTTTTTGAAAACAATGGTAGGTACACGGTTGCCTATCCCTTTTGTGGCCCATTCAATCCTTCTGGTGTTTCGTATGTAGTTTGTTGGTGCAAACCTACTTAGTTCGGTCTCCACCCCACACTACGAACTGACCAAAAAGTTTTGAACATATTCTTTAATTTTTTTTTTGTGATACAAAGTTCGGTCCTGTACTAATTTATTCTCTGTTATCAGTTTTACGAATTAATTTTAAATTTTCACCAAGAAAAAAAAATTGGTAACCAGTTTTTATTGTTTTGTGCTTTCAGAATTTTATTTTATATCTGCTTTTAAAATATTGAATAATATCAACTATTTAAAGGCTACTTACAGTTTTTATTTTTCAACTTTTATCCCACTTCTGATGATAGTTTTTATATTATTTAAATAATTTCTATATGATTTTTAAATAATGAAACACGAAATCTACTGAACACTTTATTGCAACTAGCTTCTTACACGATTACAATTCAACTAACTAATAATTCAATTATTCACAAACGTAAGAGCTGTCATTCATCTTCCCGAGTTCGATTCATCGGCAACACATTCATCGGTTGATTCATCACCAGGGCCGGTCATTATGCCAATCGGTAATATTCCAATACTAAGATTTCTAACATATATGGTTAAAATCAGAAACAAATTATTATCTTTACGATTTATGTAGTTTTATTTATGAGACACTAATCACATATATTTTTTAAATTTAAACAATAGATTGTAAAATCTTGAGTGCATACAAGCACATGCTGTTAGGGTCGAGAAAAGGGTCTGATTTAGGAAGCGCCCACTGGGCCCAGGTAAGGGGTGACTTCAAAGACTCAATTACCAAATTCTCGGTTATAGACCCTATTATACAGAACCTTATTATATCATAGATAAAAGAACTGACCATAGACTTGCCAAATTGCTATACCTTCTTCTGGCAAGAAAACAGCAATTAAACATCAAACTTATTCTTCGTATAATTGTGAAAATCGTAACTACCTTAACTTCTCTGCAGGATAAAATTGGACACTGGGGATGGGAACAAGTGAATGAAACCGTAAAGCACTCTTTACCTAGGTATAAGTATTAAGTGGTTGCCAAATAAAAACTTAACAAAGTTTCTTACCAGTAGTTGCACAACAGGTTAAATGTATTGTAAGTGCTTTAATAGTTATTTACGTAACGAGTTATGAAAAGTCCAATTTTGTTTAACGAGTGTGATGTTGCAGCAAGAGCGTAGCGAGTGCTGCAAATGAACACGAGTTAAACAAAATGTCGTTTTATAACGAGTTCCGTACAAGATTTTTTATAATTTTGACGAAATTCCATAATTAAAGAAAATCATAATTATCTAATAATAATTAAAAACAATACATCTAGTTCTCGTGTTTATTTTGCATTGACACCTTTCTAATGACAATTCTATTTAATACAGATATAATTAAAAGGTAAGTTTCTGATATACCTAAATATTAAGTATACCTACTTATTTAATTTTTTGTTTAAAAATGTCTGCTTTTAAATATTTCTTTAATAAAGTTAGTATAAAATATTTCTTAGTTGTTTACTTATATTTGCTTTATATTTTTCGTAACTTGTTTTGAAATGAACTTTTCAAAACTAGTTACGTAAAGTTTTACTTTTCAAAACTAGTTATGAAAAGTAATGACTTTCAAAACTGACAGCAGTTTTGAAAAATGTCACTTTACTTGTCAAAATTATAAAAAGTATATTTTTTCTAAACTGTGTAGCTGCTTTGTCGATTTTGTTTTTTAAATTGTAGTTTTATAAAAATACTAAATAACATAATAAAAATTAATGTAACAACAGTAAACATCAAAATTTATGGTTTTGTTAAATTATTTAGTCCAAAAGTCATTACTGTGTGTAAAAGTTATAAAATTAAATTATATCATATTTTAAGTTTTGTGCGTATGATAAATTATAAAATTAGTATAATATATTTATCGTTAGATAGTATTTTTCATTAATAATTATTTATCACTACCTTAAAATGTATATATTATTAATGAATAATGGTATTATTTTACAATTCCATTAATATAAACTAAAGCTTTACTGATATTGACTCATTTGAATGGACTCTGTAATACAGATCTACTAGTAAATAATTCAATATGTTGAAAAATCCCACATCAGAGGGCTATAAAACGGTCCTTTTGTCCAATTATCGCTTTTTAGCTGCCCTTTGTCGTTTGGTTATCAGATATATACTAATGAATAAACATGGCGAGAAACCACTAAAATTTGCTCTTATCCAACGGACCGCATAATACAGACTACCAGACAAATGTAAACAAAACACTTGCTGTGTTTCCCTTTGATGAATGTAAACACAAAAACTACTTTTAAGTATTTTGTTTGGTATCAACTTTGCAGCAAATCCACAGATCAATGGATTATCAAGAACGTACGTCAAAAAATCTTGACTACTTACATATTATTTACACATTTGTTACCTTTTCGATTTAACAAAAACTATTCCTATAGAACACCTTCCAATTAATAAAAATCTTCTGTTTGTGGATTCTGCACTTACGAAAATTAATTGCTTTAACATACAATTACAATTTCTTTTTTCCTGTGGCTAGTCTCCTATCTTTCTGGTCTTCTACTAGCTATCTACTTCTTTTAGCTCGTCGACTATCTAAATCTGGCTTCTTTTCCTTCTATTTGCTTCTGCATATTATTTTATTTATATTTTTGATTATTATTTTTATTGTTTTTTCTCTTTGTTTTAATTTAAAATTTTTTATTTATTTTTAACCATTTAGCCCATTTCAATCATACGACAATTTTTATCAATTCCTAATAACAATAAATTTATAAATAAAATTACAAACTAAAACATCACATAATGGTACAAAAAAAATCTTAGTAACCGATTTCCTTAAGGGAGACTCTCACTTCTGGAATGCTACTGAAACAAATAATATGTTTCTGACGAAAAATCCATTTCACTACATTATTTTGCTTTTAACTCCTAATATTTGTATTTAACTTTATAATTAAGTTTTTTGTTGTAGTATTTCCAGTAACACAATTGATAATTGATTAAAATTTAATACATTTATAAAAATTAGTTAAAAAACGATTGGCCAAAAGTATTAAAAATAAGAAGTACTAGACAGTTATTGAAATGAGAATGCAGAGAGTAACAAAAAAATATTTAATTTTGAATGCTAAGAATTAAAAATGGCTAAACACTTAATATATATATATATATATATATATATATATATATATATATATATATATATATATATATATATATATTTATATATATATTGAGATGATATGAGTTACTATGCTATATTAAATAAGAATGTAGAATGAAAATCTTATGGCAAATAGAGAAAGGATAATTTTCTTATTTCGGGTCAGAGCGCAAATGCAGTAACAGTAGGATTAATTATCATCATCTTCTTCATAATTCCTAAAAACGGAAAAAGAAAATAGAATAAGAAAGAAAAAAATACAAATTCATTTCAAAGATTTTTTTTTAAAGATTCAAAATGGTTTAATCTACATTATATAAAGTTTCAATAATTATGAAATTGATAAATGGGAAAAGTAAATAATTAAAAGCTTATAAAGTTGCCAATACGTTAGTAATTAAACATTAATTTTTAAATGAAGTAAGGGTATAATTAAATAAGAAAATTAAATTATAAAAGTATCACAAATAATTAAAATAAATATTAAAATTTTTACTTACTTTTAAAATATACAAATTTATCAACCATATTCTAATTTGTTAATAGTTCAAATTCCAAATGAAATATTCTGAAAAAAGAAAAATATTAGTTTATAGTGCTGGTAAATTTTATAAAAATAAAAAGAATAATCATTGTTTTAAATTGTAATAATGAATCAAGAATTAGATTTTGTTAGTAATTTTATTTAAATAAGGAATTAGTAGGCGATTAGGTGGTAAGGATGTATAGATTTAAGTTTGTTGAATTTTTCAGTTGTTTTTTTTGTTGATTTGATGAAAGCTCTCTTGTTTTCGGATTCTGGATATGTACGTTGTATTAAAAATTGCTCCGTTGAAATTTTGAGTTTTTTTTGAAAATATTGATAAAGGAAAGTTTTAAATCAGTTTAAAGTATTAATATTATCACAAGGTAACCAGAGAAAGCAATTGGTAAGAGAAAATTACAATATTTTATGAAGAAATAGATACTTAAATTGTGGGCTGAGCAGTATATGGGTATAACTGCATTTTAATTAAGTTAATGAAGATTAAACTAATATTTAATAAGAAAGAAAGTCATAATTACACTCACCAGTGGATGTAGTAGCAGTTTGTCTTTTGGTTGAAGAAGAATTTATTGTTCTATCTCTACAAAGTGTCCTGAAATTTTTGCTGTTCCGGGGAAGAAAGTAGATTGTCCTGAGAAGTGAATCCCGAATCCTGGTTTTCCAGAAAAGGAGCGAAGTTTCATTCAAATGGTAACCACTTTTCACTCGTTACAATAAAGAGTTTTTCTGTGTTTGATTTTTTTATAACTTTGATGAACATTTGTATTTCACTGTTTTACGTGTTTAACTAAATTATTATTCACTATTTGATAAGTTTAATTTGAATTGTTTATTAACAAAAGTCAGAATATTTCATTTCATATATTTGATGCATATTTGGTTTTAACAACGGTCTCTTGAGGTATGTCATATTTTTGAATTAGTAAGGTTAGAAATTTATCTACAGTCTATTCCTGGAGAACATCATTGGTCTAGGATAGTGAGGTTTTACAGTCATTTAGTTGAAAAATTTTATATTAACTGATTTTGAATCTATTCAATTTTTTTGTTTGAATATTTTGAACTCTGACCCTGGTATAAGAGAATAGCCGGTAGCATATTTAAATAATAATATTGGAAAATAATTAAATTAAGTTAATTCTTACCTATTTAACATTTATATTTAAATTCAAAATTAATTCATGGTAAGGAATATTTTATAACATAGTTGTTAAGGATTTAAATTAAACGTGGCAACGCTGTTAATTCTAGTGCGCGAAAGTGTACGGTTTTGCCTACCTTGAAAAAGTAGTGGGTAATGTTGGTACTGTTTGTTGTAGTTAGACGTAGATTTTAAGATGCAATGGCTGCCGTTTGGTTGTAAGCAGCATTTTAGTATTTTGGTTGAAAATTATTGTAAAAGTTGGTGTTTTACGAAATAAAAGTTGTTACAAAAATAAAAGAGGGTTTTATATCCTAAACATATGGTCCTAACGAGACGGATATTGGAACTAATTGGAGTTATTTGGTTATTTTGGTTAATTGGAACCTGGTTGGAGGCTAAGTGAAATTCAACAAGTTGATTTCAGCCGGTAAATACATTTTGAGAAAAAGAATAGATAGTAATCATATTGGATATTGGTAAGTCCGATCCTTTCTTTCATTTCCTTTTATTTAGTTGTTACAATTTGTGTAAGAAGAGTTGCTTATTTGAATAATATAAATTGATAAATTGTAGTAATTAGTAGTAAAGATGGAGGAGGAAATAAAGCAGTTAAAAAGAAAGAGGGCTACGATTAAAAGTAAATTAACTAATTTTGAAAAGTTTTTGGATAGTTTTGATAATAATTTACAAAGTGACGATACAGAATTAGAAATCAGGTTAGATAGAGCTAAGGAATTAATAGATCAATTTGAAGACATTCAAAGTCAAATCGATTCTTTAACTCTGGAGCAAAATATTGAAGTAGAGAATAGTGAAAGAACTTCTTTTGAAAATTCTTATTTTAAAATAATTTCGGTTGCTAGCAAACGTTTGGTTGAGAATACTGATACAGAAAATCAAAATTCGCCAGAAGGCAGTAATGTAAGTTCAGGGGTGGCTCTTCAAGCTAGGCCTAAATTACCTCATATTCCTATTCCAAAGTTTGATGGTAACGTAAATCAATGGTTGGAATTTAAAGAAACGTTTGAATCATTAATACATAATAATAATGCAGTATCTTGTGTTGAAAAATATCATTTTTTAAAAGATGCGTTACAGGGTGAACCTGAAAAAATGATTAAAATGAGAAAAATGACCTCGGAAAATTATGAAGTAGTTTGGAAACTTTTATGTGATAGATACGATGATAAACCTCTATTAGTTGGACATCACTTGGATGCATTATTAAATTTTAAAAATTTAAGTAGGGAATCTGCCGGGGATTTAAGAGAAATGTTAGACACGATAATTGAAAGTTTATTTGCTCTTGAAAAATTAGATATAACAATTGATTCTTGGGATCCATTAATTGTGCATTTAATGAGTAAAAAGTTAGATCAAAGTTCGTTTAGAAAGTGGGAAGAGATTAGGCCAAAAAGGGAAATATCGAATATAGAGTCATTTAAGGAATTTTTAAGTAGTAGAGTAGATAGCTTAAAAAGTATCGAGAGAAATAAACAATATAAAGATAAAAATGCTGAGGTTAAACATGAAAATAAAAGTAATAATTGGATAAAACATAAAAGTTACCAAAAAACATTTATGAATACTGAAACAAGTACATTTTGTTTTTATTGTAAAGGCAAACATGATATTGTTAGTTGTGCAAAATTTTTAAGGTTAAGTATCTCTTCGAGATATCATCAAGCAAAAAGGCAGGGGTTGTGTTTGAACTGTTTGCAAAAAACGAATCATTTTAGTAAAATGTGTAGATTGGAAGGTTGTGGTGAATGTGGTATGAAACATCACAGGTTGCTACATTATAATAATCCCATAGCTGGAGAGGTAGTAAATAGTCAGTCATGTAGTAAGTCTGAATTGGAAAATTGTGTGCAAAATGTTGTTGAATGTGGAGATAGGCAATTGAGTGAAAGTGAGCCTTCTAATATGGTTCATGTGAAATCAGTATGGTTGGAAAATGGAGATGAAACTCCTGGAGAAATTTTGTTATCTACTGTTTTGGTTCAGGTAGATGATGGCCATGGAGGTAGACGAATATGTAGGGCTCTTTTGGATACAGGGTCTCAACCAAATTTAATAAGTAAGGCAGTGATAGAGGAATTAAAGTTATCAACGAAATCAATTGATGTTACGTTGTCTGGTATTGGAAGTAATCATTCACCAATTGGGTTTAGGTGTAATGTTAGTATTTCCTCCTGCTGGAATGGATATCAGAAAGATATTTCTTGTTTGGTTGTGGATAGGATTAGTGGTTTGATTCCTAATCAAAATATCCCAAATTTAAGGTTGGATATTCCTCGCAATATACAGTTGGCTGATCCTGAATTTTATAAACCAGCGGCGGTAGATTTATTGTTGGGTGTTAATGTTTTTTATGACGTTCTTTAAGTTGGTCAGATTAAGTTGGGACCAGATCGTCCTATTTTGCAAAAGACTAGGTTAGGATGGATAGTCGCGGGAACTATGCCTTTTGAAGACAATAGACTTGGTAAAACTAAGAGGGAGAAGTGTCATCTGACTGTATTAGATGTTCAAAGTCAATTGGAAAATTTCTGGAAAATAGAGGAACCTCCAGGCATTGAAGAGTTACTGTCGGTGGATGATAAGGAGTGTGAAAGGATGTTTTGTGAAAGTGTGAATGTTGGAACGGATGGAAAATTTGTGGTGAGAATTCCATTTAAAGAATCGTTATCTCAATTGGAAGACTCTCGACGGCAAGCATTGACTAGGTTTTATGCATTGGAAAGAAAATTGGAGAAAGATAAAAATCTACAAGAGATGTATGCAAAATTTATGGAAGAGTATGAAGCTATGGGACACATGTCAAAGACAGAATTTAATACATCAGAAATCTCCTACTATTTTCCACACCATGGAGTATTAAATAGCAATAGTGTGACTACTAAATTGAGGGTGGTTTTTAATGGCTCAGCACCTTCAAGCACTGGAAAATCATTGAACGACTTGCAATATATTGGACCCAAGTTACAAGAGGATCTGTTATCAATTTTGTTAAGGTTTCGGCAACATTCAGTTGTGGTATTTGGGGATATAGCAAAGATGTATCGAATGATCTGGGTTGATCCAGAACAACGATCTTTGCAGAAGATCTTTTGGAGATCGTCTCCACAAGAAGAGTTATGTGAGTATAAACTCAACACTGTCACTTATGGGACTAAGTCAGCACCGTACTTGGCTATAAGGTGTTTAAAGGAAGTAGGGTTGGGGTGTGCGAAAGACCATCCAAAAGTCTCTGCAACAATCCTTAAAGATTTTTACGTCGATGACATGTTAACTGGAGCAGATTCTAGTAAAGAAGCTATAGAATTGTGTAATGCGGTGGCTAGAACTTTATCAGAAAGTGGATGGCACTTACGGAAATGGGTGTCAAATGTTCCTGCAGTTCAGGAGCTGTTGGAAGATGTTCAATTTGATGAAGATTGTATTCAGTTTGGGGACAAAGATCAGAACAAGACATTGGGTCTTTATTGGAATTTTAGGCAAGACCATTTGAGATTCCAAATTGATTTTCCTAAGACATGTGTAAGAAATACAAAACGAACAATATTATCAGAGATTTCAAGAATTTATGATCCTTTAGGATTAGTGGGTCCTGCTGTCCTGTTAGCAAAAGTATTACTTCGAAAACTTTGGCAAGAAAAATTGGATTGGGACGAGTCATTGCCAATTTCGTTGGAAACTGAATGGAGAAAATTACGTAATGATTTTGATTGTTTGAATAAGTTAAAGATATGTAGGCGAGTGGTTGGACAAGGTCCTGTGAAAATGGAACTTCACGGGTTTGCAGATGCATCCCAGTTGGCATATGGTGCATGTGTTTATGTAAGGTGTCTTAATCTAGATAGGTCAGTCTCTGTCAATTTATTATGTTCCAAGGTCAAGGTGGCTCCTCTGAAAACACAAACGATACCACGTCTTGAGTTGTGTGGAGCTCTGGTATTAGCAAAGTTGATATCAAAAGTAAAAACATCATTATCTTTAGAAATTAAGCGGATTGTATTGTGGACAGATTCGACAGTTGTGTTAGGATGGTTAGGAGCAGAACCGAGTAAGTTGCAAGTGTTCGTTGGAAATAGGGTAGCACAAATTCAATCACTTACGAATAGTGGGGATTGGAGGCATGTTCGTTCTGAACAAAATCCTGCAGATGTGTTGTCAAGGGGTGTATTTCCCACAAGGTTGGTTGATATTGAAAGGTGGTGGAAAGGTTCCGAATTCTTGCAGTGCGAAGAAGTAAACTGGCCGAAATTAGTTGTAACAGAAGATGTTGATTTACTCGACTTAAAATCAAATGTGGTAACGCAGGTTGTCAGAGAGCAGTTTCCATTTGAAAAGTTTAGCTGTCTTGGTAGGCTTAATCGGGCTATAGCATATTGTTTTCGATTTGTAAAAAGAGAAGGAGCTAGTATGCCTTTGTTGGCTACAGAACTGAATTTTGCTATGGATGCAATGGTGTTGATGGTTCAGAAGGAATCATTTTGGATGGAAATCAATAATTTAAAAAAGGGTAACCATGGTCCTTGTAAAAGTATTCAAGGTTTAAGTCCGTTTGTAGATAGTAAAGGATTCCTAAGGGTGGGGGGTAGATTACAATTGTCAAATCTTCCTTATTCAACTAAACATCCCATTCTATTAAGTGGAAAACATAGGTTTAGTAAACTTTTATTGGAGATGGAACATCGTCGATTACTGCATTGTGGTCCCCAAATGTTATTGAGTTCGGTTAGGGAAAAATTTTGGATTTTAGGAGGTCGCAATTTGGCACGAAAGGTAATTCGAGAATGTGTGAGATGTTTTAAGGCCAAACCTGTTCCTTTTGAACAAATTATGGGTGTATTACCAAAAGATAGAGTTCAACCAACTCCTCCTTTTTATGTTACTGGGACTGATTATGCAGGTCCTTTTCTCCTGAAAAATAAATTAGGGAAAAAAGCACAATTGTCAAAATGTTATATTTGTCTTTTTATATGTTTTTCAACAAAGGTAATGCATTTGGAAATCGTGACCGATTTATCAAGTGAAGCCTTTATAGCCTGTTTTCGTCGTTTTGTTTCTCGAAGAGGTAAACCCTTTAAAATAATATCTGATAATGGTACAAATTATATAGGGGCAAATACAGAATTAAAAGAATTGGTAAAATTTGTAAGGGCTGATAGGACGTTGGGAAATTTTATAGGGAATGAAGGGGTTCTATGGGAATTTATTCCGGCTCGAGCGCCACATTTTGGTGGGCTTTGGGAAGCTGGGGTGCGCTCTTGTAAACACCACCTCAAGAGAATTATGGGAATGACACCCTTAACTTATGAAGAGCTTAGCACTCTTCTTGCACAGATTGAAGCGGCTGTGAATTCCCGACCATTGGTACCTTTATCCTCGAATCCTAATGATTTTGATGTACTCACCCCTTCTCACTTCCTAATCGGACGTAAACTAACATCGTTACCTGATCCGGACGTACGACATATTCCTGCAAATCGACTCTCCCGTTGGCAGCATTTGCAAATGTTATATCAGCATTTTTGGAACCGTTGGTCGTCTGAATATTTGGCAGAATTGCAAAAGAAAACCAAATGGACTCAAGAAAGAAAAAATTTGGATATTGGACAATTGGTGATTATCCAAGAAGATAATCTTCCACCCTTACATTGGAAATTGGGCAGGATACTGGAAAAGTTTAGTGGGCCAGATGGCAACGTGCGTGTTGTTACGGTAAAAACTGTTAATGGTGATTATAAAAGACCAGTGACAAAATTGTGTCCTCTACCTTTTGACTCTTAATTTGAATGACTGATTGTCACATGCTATTGTAGTTTTGATTTACTGTTATATGTTATTGCATGTACATATTTGGTTATGTCATAAGTTTAATGTGTTGAAAATATCTTTCAAGGTGGGGGGAAAATGTTAAGGATTTAAATTAAACGTGGCAACGCTGTTAATTCTAGTGCGCGAAAGTGTACGGTTTTGCCTACCTTGAAAAAGTAGTGGGTAATGTTGGTACTGTTTGTTGTAGTTAGACGTAGATTTTAAGATGCAATGGCTGCCGTTTGGTTGTAAGCAGCATTTTAGTATTTTGGTTGAAAATTATTGTAAAAGTTGGTGTTTTACGAAATAAAAGTTGTTACAAAAATAAAAGAGGGTTTTATATCCTAAACAATAGTAATTTATATAATCAAAACAAAGTATTATTCTTACACTCAGGTATATGTTATAATATATATATATATATATATATATATATATATATATATATATATATATATATATATATATATATATATATGTTTCTTTTTATTCTTGGGTAAAGGTTATAGTAGTAAATAAGGAACACTGATTTTACAACGTTTCGCACATTTTTTATTGTGCTTTATCAAGTCTAAAAATAATTTATGAAATATCAAATTATGTTTACAATATATATAGAATGTACAAATTTAAACATATTAAAAATTCTTTAAAAATTTCTTTTAAAACAGTGTACTTACCTTGGAGTTAAATATTTTAAATTTATATCATGAAGTTTTCAATTTACTTTACTTTGATGGAATATGTCATTAATACAAATTATTTAGTAGATAGGGAAGTAAATGAATGAGTGAAAAAAAGAATTATCTAAAAGTGTATCTGGTGTTATTAAACATATAATATATCTACCTACTTACTCTTTATACTTATTTTATTAGATTGTAGTATATTTGGCTTAAATTATTTATATCTTTTTTGTCATTAACAGCTGCTTTTTCTCGTTTTATTTCAATCATTTCTTTTATTGTTAATTTTCTGTAATTAGAGTCTTGTGCTAGTATTTTGGTTTCATTAAAGTTAAATTCATGCTTGGTTTGGGACTCGTGTTTATATATACTACAATCTAATAAAATAAGTATAAAGAGTAAGTAGGTAGATATATTATATGTTTAATAACACCAGATACACTTTTAGATAATTCTTTTTTTCACTCATTCATTTACTTCCCTATCTACTAAATAATTTGTATTAATGACATATTCCATCAAAGTAAAGTAAATTGAAAACTTCATGATATAAATTTAAAATATTTAACTCCAAGGTAAGTACACTGTTATATGTTATGATGTAGTGTTTCACGGATGGTAGAATGAACAGTAGTGGTGTTCCGGGTTTCAATCCGTTGGTTGTTTGTGTCTTCACGACGTTTCGCCAACATCTCAGCTGGCATTTTCAAGTGATGCTTCCTTTGCAAAGGAAGCATCACTTGAAAATGCCAGCTGAGATGTTGGCGAAACGTCGTGAAGACACAAACAACCAACGGATTGAAACCCGGAACACCACTACTGTTCATATATATATATATATATATATATACATATATATATATATATATATATATACTAGCTGACCCGGCCACGCGTTGCTGTGGCTAAGGTTTTTGTTATACTTATTACATTGTAGTAATCTATTTAAGAGGAACAGTAGTAGAACATCAGTCATGGGGACCACCATGCTTGTTTACATAGATGCCATTTGTAAAAAATATGGCGACCTCCATGACAGATTTTCTACCACTGCAACCCCTTAATACAATGAAATTATTATTTACGAATGAAGACGGAAACGTTAAAGCTGGTATAAAAATTCACTGGATTGATATTAAGCAAAAATCAATACAAAAGAATTTTAAAATTTATTATTATTTTTATTGAAGTTTATAACAAATGAGTATATTACTGTCACGCCTGGAGAGATTTGAGAGAATGTGCCTTAGTGTTATAGGATAAGGAGTAGCTTACTAAAGGCACTCCCGGCCAGGTATCCTGCTGAAGGCAGACAACTAACCAAGGGTAAGATGAGATAAACAACAGGAAACAAACAACAAATATATTAACGAATAAATAAGCAATAAGAATGAGTGATAAACATTAAGAATAGGGAGTCTTACCAAATAAATTACATGGTGGCATGTCACACTTACTCACGAAAATACGTCAAGAGTCACAATTGCCCAGACCCCAGGGTCTGTTTTAGGGACACCCCAAAGGGTGTCTGACCTCAACAACCTGCTTTTAAAGTCAATTCATATTCTACGTGAGAATCAAAATTAAACTATTTAAACACGTGCCAAGATCTAAAGTAATGACTTTGACCTGGTAAAATGTAATACATAACAATACAATAAAATATAAATTAATAAATTAATATGTAGGGCAAAACTACCCTATCACTTATGTGGCATTACAAAGTAAATAACATGTAACACTTTAACTTATGCATGAATGAGGTAGGTAGGGCAGATAGTCTTAAATCTTTAACAATAATACTTATTATTTTAAATTATAGGTAATTACTTTTATTTTCAATTTAATTTAGCACTAATCGGAACACAATATTTTTGGTTAACCTGTCTTTAGCTAACACAAACAGATTCGACGGTTTCCCTACACGTGAACATGCAATATATAGTTGCCCAGTTTATTAAACTATATAGTTTCAAAGCACATGCCACAACTTTTTATGTTAAAACTTTTCAATAATTAAAACTGAATTTAAGTGTCATCTCAACAATGAACAGCATCCTTGATATTGCAAAAATATTAAGTCATGCAACGCTGTGATTGATCATAGAGAGGATTGTTTCCTTGTTAACTAAATCAAGGGTAGTTGTATCTAAAAACTTTCTAAAATAGTTTATTTTTATAATTCACGTTCACAAAGTTTCTATTTCGACACTAAAAACAGTATCGAAATAGATTCATTGTAACACTGTTTTTGGTAACTTTTTGTTTTACACAATTGGTTGCACTGCACTGATTTTCAACGAAAGAGTTCAGGTAGTAAATCAACAAGTATGTTGTAGTAAATTATTAACTACATTATCAGCGTTATTGCTAAATTCGGAATATTTTATACAAATTTGACAAACATTCTAATTTAAAATCATTAAAACTGACAAGTGTCAAAACTGTCAAGATTGCCAACATAAATAAATATTTCGAAAAACACTCATTTTACTTTTTTTTATACTTTTAAAAGTTCATTTTAAAAAATAGTATGTAACACTCGAGTTACAATGACGGTTTGTAGTACTCGTTCTTTGCGAAACTCACCGCTTCGCGGTTCGTTTCACAAACTGAACTCGTACTACGAAACCTCTGTCATTGTAACACTTGTATTACAATATACTATTTATTAACAGTTAAATTAAAATAATAATTACTGTTTTCACATGTAAAAACAAAAAAAAAAAAAAAATTCCCTCTGGCGTAATCGATCCCATTACCATAACCCAACCGAAATATCATAATCGCCGCTGATCCAAATTAGCTACCAAGACTTTACATGAAAACTTTTAAAATGATAATGTCATATTTAATATAATAACAATTCAATAAACAAATAATTTACAATAAAATAATATTGCGACTATAAATGAAAGCTATCCTATTTTTCAAGTTGAATCAAACTGCACACGGTGTGCAAATTTGATTAAAATCGGTTAAGTAGTTTGGGAGTCCATTGCGGACAAACAACGTGACACGTAATTTATATATATTAAGATATATATATATATTAAGCTATTTAAATA
The DNA here is from genome assembly GCA_964028335.1 of Altica lythri. Classification (NCBI taxonomy): domain Eukaryota; kingdom Metazoa; phylum Arthropoda; class Insecta; order Coleoptera; family Chrysomelidae; genus Altica; species Altica lythri. Next base: position 20,802,255 of record OZ034802.1, on the reverse strand, counting down.
TTTTTATTTATCAAAAACAAGTGGATTATTATTAAAAAAATATTATTCCTATTCTAATGATAAACTCTTCTAAAATGTAGCAATACCATATGTATTTTTAACACACAATCTTTGACTGTGACATATCGTTTTTTCTCCAAAAGATTACAGTTCCCAGTTAACTTTTGATGTAGGATGACTATCAACAAATCACAGCGTCTAAATTTAAAATTCACCGGAGTAGATTTTAGGGAAGAGGGCAGTCAGCTTTATGTAGCTTACACGCGGGTTAATGTACCAAATAGCTTGGCCATTCTAGCACCAGCTTTAAAACTGGTAAAGAATATGGTTTACAGTGAAGTACTGTAGTAAACAGTTACCTATCATTTACGACAATACTTCGCCATACACACATATACACAGGTAAGAATTATATGAGGGTATATTACAACAAACGCCCTCATAACTAAAGTAAATGCGTATTTTTATCGCTCTCTTTACAACAAAAAAAAAGCTATCGAATTGGGATATCAACATTTTTTGTTGCAAATTCAATTTACTTTCCTACTATGATATCAAACATATACCGGATAGTTTAAATTTTAGGAGTCAAATATAAAACAATATATAATTATGACAAATTACGCCTTCTAGGTAAGTTATTAAAATTTTTAAAATATAAATGAATACGTCGTTTTAAAACAACTTCTTTCCTCTACAAAACAAGCTTTTGTTCTCTAAAATCGGAGAAGTCGTTTAGTAGTTACAACGATTTAAAGATTACGCTTTTAATAGCTTTACTATTATTAACGTCAGTATACTAATGAGCCTATTTGATAATGTTATCAAAATTATACATGAACGGAGAAATTCTAACATTTTAATATTTGACTTTGAATTTTGCCCTCTAGGGGTAAATGGTGGAACTTTAAATAATTTCTCAAAGTCGCTTTTATAATATTATATATATATATATATATATATATATATATATATATATATATATATATAGTTTGTTTATTGATCCTTAAGACATTTATAAATGTATAGGACACGTCAACAATAAATAATAACACAAAGGTAGCACAAACAATCTTACATGTACAATATAAAATAAAAATGTCACGTCAAGAGAGATACAAAAGGTTTTTTATATAACTTTTAAATATTATTTCGTTACTGACAGATTTTACATTTTCTGGAAGGGCATTATACAGCCTCAGTCCCAGAATATCAAACGAACGCATACACATAGATAATTGTGTGTTTGAAAGATAAAAATTATGTTTTATACCTGTATTATACGTATAGAAGAATTCGTTATTTTTAGTTTTATTTTTGTTATTACCTATATATATATATATACAAAAAGACTTCACAAATAAAAAGACCTTCCAGAGCTAATATTCTAAATTTTTTAAATAAGGGTTGACATGATTCACGTGGGGGAGATATTTGCGATAATTCTAATAATTTTCTTTTGTGTAGTGAATACACTATGCACAGAGGAAGAATTTCGCCAGACAATCAGACCATAGGTTAATCGAGACTGAATTTCTCCATAATAATATGAAAGCAAACTATCATTATTTAAAACTCGTTTTAAATTTCTTAATAAATAACAGTATATATTTTAGTTACCATTTAGGCTATTACAATGGCTTGTAAAATTAAAATCATTATCCAGATAAAACCCCAAAAACTTTACAGTATAACTTTCACTGATGTATCAGAGATTTGAATATCCATGTCCGGGTAAGTAGCATTTTGAGCAGTTTGAAAAATAACTGCTTTGGTCTTGGAAGCATTTAAATTCAATGAATTACTACAAAACCACTCTTGTTAATTGTGTAAGTTTAAATTAATTTTACTCTGTGATTCAACTAAATCCTTAGATTTAAACAGAAGAGAGGAATCATCTTCACACATATACATATATACACGCCTGTTTTATATTAAAAAAAATACATCTACTTACCATTGTTGTCAACATCCAACGACACATTGTCAACTAAATGTAAGTTGTATAACACTGTATCTACTGTATAAATAAAAAAATAAACCTTTCCATCTAGATCCCTGAAGATGACCCCAAAAAGGGTCGAAAGCTAGGATAATTTAAAAGAGTTATAACAGTTTACAATTTCTGTTAGACTCTTACAAAGGTCAAAAATTTGGAGATGGTTAAGTTAGCGATTTTGTTAACAAATTCGTTCTTTTATTTTGCTAAACATCAACCAGTGTGTTCTGTTAAAGTTTGTCCTGTTTGTAAAGTTAATTATTTTTGTCTTAATAATGTAATTAACTTAGATTGCGAGCTCCCAAAAGAATAAACACTAATTAGAATCCATAATTTTAATTTGAATTCCTACGTAGGTAATAATGTAAAAACACGTTGCGTTTTTCCAATTTATTTCATTGGCCGGTTAAACCAGAAGATTATTTTATTAATTGCTTCTTTAGACAACTTTTGGAATACTTACAGTCCGTTAAATTAGTCCTATTAACGGAACATCTGCATTGGACACCCTTCCTGCGTCAAAATTCACAGAATCAATGAAACATAACAATAAATTTTTGAATTATCCAAATGTTATGCTATTGATTTTAAATTATTTCATTTAAATAAACAACCATAAACTGCCTGGGTATTATTTATTCGTGTATTTTGTATTTGACGCCCTATACTTAAATTTTAGTAAAAACTGGATCACAAAGTCTAAATAAAGTTTTACTTCATGACCCTGACCCAGAATAAGCAATATTGTTCTTAAAAAATTTTAATTTCGTATATTTTGAAAAATTTTATTTTAAAATTTGTTGATAACGTTTTAGATTACAAAATAAAAAGTTAAATTCTGTAAACCAGTGTTACCCATAGGCTTCTTGGGTGTAGGATATGTAATGAAACAAACTTTAGCTTAAAAAATTTACTGCGCGACGTGTCCATTGTCTTTGTTATCTATGTCAACGCCATTTCTGAACATTGCCACAGTTACATGAAAATTGAATACTTACTTAAGTTATCCATACAATCTTTACAGATTTTAAACTAATGATAAAAAACTAAGGGATATGACTAAATAATTGTAAATAGAGAGTACGTAGAGTTTTAATTGCTTTTTATTATACTTTGATTATAAACTTTCTATATTATTTATTTACATGCATATATGTATATATCAACCAGAGTAAATAGTTCTGTCATCTGCAATTATGTTCAAAAGCCACATGTAAAATTTAAATGCCTGGAAATGAACAATATAGTTTAATATATCTCGTTTAAGTAATTTTTAAAATGGATTACTGTTCATTACCAATGGCTGTAAATATGTCGAACCATTCAAAATTGAATTATGTTACACACAATGTCTTTATATGAGTTGAAAATTACAGTTATTAGTTTTATATCATTAACTTTTATATTTAAACATAATATTACCGTAGTACCTATATTTAGTTATTTGTTATGTATGATCGTAGTGATATTTGGTTTATTTAACATATTAATTAAAATATAAATGTAATATGGAAAAACTATCTATTATAAAAGCTAGTTAAAAGCAATAATTAACGTTTATAAAACTTTTAAGCTTTCGACATATATTTTATTTCATTTTCAAGGAGCTACAATATTTCATTAGTGACATAATGTAAGTAGAAATCTATTATAAATTTATTCTTACATCTCTGTGAGCTTACAACGTTTACATAAATTAGCATAAACATAAACTAGTAAACGTTAAAATTGAAAATTAAAAATTATTATATTTTAAATAGTTATAGTTCTCAAGATATTGATTTTGACATTAATAAAAAAATAATCATAAAACTATGACATTAGTAGTAGTGTGACTAATTATTACACTTTAGTATTCACTCATGAGCTAACAATAAAGGTTCGTTTTGGAAAAAAATTTTTAGAAATTAAAATTTTCGTTTCATTATAATTTATTACATGACCTGTTTCATTAATATGATTAGCTAAAAAACAACGTTCTGGATATTTACAATCACTAGTGTGAGCAGTAATACGATTTTTTAGTAATCTTTTACTTTGCCCATGTAATTTTTATTACAATTACTGCAAGGAATCTTCTATAATTTTATATCTTTATTTTTTATTAAATTATTAATTTTTGTATAAAAATTGTTCAAAGCCAAAACTGCTAATTAATGCTAATTATCCATAAATTAAGTACTTTTCTTTTTTAATTTTTGCTAATACTTGGTGTTTGTGTTGTGTGACTGTTGATAATATCTTCAGGGGCACACTCCACTTCGAGAAATTGTAATGAAACACAGCAAGATGGACAAAGTAATTTGAATTTTTATTACAGCTACTTTCAAAATACAAAACTGTTTGCTTTTCTACGTCTAATAATCAACTCTCTCAACTACTTGCCACCCGTTCCATCGTTACAAGAATTAGCATCACATGACGCGGGGTTGACAGTGTTGCCAAAATACAAAAATAAGAATGTTTTGAAATATTTTAAATTAAACTTATACATACCGCCGCCCTTGAAAGGCTAGGCTTTCAAAACCAAATAAAATGAATACAATTCAAACAAACAATGGTTATTAGTCTTAATAACATAATAAAAAATATCAAATGTCTTAAAAACGAATCAATAATAAACACGTTCATTAGTCTATTGGTAATACACATAGTTTTGTAATAGCTCCTTTAATCACTTCACTCTTTGTTTTTAAACCAACTACTCGCACTACACTATCACCACCAGGATACAGTGCGACGACTCTTGCCAAAGGCCAGCAGAGAGGTGGAACATTATCCTCCTTCACCAGAACCATAGAACCAATTTTCACAGCTGACTCTCGCTGAAATTGCCATTTACTGCGTTGTTGTAAATTATGCAAATATTCCTTTACCCAACGGGCCCAAAAATGCTGAAATATTTGCTGCATATGTTGATATCTTCTTATATGATTTACTTTGGATTCAGTAAAATCTCGTTGTGGGACAGCTGTTAGTGGTCTGCCTATCAGAAAATGACCAGGTGACAACGTCTCCAGATCATCAGGATCGTCGGATAAGGGAGTGATAGGTCGGGAATTTAATACTGCTTCCACTTGTACCAAAATAGAATAAAATTCCTCATAGGTTAAAGGGGTTTGATTTAAAACTCGCTTTAAATGGTGTTTGACAGATTTAACGGTTGCTTCCCACAAGCCGCCAAAGTGTGCCGAGCGCGCCGGTATAAAATGCCATTTGATTTGTGTATTGTTCAAATAATTTTGAAACAACTCGTGTATCACGAACTTATGGATAGTTTTTATTTCATTATTCGCGCCTAAAAAATTGGTCGCGTTATCAGAATATAAATCTGTGCAGAGTCCGCGTCTAGACACAAATCTTTTCAACATAGTTAAAAATCCGTCTGTTGTTAAATCAGAGATAAGCTCTAAATGGACAGCTTTGGTTGTTAAACATACAAAAACACATATATAACCCTTTATAATCTTTTTATTTCTTGTTTTGCTATCTTTTAAGTCAAAGGGCCCTGCAAAATCAACAGCGGAAGATGCAAACGGACTCGAGGGAATAACACGTAATTAAGGTAATTGTCCCATTTGAGCAGTTAAATCTAAAGGTTTAGCTTTAAAGCATTTCAAACATTTTCTAATACAAGATTTTATTGTAGTTTTTTCTCTTATTGGCCAAAACCTTTGCCTTACATGTGAAAGAGTGCCTTGAACACCGGAGTGCAATGAACGTTCGTGTTCATGAAAAACTATTAATTTTGTTAATGGATGCTTACTTGGTAAAATTATAGGGTGTCTTTTGCCAAAAGCGAGTTCGGAGTTTTCTAATCTACCGCCCACGCGCAAGACTTCACTTTCATCTAGAAATGGTGCTAACGACTTTAAATTGCTCCTAATATCTACATTTTTATTTTGCTTAATACATGTTATATCTTTCAAAAAGCATTCTCTTTGTACACATTTGATTAACACAATTTCGCTGCGCTCTACTTCTAAATTTGTTAAAAGACCAAACTGTCTGTCTTCCTTTGAACCTTTACAATTATTTAAAAATCTTAAACAATAAGCTATTACTCGTACGAGCTTTGTGTACTTAGAAAATGTTTTAAAAATGTCAAAATTTGTTGATATATCGCTACATAAACAAACTGCTGATAACGGTTCGAATTCAGGAATTTTTTCCTTTTCTAGATTTCGTGAAAATTTATATATATTAGTGTCAATTGGCCAATCGCGTTCAAGTTTTAGTAAAAAAGAAGGACCGTGCCACCACAGATCACAATTAACCAAATTAGCCAAGTTAGTTCCCCGTGATATAATATCCGCAGGGTTGTTTTCAGAAGATATGTAATTCCAAGAATGAATAACCGACAAATCTTGTATTTCTGCCACCCGATTTAATACAAAAGTTTTCCATAATCGTGGCTCACGTGCTATCCAAGCTAATACGATGGTAGAATCGCACCACATGTAAACATCATCTAATTTTATATCCAAAATGCCTAAGCATTTAGACATTAAACGAGCTAATAACAATGCTCCGCAGAGCTCTAAACGGCTTAACCGGAGCTACGCGTGATCCATAAGCCTTTTCACTTGCATCAGAGAAACCGTGCAATGTTAGACATTTAGCATTTGTTGCGATCACATGTCTTGGAATTTGAATTGAAGGAATTTTGGAAATCTGATGTTGAAAATCAATCCACTGATCAAGTATATCTGACGGAATGGGATCGTCCCAACCTACTTTTAGTTGCCACAACATTTGAATTAAAAATTTGAATCTAATTAAAAGGGGACCCAAGAGACCCAATGAATCAAAAATTTTAGCAATGAAAGATAAAATTGTTGTTTTAGAAACGTGGCTTCTGTGATTTAAATATTCGTTTACTTTATATTGAAAGACATCTTTAAATGGAAACCAAGAAATACCCAAAGTTTTAGTTGAGGCATCATCAGTTATAATGTACGGTGAGTCGGACGTTTGACCAATTCTTTGTAAAAGATCTGAATCCTTTGATTGAAATTTTCTTATTTCAAACCCATAGCTTGATAAAAGCTCAGAAAGGTTTTTATGTATTTTTTCTAATTCAGTACTGTTAGAAGCACCTGTTAATATGTCATCCATATACATATCATTTTTGATTATGTTACATTCTGCAGAGTATTTGTCACTATTATCAATAGTAATTTGCTTTAAACATCGTGTTGCAATAAAAGATACTGGTTTAGTTCCGTAAGTCAAGGTATTTAAAACAAAATACTTAACACTTTCGTTCGGATTATTGCGCCAAACAATGCGTTGAAGATCTCTATGATCCTGATGTATCAGATCAGGATTTGCCTATACATTTTTGTCAAATCAACAATAAGTACTACTTCATGTCTTCGAAAACGTATTAAAATAGAAAATAAATCATTTTGAATAACTGGACCATCCATTAGTATGTCGTTTAAAGATAAATAATTCGAAGATGACTTTGCCGAAGTATCAAACACTACTCTTACCTTAGTAGTAACACTATCTGGTTTTAAAACACTATGATGCGGTAAATAATATTTAGTTGAATCAGAATCCTTTGACTTATCTATTTCTGTCATGTGTTGAAGTTGTTCGTATTCAGTTAAAAATAACTGATACTGATTATTTAATTCATGATTTTTTGCTAAATTTTGCTCCAGAGCGTAAAGTCTATTTAAAGCTCTTTTTTCTGAATCGCCTAATTTCGAAACAGTTTCTTTCAACGGTAACTTGACTACAAATCTACCTGTGTCATCTCTGGCCACATTTTTACAAAAATGTTCTTCACATTCACGCTCTTCCTTTGTCCATATATTTTTAAAGTTTCGAGGAATTTCCTCTAAAAGCCAAAACCTTTCGAGTTGCTTACTTAAATTTATTTCTTGGTCTGTTTTTAAACAAAAACATGCTGACTGCTGTTGAAACATAGGTATATTTCCACCAATTATCCATCCTAATAAACTATTTTGCAAAGTGGGTAAATTTTTACCTAATTTAATTTGACCAACAGACAATAAATCAAAAAATATAGAACAACCAATGAGCATATCTATGCCAGATGTGATATTAAAGCTTGGATCGGCTAACTGAACATTCGGTATGTTCAATTTTGAAATATCAAAAGAACTTTGTGGTGAAGAATCGGTAATTTTGTCTATCACGAGACAAGAGATTTCTACGTTAAAATTATGATGAAGCGAAGACATGTTTATAGTAGTTTGTTGTGATATATTAGTTTTAATTTGATTAATCCCAGACACTGGTAAATTGATTTTCCTTGTAGGCAAGTTTAGCCTTTTGAGTAGATCGCGAGTAATAAAATTGGATTGAGATCCGCTATCTAGCAAAACTCTGCATTGTATAGCTTGACCTTTGTCATCATATACATTTACAATTGCCGTAGATAATAGCACCAAATTTTCTGGATATTTTCTAATATAACGCGATAAGACCGTTTGAGCTAGTATTTCTTCTTGAACCATTGATAAGGTTTCGTTATTGCGATGATTGTTCGTGGATTGAGGTTCGTTGTTATAATCAACATTTGTTTTTGGAGATTCATTATTTCGATTATTATTCGGGGTTAGATTTCCATTACTGAAATGTGTAGAATGATTAGCTCGCGATGGATGTAATAAAGTATTGTGTTTTGCTTTAGGGTAAACTGTCCCACAGTGAACCACTTTTTACTAAGTCAGGGCTAGCTCTAGGGTTTGACTAGATATGTATAAAATTTATATGATAATTTATTCACTAAAGTATTTCTTTTCAGTTTCTGTAAATATCTCAACATTATATCCAGTTTTTTATTTTTTTTTTTAATTTTTCAAAAAAGGTAACACGTGGTTCACTGTTTACCACGTAGTGTACACAGTGAACCATCATTAAGTACACAGTGAATCATTATAAAGAAAACCATAAATTAACGTTAAATAAATTGTTAAAAAATATTGTTTATTTATTTTTTCTACTTTTGAGCAAGAAAATAAGGAAAATAATTAGGTATAAAAGTAAATATGGCAAAAAAATTTATTCTTTGAAACACATTAAACAAAGTAAAATCACTTTAAGGACAAACCATAACATGAAAATATAAAGAAACAGAATGGTTAGCGCAAATTTAAACCTGAAAAGTTAACCTCAAAAGAATAAAAAGAGTTTTTTTGTCTTGACGTACTTCCTTGTTCTCTTGGTTTGGGTAAAATAAATTTTGTATCACTTTTTAAGGCTAATGCCAAGTCAGGAACGTCCGGGAAAAAAAATAAAGTTTGGGCAGACTTTCTTCTTAAATAACTGACTTCATATTCAAAAGTTTGGATTCCCAAAACTTTAGCCACATAGTAGACTACATCTTTGTTTAACTTAAATTGAACTAATACAAAATCACCTAGTTCCGCATCTGTGGTCAGCGGACCTAACTTTTCATTTACTAATATCATCCCATCTTCCGAAAAGTCGTCACTTAAGTCGTCACTTTTTAGGATCATTGAAAGGTCAGATTCTGACGAAGAACTCTGTTGAAGCACCTTTCTGGCTATCTTTTTTTCCCCCTTGCTTCTGTTTTTTATTATTTCTGATCTTCTCTGTTTCTCCATTTTACTCTTTGCAATTTTTTCCTTTTCAGGGGTGTCGGTTGTAATTAAACTTCTTCCCTTTTTTCTGGTCTTTCTAATATTTTTTCTGGGTTGAGCTTTTAGAGGTGGTCTAAAATTGGAAGGTGATATGAATTCTGTGGTCAGCTCTTCTGGACTTCTCAGTAAAAGATCAGTAGATTTATTTTGGCTAGTAGCTTCGTTTTCTTCCACCAAAATATTCAAAGGATCAGCTTTATTAATGCTATTGTTAAAAGGTCTTTCTGTAATGGAACTTGGTAAAAAATCAATCTCTGTAAAAACTGTCTTATCAAACGGAAAAATTCCTGTCTTTCTAAAGGCATTTGTTATAGATTTAGATGTTAAGGCCTTTTGATATGCTTCGCCGATGAAAGCGCCTATTTCGTAAATGGTTACAGGTTGACCTGGATGACTAAGTAACCATGATTCGATAACATACATTCGATACATTGTAAAATGTTTTAAATGGTTTAAATAATGCTACATCAAGAGGTTGCGTCTTATGTGAAGAGTGGGGTGGTAATGTAAGTATGGTAACTCCATTTGATTTAGCATTTTCTAATGCCTCTATTGACAAGTTCGACTCATGGTTGTCAAATATTAGAAGAGACGGATTTTCTTTAGAGGAAGAACTATGCTTTATAAAATGTTTGATGACCTCGGGAAACAACTCGGAGTTCATCCATCCACTTGGTGCTGCTAGGCCTAAAGTTCCAGGAGGTGTTCCCTTAGTCATGAAATGTTTAAAATTCTTCCTAGGAAAAATTACTGCAGGTGGAAGTGATTGTCCATTGGCGCAAACTATGGCGCACGTTGTGGTTAACGTCCCCTTTTCGCCACTAGTTACCTTGGAAATACATCTTATACCTTTGGGTGCAAGAACTTTTTGGGGTTTTTGTACAGTAGTCGTCGCGGTTTCATCCAAGTTGAACACTCGAGTGCCAGCTGCAAAACTTGGATGACGTTTTAAAACATTTTCAAGATTTTCAAAGTATTTTTCAATGTTCGTACGATTAAAACCTGTAGCTCTTGCTAAACTACAAGGTTCTGGAGCTCTTAAAGTCAATTCTGGATGTCTTAGTCGAAAAGATCTTAACCATTCAACTCCAGAAAGTTTTTCTCGTTCCCAAGAATTTGGAAATTTTAGCTTATTGATTGATGCTGTCTCGTAAGCCAATTTCCGACAATCCACATTAGTCAAACCATAAAAGTGGTAGGCACAGTCTTTTAAATATTTAATTAGTGTTTGTTCTTGTTCATCATTAAATATTTGGTTTACAGTATAGTTAGGGACAAATCTAACATTTTCAATATCCTCCAAATTTCTTGTTTTGGTATAATATCGTCTTAAAGTAGCATAAGATACTGATTTCATTTTAGCAGCATTTCTAATGGAGTGTCCATTTCTGATAAGCTCAAGAGCCTCTTTTATTTGTTCTTTAGTACATTTACCAATTTTTCTAGGCTTCTTAGTCCTCGCCATACTGAAAAAACAAACAAAAAATAATATAAAATGTAGCTACACATAACGTGGTACACAGTGAACCAAACATAGTACACAGTGAACCAGGTTCACTGTGTACTACACCATGTTGGTTCACTGTTGGACATAGTTCCTTAAAAAATATAAACATAATTTATTATTTTTATAATGTATTTAAATAAAATACTTTTGATTGCTAAATGATCTAAACATTATAACTTTTGCTATCAAACACAAACATGAACAAAACTCATGTTAGATTTTGCTATTTTGCTCAGGAACAAAAAGTAAAATATAATTTTTTTTTTTACGTACCTGAATTTTTACAATAATCGACACAACCTACACAACTCAATGCACGCTTTCAACTAAACGGTCAAATGAAGACTAACATCACGTGGCGTCAAATACCCCCTTGCGTTGGTTTATAAAACTGATACGTTAGCCGTAATGGCGGATGATTTACTGTGTACCGTGATTCACTGTGGGACAGTTTACCCTACATATTTTGCAACCAGATGATTTACAATCGGCTTTTAAATGATTTTTGCGCAAACAATTCGTAAATAATCGTAATTGTTTAACTTGTTCCCATTTTGCTTCATTAGATAAGTTCTTAAACTTAGGGCAGTAATAGATGAAATGCATTCCGTTACACACTGTGCATGATAACGTCAAATCTGGCCGTGATGTATAAAATGATTTAGTTGTTTCATGACTTAATTGCACTTAGACCTACAAACTTACATAGCAACAATATCGATGGATGGGGCGTTTTTTCTTCAGCAGTGGTCAAACATGTCGAAAGTTATAACTCTCCCCAGAGTGATGGATTACCGATTTATTTTTTGTGAATCAACAGTTTTTTATTATTTTATGTGACCTACAAAAGAAGAGGGCGTTAACTGGTTATTTGTTAAGTCGTTGGCAGTCGTAACTATTACATGTTAAGCGCGTAGGCCCCGCCAAACGCCCTCTTCTTTTTGTAGGTCACGTGTTTTATTATGTAGTAATAATAAAAAACTGTTGATTCACAAAAAATAAATCGGTTATCCATCACTCCGGGGAGGGTTATATCTTTCGACATGTTTGACCGCTGCTGAAGAAAAAACGCCCCATCCATCGATATTGTTGCTATGGAAGTTGGTAGGTCTAAGTGCAATTAAGCGATTCTGAAAGTTTCAGCCGGTTATTCTTTATGCCTTTTTTACCACGTGGGAACCCGGACTAGATGGTTTGTACCCGATTTTGTTTCCAGGGATTCTAATATCTGACATCGTTGATTTAAATATTTTGTAAAATCTTCTAAACTAGGTTTATCTATATCTTTACTATAATTTTCCCATTCCCGCTTAGAATAAAAATCTAATTTAGAAATGATCATATAAATGAGAATTGTGTTCCAGCTAACGACTGGCTCACCTAAACTTTCTAAAGCGCGCAAGTTTCTCAGAAAGGAATCATAAAATTTTCGTATGTGTGCGTGAGACTCTTTAGGAATGGACGGTAAATCAAAAATTTTTTTTAAATGTGAGTTAATTATAGCCTTTTTATTTTCATACCTCTCTTGCAATAATTTAAAAGCTTTAGAATAATTTACATCTGAAATTTGAAGAGAAGCTATGACTTGTGCTGCTTCACCCTTTAAAGAACTTTGAAGATAATAAAACCTTTCGATATCTTGTAAGTAATTGTTATTATGAACTAACGCCGTGAAAGTATCATGAAACCGTTGCCACTCACTGTATGAGCCTAAGAATTCGGGGATTTTCAGATGCGGTAATTTTGCCGATGAGTTAGAAACCGAGATATTTAAAGCAATGGTAGGACTTGTTACATAAGATGCTGAATTTGCAGATGCTCTTTGACCCTTTAAGTTTTGCATAAGTTCTCTAGCGAGAGACATTGCATCGTAATATTTTGTTTCGAACTCATCCCTTTCTTGACAAGCTGCTTCTTCATCTAGAGCATCCTCTATTAACAACTCATCTTCGTATTCACTTTGAATTTGCTTAAATTCAGATAAAATATCACGAACTGTGTCTAAACGTGTCTCTAATTGAGTTAGCGAACCTGGTTCCGTTTGACATTTGTCTAAAAACGTTTTAAATCGTGTCAATTCAGCTTTAATTTGTGCGCGACGAGCTTTAAGCCTTTTTGTTATATTATCACTCATGATAACTTACGTGAAATTACGAGTATGTTAAAGGAAAAAGGACTAAAATGTAATAAATTAAATAAACTTTAAGTGAAAACGAGAGAAGCTTGTTTTTTTTATTTTCGATATTTGATAATTTGATTAAATTCGTGTTTTTTATGTACTGCTTATCGTAAAGTTTGTGATTCGAGTAGGTAGTGAATATCAAAAAATTATCGTAAAAAACGAGTCGAGTTATATCATAAAAATTCTCGTAAAATAACGAGTCCAGTTAAATCATGAAATTATCGTAAGCTAACGAGTCGAGTTAAATCATGAAATTATCGTAAAATAACGAGTCGAGTTAAATCATGAAATTATCGTAAAATAACGAGTCGAGTGATCTCATGAAATTATTCAGTATCAATTTATTGTATTCAACTTGTATGTGAGTAATATTTTATTGTATTTGAAAGTATATGATCAAACCAAATAAATGCCAATACAATCTGCCTAAACACCATTCAAAAAACGGAATTAAAGTTTGTAAAATACTTTAAAACCAACAAGTGGTAGCCGAAGTGGTTGAAAATGAAAAAGGAAGGCAAATAGTTATGGTTACGTGATAAAAAGAGATGATCTGACCTGATTGTGTGATGTCTTCGTTGTAGTCTCGCTGCAGGGTGCTGATTCTGACTGCTATCGAGATGCGTTATGGCTGCCGGTACTGTTTCTATTATTTAGATTTCTTATCCGGCTCGAAGGACCAATGTTTGTGTTGTGTGACTGTTGATAATATCTTCAGGGGCACACTCCACTTCGAGAAATTGTAATGAAACACAGCAAGATGAACAAAGTAATTTGAATTTTTATTACAGCTACTTTCAAAATACAAAACTGTTTGCTTTTCTACGTCTAATAATCAACTCTCTCAACTACTTGCCACCCGTTCCATCGTTACAAGAATTAGCATCACATGACGCGGGGTTGACAGTGTTGCCAAAATACAAAAATAGGAATGTTTTAAAATATTTTAAATTAAACTTACACACTTGGTGTAATATCCCTTTCCTATCCCTATCCCTATCCCTATATATTATAAATGTGAATGTAAGTTTGTTTGTTACGCTTTCACGCGAAAACTACTCAACCGATCATCATGAAAATTTGTACACATATTCTTGGAGGTATTAGAATTAACATAGGATACTTTTTATTAAAAAAATCACAAAAACTAGCTTCTTCAACGCCATCTAGCGGTTCAGTAATGAAGTTCCAAGCCTGAGTATTCCACCGTGAGGTGGCGCAGTTAATATCTTATACATTTAAACTAGCAATTACGACTTAATAAAGTACTATGGCGCCACCGTAAGGTGGCGCAGTTAATATCACATATATTTAAACGAGCAATTCTTACTTAAGGTTTATTTCGCATAATATCTCATATATTTCAACAAATTCTTGCTAAATTAATAATATGACGCATCCCTTCCCTTCCCTATCCCTATCCCTTCCCTATCCCCATCCCTATATATTATAAATGTGAATGTAAGTTTGTTTGTTACGCTTTCACGCGAAAACTACTTAACCGATCATCATGAAAATTTGTATACATATTCTTGGGGGTATTAGAATTAACGTGGGATACTTTTTATTAAAAAAATCACAAAAACTAGCTTCTTCAACGCCATCTAGCGGTTCAGTAATGAAGTTCAAAGCCTGAGTATGCCACCGTGAGGTGGCGCAGTTAATATCATATATATTTAAACGAGCAATTCTTACTTAAGGTTTATTTTGCATAATATCTCATATATTTCAACAAATTCTTGCTAAATTAAATAATATGACGTAAGGTGCCGCAGTTGCTACCTAATATATTTAATCGATAAATTACAAAATATAATCAAAAAATAGTATACAGCTGAAAATTTACGAGAAAATATGATAAAAACGATAAAATCAAAAAAAAAAAAAAATTGAACCCAAAATAAAATCGTAAAAATTTGAAAAAACCAAAAAATACATCCGTTATATGCGGTACGAAGTCCGCGGGGTCAGTTAGTAATATAATATAATATAATAAAAAGAACACTAATATAATAATGTTTTTTTGATTGTTTTTATTTATATTTAAAGGAATATGGGTTGATAATTCATTAATATTAATTTGTAATAATAAATTTATATTATTGGTTATATTAGTTATGGAAAAAGTGAATAAAATTTTATTTATGGTTATAAAAAGATTGGTCACATAAATCTAGAGCTCTATTTTTCATTTGTTTAACTGAAATAATTTTATTCGATTGTCTATTAAAAATTATAATTTAGATATTTACCGGAATTAAAAGGCTTTCCATACCAATCTCCTTTAATCGTATTATTATATCTAATAAGTTGACTATCTAGAAAAGGTATTGCTCCAAAACTATTTTCAGTTTTAATTTTAAATTGAATGTAGGGATCATAACTATTAAAAGTTGCTAATATATCATCTGTAATAGACAATAATATTATCAACATATTTTTTAATAAAGAAAAGAGTATATGCTAATACTTAAATGATAGTGTCTAGAATTTCATCCATTACTAAATGGGCTTAAAATGCTAGAACATAATTGTTTGGAAGAATCATGTTATTGAAATTATCAAAAACTTTAACCGAATCATTTATGAAATAGTCATTATTAATATCATAACTGTCTATTAAAATTTGGATAGGTTTTTAGTAGGAGTGCCAATAGATACAACAATAATTGGTCTTGCTGCTAATGTGGGTTTAAGTGCTTAAATTAATACATAACATTTTGGTGCTATTTAATCGTAAGAAACTAATTTTCTTTTTTTTTGTTCAGTAGTTTTATTAGAGTTTTTTAATTTTTTTATTAGTTTGTTGAGATTTGTACTTATAAGGTTTCATTTGTAATAAGGTAAGTCGCTAAATTAAAATATTGTTTTTAATCAAAAATAACAGTAATATTACCGTTATCTGAATTTGTAAGTACTAAATTTGGATTTTTTTTTGTTTTAAAGAATAAGATGATATGAATGAATGTGATTTGTTCAAATAGACATTTTTTTAAGCATATGAGCTAAATAAGTGGTAAAAGTTGAATCTGTGATCCATAAGATTTATTGTGTCCCACTTTTCTTGCTATAATTTTGATGTTTTCTAAGGCTTATAGCAGCACTTCTTGTCCTATTTTTGTAAGTAAGTTTAGGATATCGTTGTGCTTAAAGTTAGGTAGATCTTTCTCTTTTATTTCCTATGACCTTAGATATCTCACCCTAAAAATCTATACTTTTCTTTATCTGCCAATACTAGTTTCCTCTTATTCAACAGTGCACGTTTCATATTCCCGTTTTAATTTAATTTTTGCCAGCTTATCTGCTGTTTCGTTTCCTTCTATTCCTATGTGTCCTGGAACCCATAAGACGGTAACAGTGTTATTTTGTCGTAGTTCATTTAGTTTGCCTAAGCATTCCCAGACCATCTATGAAGTAATTATGTGTAAGCTAAGATGACTGCTTGACCATCTGACATGATTGCAATTTTTTGCCTTCCATGGTTCCTTTCGATATTAAACTCTAACTTCTTTCAATAGCACGGATTTTCGCTTGTAAAATTCCTTCTGAATATTTTGCCCTAGGTCCAGAAAACCCAGATTCTGTTCCTTTATCTGTCTTGGATCCATCCGTAGGTATACCATTTTATTTCATTTAAGCTTAGTTTTAATATGAAATCTTCGTCCCACTCAGATTTACTACCCAGTTTTAGGGTGAAATTTCTCACAAAGTTAAATTTCTTTGGCATGTCAACTTGGAGCATTTTCCAAGTTTAAGCAAATTGAAGTAATCTAGGTCTTCCTTTGATTATTTGTTCTTTGACCATTCTATATATTGTTTTCTTCCTTACACTTTCTACTTGAATGTGTAGTGACGAGAGATTTAGGATTACATTGCAGCAGTAGGGCATGTTTCCCTTGCTTCAGTGATGCAAGCACAGGCTAAGCTCTCGGTCTTCGAGAAGTTTGTTTTTGTAGAAGTCAGATTAGCTTTCGTGTTCCAAGCAACTGCAGCATGATTGATGATTGGTCTTACTGTTGCCGTGTAAATGCATTGCAATATCCTTTTTCTTATTTTTCCTACGATGTTTCTACACACCATAAGGGCTTCTGTAGCTTTGTATATTATTTCGTTTTCGTGTTTGTTCCAGAATAACCTGCTATCTAGGAATAGCCCTAGATAGTTAACATCTGTTTTCCACTTAACGATATTTTCACCTTTTTTTGATAGTTTTTTTTTCTTGAAAAGGCTACAAAAGTGGTCTTGGTTGGGTTGATATTAAGTCCCACCGAATTACACCATTGAAAGCAAAGCTTTAGACCGTGGCGTGTGACAACAACAACACGAAGACATTAAATAAAAAGAAATCATAACGATCCAAGAAATTAAAACAATTCTAACTTGCATAAAAAGAAATAAATAGCTTACCTATCTATTAAGAAGAAAATGTGACACTTTGAATTTCAATATAGTTGACCATATTATTTGTAAAGTCTTATACTATCTTAATAATAAATAATAATTTCTTTTTCTTGCGATTAAATAGACAGATAAATAGATATATAGATAAAAAATTATATATATATATATATATATATACATATATACATAGATAATAAGCAAATTTTTAGTCCCAAATGCATTTATATGGTTTAACGTTAATTAGAAATACATATTAAAACAAAAATTGCTTATTTCGTACTAAAATATATTTTCCCAACTTAAAACAGCATATAAAAAAATACAGGTTAGAAGAAGCAAAAGTAAGCTAAAGAAACCACATGATATAAAAAGGGTAGCAAAAAATATATAAAGCCCGTTGCGTTGGAGTAAAACATCCGGGTGTTGTATTTCCGAAGCAGATCACGCATTCCTACACTGTAATTAAATTGTTTTGGGTCCCGTTTCGACACTTCGACTCGAATACTAAAATCCACGCTATCGCTAAATATCATCAGGAAAACTTCGAAAACAAATAAAATTCACTAATTATATCTGCGCGCTGCTAAGCTTTTCTGGAATAGCTCATTTGCTAAATACAAAAATCGAAAATGTTCCAACATGGTCCAAATGTTTTAAATATAAACTCGAGGAATTATAGGGTGTATAAAGCTGAATTTCTTGTAATATATTGAGTAGAATTTACAAACTTTTAAATTGATATACACTCGTAAATATTGGTCAACAATTATTAAATTCCACAGTTTAATAACTTTTTTTGCTAGTGTTAATTATATTTTTTTTTTCTTATTTGAGCAGTTGCTTCTTTGGTATTTTTAAAAAAATAAAGTAGTTTTTAGATCTTTGAAATTTATTTAAAATAATTTCTAAAAATTTTAAAATCCCATGAAAGATATATTAGTTTATTTAGTATTTAGATCTGTTACAATATATATGTTGTCAGTTTTTAAATTGTATCTTATACACGTAATTTTTTTTAGATAGCATAAATGCTTTAGGAGTCAATGTGTGTAAATAAATTCACTCTTTTTTCATTACAGCTGTTAATTCTAATACTAAAACAGTTAAGTTTCGGCAATAAAAATTGCGTACCAGGAATTCTAATATTACTGTCACAAAAATAAAATAAGTAAACTACTTCGATTATGCAAATTTACTACTTCTTAAAATGGGATTAAGCCATATCTTTTAAAAAGAAAATTTTGTAGTTTTCATTTAAGAAGTTGTGATTGTGACCGACACCCTTTCGTAAAAACTTACAATCAGGTTTGTAATGAACTAAAAGGTCTCTACTTCACCCAAAATTCTATGAAATGCTTGCACAAATGAACCAGACACTATCTATCAAGGATGTTTTCGATTATCAGGACAGGGTGACCGTGTGTTCCGGTATTTGGTGGTATTATATTATTTATAAGATGTTTTCAAAACGCAATAATAAAAGACACAGTGTTTTAGGTTAGGCGGATGAATTGGTTAACTTAGCTCACGAAAAATTTAATAGGTACTAGAATGCCGACAGTAAACCCAAGATACAGTGGAACACTTGGTTAACAGATAGGTATGAGACTAAAGGAAATACAAATATACAGCGTGACTACAGCGAATGTAAAAATTTCTGTCCCACTGGAAACACACATCTCGGTGGTTTTACAGAGAGGTACATGTAATTCTAAAATGCAAAGAGTAACTTATTTGAGGAATTAAAAAGTGTAATGGATTATATTATTTTACGCTTAAATACCCAGAGGCGGTATAAAATCCTAAGGTAGTCTTTGAACTAATATATAAAACGCGATGTTCTGACGGCACATAACAGTATCTAACTAGATTATGTGTCAGAACAAAGAAAAGTATAAGACATAAAGCACGCTTATTAACTTGTAAGGAAACAAGTAGCCATAATATACCTCCGTTTAGAGTAAATTCTAAAAGTACTATTATGTAAGGTCCGACCACGAGTTATAGCCAAATCTATTAGTCTAAAAGCTTGAGGCAAAATTTCGCCGTCATCCGTAATATCACATTTTTCTGTTGCAACATGTTTCTTCCATACAGTTATTTACATTCCTGCTCAGGCGGACACCCTAGTCAATACAGAGGGTAACTAAAAGGAGTGAAAGTTGCCACTTTTTTTACCAGAAATTGTCGTCATTAATAATATAAATGAAAATTTTCCTAGTCGAAGGTGTTGATACGACAATTCGAAATCCCGACGGGCGGACACCTGAGTGGATATAAGGGAAGGGAATATGACAAGTTTAAAGAGGGCCAAAATTTTGGCAAATAATCGTTATCGTTAATTTGTCCACCATTTCTATCACGTAATCTTAAATCCCTGAGAGCCGTAAATAAAAAATGCTGGACAGCTGGGTAAACGAGTTGGCGGACAAGGTTAAAGAGGGCCAA
The DNA here is from genome assembly GCA_964028335.1 of Altica lythri. Classification (NCBI taxonomy): domain Eukaryota; kingdom Metazoa; phylum Arthropoda; class Insecta; order Coleoptera; family Chrysomelidae; genus Altica; species Altica lythri. Next base: position 20,782,075 of record OZ034802.1, on the reverse strand, counting down.
AATTTTGGGAAAAATCGTTAGCGATATTATGCCTGCCATTTTTAACATTGAAAAATTCAAATACAAAAGGGCAGAAAGCTGGGTGGATACAGAAGAGTGGAAAAATTTTCATCCATATTAATGATGCCGACAATTTTTCGTAAAAAATTGACAACTTTCGCCTCTTATAGTTACTCCCTGGATCCACTAGGCCCTAGGGTACTTAAATACATGTATTGAATAAACATGTTGCAAAGGAGAAATGACATATATTACGGATGACGGCGAAATTTCGAATCTAGCTCTCCTGCTACATAGACAACACAAACATCAATTAATTATATTTCGGGTCTAACACACTGTGAAATAGACATTAAACAGACGTGCACGTGAAGAACTAAAGCACTGCGTAGTAGACGCAGAAATCAACTAAAAGTCATTAAAGAACCTAATTTTTCTTTCAGAAAACATTATTGTTTATTACGTTTTCATGTAGTTTTGATAAAAAAAAACTCATATTATTTTCGTATCGTTCTAATTGAAATAAATTAATATTTCAATTTACGCTTCTTCTAGAAAATGCTCTCCGGACACATCCTATTTTCGCTCTTTCTTCCCCTTTTCACGTAATAATACGTCAACCCCTTTACAACATTTCTCTAATTATAATTAAGACATTTATTAAAGGCCTTCATAATACAAAGGCGCAGGCGGCAACAGTTCCCACGTTCCGAAACGCCCTTTTTAATAATCCACGACACTTCTCTTGCGCCTTCTAAGGTTTCTTGATTAATAAGATTCTTAATGAAGGTAACGAGTTAAGCTGATAATTCGATGTTTTGTTAATAGTGTTTACTATTTTGCAACCAGGTATAAATACAGAGTTATTCTATAAGAATGGTTTTATTCTATTTTAACTATCTGAACCTGCCACGTTTTTTTTCTATCGTACCTTAACAAAAGGATAAGGACTATTTTCAAGAATAAAAAAAAATCTTATATCAACAATTAAACAAATTAAGCAAGGTTTGTTAGTGGTCACTGTACTGGCAAATTATGCCAGAGCTCAGCCGTAGAGGGATGATAAATAAGTGAGCCGCGCCAGCGACTTAGACGGTACAAGCCGGAAACCCCTAGATATAATAGGCACTAACAACCCTTACACAATCCGACAAAATAAGATAAAGTGAGCTAAATAAAACAAATCAGTTTCATGAACTAGACCCTCCTTTAATATATATATTGTAACGGGATAACCGTAAAGGGACCTTAATTTGAAAGATTGTTATTGACAATTGATTTGTTATCACTTGATTGAATGATGTTCTTAGAAACTTCGAAACACACTGACTAGATTAAATAATGTTTCCAGAAAATTCTAGAAAGATCTAAACACACTGAATAGATTAAATAAAGTTGTATATAAGGGGATGTATGGGCAGTTAACGTCAGTTCAAGTTCAAATATTCACAAGAGTTCATTGTATTGTCAAGTAGTTAGACGTAATCCAGCAGAGTTCAGTGTATCTTAACAATTTTGTAAATAAATTGTGTAAAAAGTCCCCATAAGTGTTTTAAATTGGTGTCATGTGTAGGGTGAAGATACAAGAATGCCCGGAAAAAAGATAAATGAACTATTGGTGGATGAGCTCAGAAGAGAGCTCGAAGAATTAGAGTTGGAAACTACTGGGAGCAAGTCCGTATTGTTGAGAAGGCTCCGTGAATACTACGTAAATAATAATTTGGACCCTGACGTTGTGGAGTTCGAAGACCCAGTTCAAAAAGCAAATTCTGAACTAACTCAACAACTTTCCCGGCTGCAAGAAGAACAAACTCAACAACTTTCCCAGATATCACAACGAATGACGAGCCAACAAGAAGAACATGCCAACAAGAAGAACAAACTCAACAACTTACCCGGCTGCAAGAGGAGCTATCAGGACGAATGACGAGCCAGCAAGAGGAGCTATCCAGTCAGATGAAGAGCCAGCAAGAGGAGCTATCCAGTCAGATGAAGAGCCAGCGCGAAGATATGTCCCAGCTGTCCCAACGAATGACGAACCAACAAGAGGAGCTATCCAGTCAGATGAAGAGCCAGAAAGAGGAGCTTTCCAGTCAGATGAAGAGCCAGCGCGAAGATATGTCCCAGCTGTCACAACGGATCTCTACCCTACCAGAAGAGTTATCCAGGTCCTTCTCCCAGCAAATATCGCATTTGCGCTCCGAAATGTGCACTCTTCGTGACGAGCAAAATCAGCAAGTAGCCAATTTGCGAGAGAAGCAAAATCAGCAGGTGGCCAACTTCAGAGACGAGATTAACCAGCAAATGCAGACCGAGATAGAAAAGCTTAAACGAGAACTGGAAGCTTGTCTACAAAACCATACCATCCACCACGGCGACGGAGATGCAGGAAGGATGGAAACCTGCCACGTAGACGTCGAACGACGAAGAAACGACGAGACGACCCAGGTGCGAACGACAATGAAACCCCCGACCTTCGACGGGAAGACTTCCTGGCTAAATTACCTGAAACAATTCGACGCAGCGGCCAGAGCTGATGGATGGTCATCCCAGGAGAAGGCATTGTCCCTAACCGTAGCTCTGCGAGGCGAAGCTTTAGACGTTTTGCAATCATTGACACCGGATGAAGCTGACAACTTCGATTTATTGGTGAATCGTCTAGAGATGCGTTATGGTCAAACTCATCTACAACCGGTGTACCGAATGCAGTTAAAGAGCCGAAAGCAGAAAAATGGAGAGACTATCCAGGAATTTGAAGCGGAAGTAGCAAGAATGGTACGACTTGCGTATTCAAATGCAGCGGAGGATTTCCTGGAGTGTTTGGCAGTCCAAACCTTCACCGATGGTTTTCGAGACGTCGAGTTGCAGTGGGCTGTACGGTTGGCGAGACCGAAGTCTCTTGTGGACGCCTTGACCATTGCCCTGGAGTTTGAGGCGGCGACGGAGGCCTCACGAGGAGTTGCTCGACTAAGGTAAGTCACCGGTAACTACGACCATGCCGTTCATTCGTTCATTCCGTTAGCGACGTCGAAGCGGTAGTAGAGAGGTTAATGCAGTTATCTCCAAAAATCAGGCGCCCAGTGAGATGCTGGTACTGCGGAGAACTAGGCCATATAAGAAATACTTGCCCCCAAAAAGAAAAATCTTCTGCTGAAGTACCCCAGCAGCAGGAAAACTTTAAACGGGTCGACTCCTGGAGGGCGACATCGACCCCAAACATTCCCGGGGCCCCTCACACCATTAAATTGGCAACTCTGCGACATCACGTGGCCAGCTTATATGTAGATGGCCTCATTGATAGAAAGAATATAAGCATGCTGGTAGACACTGGAGCTACGAAAACTATCGTCCGACCAAACATCATTATGCGAAATAAGATGTTGCCTACCAGTTGGAGACTCTGTACCGCTACTGGAGAATCTGCTAGAGTCTACGGTGAGATACAAGCGACGCTGTAGTTTGGTTCAACCTCTCTTGTTCACTCGGTGCTGGTGGCTGACGTTGAGGAAGATGTTGTTCTGGGTATGGACGTAATGCTCCACTGTGGTTTTCATTTGGATCTTTGCCGACGTATCCTTTGTACTGATAATGAGGAAATATTCCTGCACTGAAAACAAGTTGACAATGCCTCGATTAAGCTAATCGATGATATCGAACTTCCGGCGAGCTGCGAATGTGTCGTCACAGCGCGGTTGGATGGACTGGAGCCAGATGGTGCCCCAGCCATGATAGAGCCGAAGAACCATGACCAGGAATTGGAAAAAGGACTCCTTGTGGGTAAGACTCTTGTTAGATCCGCCAAAGAAGTACCCATCCGAGTTATCAACTTGAACGATCATCCAGTTCTTCTCCGAAAGGACACGGAAATGGGAAGTTTAGAACCAGTAACGGCCATAATTCACAAGGTAAACGTTACGGAAACAGATGAGACCAACGGAATTGAACAATTAATGACAAAATTAGATCCCTCTTTGTCAAAATTAGAAAAGAAACAGGTAAGAGATCTACTTTACCGTTATAAACCTGTATTTGGTTCTAAAAGTAAACTGGGAAGAACTGATGTTGTACAACATAGAATTGACTCTGGTGATGCACGTCCGATTCGACAGGTACCCCGAAGGATGCCTTAAGTTAAGAAGGAAGAAGCAGCCAGAGCCCTTAAAGAAATGATTCAAAATGGCATAGTCGAACCATCCAGTAGTCCGTAGGCTTCTCCTGTGGTATTAGTGAGAAAAAAAGACGGATCGATGCGGTTTTGTGTCGACTATCAAAAGCTAAATGATGTCACTAAGAAGGACAGTTATCCTCTGCCAAGGATTGATGATGCCCTCGACGCTTTGGCAGGTTCTACTTTGTTCTCTACCTTGGACCTTAAAAGCGGATACTGGCAGGTTAAAATGAATCCTGCAGACAAAGAAAAGACTGCCTTTACCAGTGAATCAGGGTTATGGAAATTCACGGTCCTTCCGTTTGGCCTCTGTAATGCTCCTGCGTCGTTTGAACGGCTAATGGAGAACATTCTCCGGGGTTTGTCATGGATAACTTGTCTAGTTTATCTAGACGACATCATCATAATGGGCAAGACCTTCAAGGAACATTCATCTAACCTGGAAGAAGTCTTTAAAAGATAACAGAACGCTAATCTTACATTGAATGTTAAGAAATGCCACTTGTTCCAGAGACAGGTCAACTATTTAGGACATAACGTAAGCAAGGATGGCGTTGCTGCTGACCCTGCTAAGATACAAGCCGTTCAGGAATGGCCAATCCCTATCGACAAACATCAGCTCCGGAGGTTCTTGGGTCTTTGTTCCTATTACCGACGATATGTCAAGAATTTTGGAGACATCGCCAAACCCTTGACACGTTTGACAGAACAAGATAAGTCCTTCTGTTGGGATCAGGAATGTCAAGAGGCGTTTGAAATATTAAAGAAACAGCTTACGTCAGCACCTGTTCTTGCTTATCCACTTCCTGATGGTAAGCTTATTTTGGACACCGACGCCAGCATTGTGGGAATTGGAGCCGTCTTGTCACAGCTACAAGATGGTAAGGAAAGAGTGGTTGGTTACTTCAGCAAAACTTTATCGAAAGCTGAAAAGAACTACTGTGTAACTCGGAGGAAACTGTTAGCAGTTGTAAAATCCGTCGAACACTTTTATAAATATCTGTATGGCAGAAAATTCCTGATCAGTTTAAAGTGGCTACTTAGATTTAGGAACCCAGAAGGACAGATAGCAAGATGGCTCGAAAAACTGCAGGAATATGATGTTGAAATCAAGCACAGACCTGGAACAAGACATCGTAATGGTGATGCACTTTCCAGAAGACCATGTCGACCTGATTGCCCCCATTGTACCCGTATGGAGCAGAACGAGGAAAAACTTGCCTTAGTTAAGGTTGTGCCAGAAGACGAGAGCTCTATGCTGGAGAAGCAACAAGAAAACGATTCCGTTCTGAGAAAGATTCGGGACTGGAAGAGAATGAACCGTCGTCCATTGTGGAGAGAGATATCCTCATCCTCTCCCTTAAAAGCATACTGGTCCCAATGGAACTCTTTAGTTTTGAACGGTGGGCTCGTTATAAGACTTGTAGAAAATTCCGAGGGCACAGAAACAAGGAAACAAATAGTGGTCCCAAGAAATGCTGTACCAGAAATTTTAAAACAGATGCATAATGATAGTTCTGGAGGACATCTGGGTATCACGAAAACGCTGCAAAAGATCCGAGATAGATTTTACTGGGTAAATTGCACTAATGATGTTAAAGATTGGTGTCGTAAATGCACTACATGTGCTGCCAGTAACGGTCCGCACCGAAAACCGAAGGCGGAAATGCAGCAATACCTGGTTGGAAGTCCTTTTGAAAGAATCGCAGTAGATGTATTGGGGCCACTTCCACAGACCGATGTAGGAAACAAGTACATCTTTGTTGTCATGGGTTAAAGCCTATGCAGTTCCCAATCAGGAAGCCACCACTTTAGCAGATATATTGGTTGAAGAATTCGTAAGCCGATTTGGGGTACCACTAGAATTACAGTCAGACCAAGGGAGAAATTTTGAGAGCAAGCTGTTTCAAGAAGTTTGCCAAAGATTAGGCATCCACAAAACGAGAACCACAGCGATGCACCCTCAGTCTGATGGAATGCTGAAACGAATGAACCGGACTATAACCAACTATCTGTCAAAAGTGGTGTCAGATTGTCAGAGGGATTGGGATCGACATATTCCACTATTTCTAATGGCAATTCGATCGGCCATCAACGAATCAACTGGCTAAACGCCTGCGAAGGTCCTGTTTGGTAGAGAAATGAGGCTACCATGTGACTTGGTGTTTGGTGTCAAACCTGGCGAAGAAATGGCCCGTAAACAATATGTCGCCGACCTTTAGAATCGAATGGAGCATATACACAACCTGGTGCGTGGAAAACTACAATTATCTAGCGATCGGATGAAGAGGTACTATGACACAAGGACAATGGAAGTTACCAAGTTGGAGATTTAGTCTGGCTCTATAACCCCCGACGGCGTCGAGGTATTTGTCCCAAATTACAGAAGAACTGGGAAGGTCCTTACACCATCAAGAAGAAGATTAACGATGTCATTTGGCGCCTTTCCAGGGAAACCACAGTGGAGATGCGCAGCAACTCCAAGAAGATGGTTTGGAGGGTTTAGGGAGTTTGCGGGATTCCGGTGTAGGAAATAACATTCCAGGAGGAATGAATCTAAGGAGGGGGCAGTGTAACGGGATAACCGTGAAGGGACCTTAATTTGAAAGATTGTTATTGACAATTGATTTGTTATCGCTTGATTAAATGATGTTTCTAGAAAATTCTAGAAACTACTAAACACACTGACTAGATTAAATAATGTTTCTAAAAAATTCTAGAAAGATCTAAACACACTGAATAGATTAAATAAAGTTGTATATAAGGGGATGTATGGGCAGTTAACGTCAGTTCTAGTTCAAATATTCACAAGAGTTCATTGTAGTGTCAAGTAGTTAGACGTAATATATATATATATATATATATATATATATATATATATATATATATATATATATATATATATATATATATATATATATATATATATATATATATATATTAAGTTATAGACCCAAATACAAGAAACAATTAGAGCTGTTACAAAATATAACTCGCGCCTTAGTTACAAAACAATTAATAAAAATGAGGGGTTTCGGTGTGATCACACTTGCGAATTACAACTAAAATTACTATTAGAAAAAAAAATACAAGATACAAAGTAATGAAACTAGCTTATCTGTTCTGGCAGAGGTGGCTTCCAATCATCATTAAAAGTTAACTTTACGCCACTACAGATCGGTTCCAAATTAAATATATTACGGTACCAAGGATAAACTTCGGCGTTACACTGTCAGTACCAAAACACGGCACTAGATGCCTGTTCCAAAAATAAATGCCGGTGATAAGATGCCGGTACCAAAGACCCTAAAATATTGTACATTAAATTACCAAAACGCTAGGATAAGACAATTGATCAAGGAAATTAATTAATAAAAAAAAACGACTCGAATATCTACAATATACAACTAATTTAAAAAAAAGATAATATTTACTAAAGGTTATTAAATTAAAAACATTAATTTAAACGATAAAATACAGATTTAGTAAATTAAATTTATAAAATTCAGTGATTGAAAATTATAGCAAATTACATTAATTTAAATATTTTAATACAGATTTAGTAGGTTTAATTTATAAAATACGATAAATATCACAAATAAGGAGCAAAAAAAGAAAGGTTTCTAGTTTTTATACTTAGAAACATAAAAAAACACATGAATTTAATAATTATAATTGTATGGCGTTATTAAATAAATATGAATCTACGAATTAAACAAATAGTGCCGAACAGAAATGAAATTAGAAAGTAAATCACCTTAGATGGAATAGGGTAAAAAAACTACAACTGTGTGTTGCTCTAATAACCTGGGACGTCGATTTTGCCCCAAAAGCCGTCTTTATAGCGTGTTTCTGCTAAATCTATGAATCAAGCAAATCGCAATAAGAATAATGTTGCCATATGCTTAACGATATTTAACACTTACCGAGAGAAAAACTCTTACAAATCCCACAATGTGGTTTTTCCCACTGGACACGAAATAAACCAAAAATATAACCAAAACGTAACTTGATTCGATGGCCCAGTCGGAAATAAAAGGTTTGTCTTAAAATCCAAAATTAAAAGGCGAAGATGAACTCCGATGAAACAAACCCGTTAGAAATCATCTCAATCAGTTCTTATTCGAAAGCAGGTAGAAATGAAAATGAACACTCACAGCCCCCAGCTTGTCATATGGCAATTTGCGGAGAAGAGGCCTTTTACTATTATACTAGTTGTATTAATTACAGTGTTAACCATATGGAAACTTAACCTTAGGTCGAGAACAGAAAAAAAGAAGATGAATTGGCGTACACAAATAATTGTTATTGCTACTAAAGAATGTATTTTAATGAACGAAATATTCACATTTAGGTAAACGGTAATATAAATATACGAACATAACAAAAGCTCTGACGGTAGTTAAAATTAAATTATGAAAAGATAAAAGTCGGAACCTGGTAAATTTCCGGAATAATATTTAGATAAACATTGTAGAATTTACTAACAGACAGCAGGTGAGTTTTATACAATTTATAAATTCAATAGCTAACTATAACGATGATAAACGAAAATACGCATTTTACAAACGATTACCTTTTATAAATTTTATCAATATAATATCGAACATTACAATTTGCTTTTCTGTAACTGCTTAAATCTTTTTGGATTATGGATATTGTTTAACCAAATTTTTTAATTATACCTACTTAAATAAAATATCAAGAAGTATTTCTAGACCTATAAATAATTTTTTTTTATCCCCGAAAATACGCACTTTCTGGCAGCTCGTCGCTCCAGAAAGTCCAAATTTTATGGCTTGCTTGAATTACAGATTTTCTTGATCCCCTACCCGAAAATACGCACTTTCTGGCAGCTCGTCGTTCCAGAAAGTCCAACTTTTACGATCAATAAAAATAGTATACAGCCCATGGCCAAAAAGTTGGATGCTCTAACGCGTGGAATATAGATGCCTCGGGCGACTAGGGTCCTAATATACCGACTATTTGTGTTTAATAGGTACGTGTCATCTTGATTTTTTAATCCAAAATGCTTTATATTGCTAGTAATTTTAAAATAAGTGTTCATCAACTTTTTTTGTCCAAAATTATTGTATATTTTTGTTTAACTTAGTTTTTGAGTTGATATAGGAATGTGTTTCCATTTCCAATATATGTTACCCTGGATCAGTAGATAAAGTTGTGGGTATTTGCTTACAGTTCGCGTTCTTTGCTGGATACCATTAAAGACTAGCTGACCCGGCGAACGTATCGCCCAAAAATTAATGAATATAAATTTTGTTTTTTATAATTTTTTGAATTTTTTTTTATTGATTTCCATAATTTTTTTACTGTTTTTTCGATTTAATCATATTTTTTGTTTGTTTACAGGTTTTTACTGATTTTTTCGTTGTATTTTGTAACTTTTATGCTTTTATCCTTTTTTAAGTTGTTTTTTTTTCTTTGATTTTTAACATTTTTTATGATTTTTTACACTTTTTTAACTATTTTTAACAATTTTTCAAGATCATCAAAAATTTCTTATAATGTTCAATATTTTTTAATGTTTTTCAAACTTTTTGTATGATTTTCGAAATTTTTTCACGATGTCAACAATTTTTACGATTTAAACTAACTTTTCACGATTTTCAATGTTTTTTTTTAATATTGAACATAATTGTTACAATTTTTAAAATCATATCAGGATTTTCAAATATTTTTCAGCAATCTCTTTATATTATTTAGGTACGACTCTCACAATTTTCAATTTTTTTTTTGGCCTTTTTTTTAAGATTGGCAAAATTTTCGTCCCATTATTTACGTCTTGTAAAATTTCTTTATAATTTTTGACATTTTTTTACCATTTTCAATATTTTCAACAAAATATTAATCAGTAGCAGTTCACATAATTATTTTCATAGAAAATGGAGTAATTTTTAAATTCTATCCATATATAGTATATTACTTTACGAGTGGAGTAAATTGCATATTACAGCGAGTGTGTTTGACCCATGAGCGAGCTTGCGAGCGAATGGACTAAAGAAACGAGCTAAATATGCAATTTGGTCCTCGAGTGAAGTACTATGCTTTACCCACGACTTACCAAATGGTTTTGTATAAAACTAAAAATAACAAACATAAAATCAAAATTTTGGCAAAAGTTGTCAAAAATATTCCATTTCAATGAGAAGTTCTGTCTGAGAAATGTCAATTGTTAGTTAATTTAATGTATACTGTAGGCGTGATTCAGTGCATAATACAGGTGTTGAGACTAGTTCCTACTACAATGCCTATTTCCTACTACCTACTTATTACTTTTTATCTTTAGTGTTAGATTATAGTTTATATTTTTGAATGTCACTAATAGATTACGAATGTAATTGTCATTAATAAAAAGATATTTTGCGAAGCCTTACAAGTTTATTCACTCTTGACGTAGTTCTCCGTTGGGTAAACGAAGAATACGCTACAACAGGTTTCTATTTACTTACTCCACTAGTGCAGTAATAGTATATTACTCTACGAGTGGAGTAAATTGCATATTACAGCGAGTGTGTTTGGCCCATGAGCGAGCTTGCGAGCGAAGGGGCTAAAGAAACGAGCTAAATATGCAATTTGTTCCTCGAGTGAAGTACTATGCTTTACCCACGACTTACCAAATGGTTTTGTATAAAACTAAAAATAACAAATATAAAATTTAAATTTTGCCATAAGTTGTCAAAGTATTCGATTTCGCAGAGACTTCTGTCTGAGAAATGTCAAATGTTAGTTTAATTTAATGAAAACTGTAGGTAACCAACATAATAATACATGTTTCTATTTACTTACTTCACTAGTTTAGTAAATGAAACTATAACACAACTCCTCAATAATTTGACACTTACTGACAGAGTTATAGGTTAAAAAATACGCAATTTACTTATGAGTCGTGGGTAAATGAAAATATAACACAACTACTCAATAATTTGACACTTACTGACAGAGATATAGGTTAAAAAATACGCAATTTACTTATGAGTCGTTGGTAAAAGTTTTAACCTCTTATTTGCACTTTTAGGGGATTATTTCTAATGAACCATAAAACATGTTGTAATTAAATATTTTTAAGTGTCTGATTTAAATTTTTATAAAAATTGGTATGGATTTAAAGATTTTTTCATACAATCTTTAACGCCTATTTTTCCCCTTCAGGTTGAAATTATTTTAAAATTCCTCCTTAGTGGGTTTTTACATTATGAAAATATACATCTGTCTAAATTTCACGTTTCTACCATCCGCGGTTACGGCTGTGTGGGCGTCTATACCTCAGTCAGACGAAACTTCTTTTTTTATAGATATGAGCTTTCTAGTACTGTTAAGTCTGTGTAGCTCAATTTTTTGCTTTTTAATGAAGTGTGACTACATAAAAGCGTTCTAATATAGTTTAGTCTTTGTCATATACTAATGTAGTATTAAAGAGTATTTATGATTTATTAGTTGATTCCTTTTTTTTGTATGATCTAGGTTGATTAACGTATTGGCTATATTTTACCATAATATTAAGCTTACAATTTTAAATTACATGAATGTTGTAGACCTAGAAATGGCCTGGAAAGCACTAGCCAAAGTCTTATGAGATCAATTCAATCGTTTCAAACATTCAGGGGATTTAATTAACTTGTTACCTACAAAACCAAATCTATCATAAATGAGTGTGAAAATAGGAAAACGTGATATGGATTTAACAACTTCTCTTGAAATTTGGAGACTGCCTAAGGATACAGCACGCCCTCTACTATTTCTCATTAACTACTCCGCTTTAACTAAAATTAAGTCTCCTTACAACTCGATTTTAATTATACATAACCTTCGTGTAAAAGACAGAATCTCGACTTGTCGACAACGTTTAAGTGCTGTAAATTATTAGTTTAAAGGGCAAATTAAAGGCAGGAAGTGACTTGAGCTTCAGACAAAAGAGTATAACGTCATGGTGACGGTGTTGCCTGTTAGTGTGATGTTTACAGAGAATATTAATTTGAAATAGTCTTAAAATAAAACAAATAAACTAAGATGTCTGCAGAAAATAATTAACATAAAATAAAATTTGCTTGAATATGTAAGAACCATATTCCATTAATATACTTCGTATAGTTGACTAAAAGCTTCTTTTTTGAAGAATTTCTCATATTAAAAAATGTAGCGAAGAATGGCCTAAAGCAAGTAGGTTAACAATAAACTTAACTTGTAGTTTTTTGGATTTTATCTCAAAGTTTCTGGTTTTATTTCTCAATTGCAATCAGAAGTATTTCTGAAAAAAAAAATATCTTTGAAAACGATCACCGATCTAGTTGTCGAAAGCTTAGAAACGAAATTTATTTTAATTTTTGTTAGGCATTTTCGGTTTTGAAAAAATGACACTTTGACATATCTATCAAGATAAATAAGCAAGGGTTTTTTTCAAAATATTGATTTATCATTTTATTAATCTGATTTTAGTGGCAAAAGTTCCCCAATTAAAGAAGTAGATATATACAATTATGCCACAAAGAAGCTATAACCAATATTTAAATTTATGTTCTTATTTAAAAGTTTATTAAATACAGTTGCTAGCAGAAACCATTATCTACCCGTTTTGCCATACCCGATTTTTTCAAAGGCACATTATAACCTAATGTAAAAAAAAATAAAAAAAAATTCGTATTTAACATAGTTTTTAGGTAAATATTGTTAGAATACATAAATTTATTATTTTTGTATATTATGCTTAGTTACGCCAAGTAACTTTACCGCTGCTCATCTAGGATTGATTGAAATATTTTGGTATTCACGCCAGACTTAGAAATATGCGCTATGTAACGGGATACGAATGCCTATCCGCTTTAAACTACCCATCTCGTAATGTATCAAAAAGTGTCTACAGATATTATGTAGTACTGCCTAAACAGACTTATGCTACTGCTTTTAATTGTTCATATTACTTAATATCTTGGTACCCTCTACTAGTTTGTACAGGTCTAAAAGAAATTGGCTTAGTTTGATAATGTCTTTTTTTGTTGTATTTCTGACACCATACCAAAGACGCATATATAACTATTGGTTTAACCACGATTTTATAAATCCATGTCTAGTTTTAAACCTCAAGTTTTGCTGTAGGTGGGTTTGGTGACAATTAAAGTAATCATGTATTAAAGATGGTGGTTTTAAAGCGTTCGTTGGAAGAGCGGGCTAAGGTGAGGGTCTTTTCTGACGTCGACCGTGGGATTTACTCGTTGAAAGATCGAACCTGTCGACGCCAAAAAAAATAGTTTTAATAAACACTTTTAAACCACATTAAACTAAAAAGTGAAAAATACATATAGTTAAAAAAATAAGAAACACGATTTTAATGCACTTCGAACTAAAAAGTCAAAAATATTTTTTAAATAAACTTAAAACAATACTAAACGAAAAATACTATCATTATTGCAAAAAAATAGGTCGGACGCTTAATTTACGAATAAAAATTCAAAAAAGCACTCACGCTTTTATTTGCAATTCTTTAAAGATTATTGTAAAAATTATTTTTAACTGTTTGATGTGCTTTAAAAGCGTGTTTCTTTTAAACTGTATTGATTTTAGAATTTAATTCCACCACTTATAATTTTGGAATGAATCACACCATCCTAATCAAATCACATTAATGATATTGTCAAAATTATCATGTATATTTATAGTTCCCTTACTAAAATGTAATCGCAGAATTAAATTTACAGAGAGTAAGAGTTTTACCTATAATACAGACTTTATGTCACATTTTGTTAATTTCAACATTAAGAATATTTTCCTATCAGTAAATTAACTTATATTAAGACTATTATTAATCGCTACTAAAGCTACTAATACACGAATTTCATCCCTAACAGTGTGAGTGGGTTGTTGGACGTTGATATCGATTAACTCCGACTTTAAAAGAGAAAAATACCTAACAAATGAAATCGTGGTATATTTCTATTTAGAAGTAAATAGAAAAGAAAAATTCACATAAATACGTCTAACAGAAGTTGTAAAGCAACTTCCAGCTTATGTTTTGAAAGCATTGTTTGTTAATGGTGAAACTTATTTTAAAATGAAATGTAGGTACGTATTAAAAATGTTTGGTAGTTTGACTTAACACACTGGAGTATTTGAAACATTAATCTATAATCCAAGTAGGTAAAAAAAACAGTTTGTATTCCTTGTGCAAAAATTTTTATTCAAAACAAGCAGAGCGCTTTCGACATAATGTCATCATCAGTGCTTCACTGAAAAGTATGGTTGAATGATAACGAATAAAGAAAATTAAGAAAAATTACATACTTGTCAGTTAACAACGGCAATCCATGTATAAAAACTTTGGTTAAGTTCACAAAATTTAAAATCCATAAAAATTAAGATAAATTTTTGTTAAATTCTGGAAGCCGTCAGGAGTCAAAGGAATAAAACACTGTAGAGAACGACGAACTTTATTATACGTACTTCTTCAAGTAAGGTTCAACAACTACTGAATAAAATAATGAGTGTTAACTGAACTGTCACAAGACAGATGGCGCGATAGTATTTAGATACCATTCTAACACTCCCACTTATCTAAATAAGATTTAAATATCTTTTAAGCCTAATTTACAACTAAACATATAATGTTTTTGCAAAGAAAGTGCTTTTGTTAAGACATCTGCTGGCATTTCATTTGTAGGCAAATATTCTAACTTAATAAATTTATTTGAAATCATTTCTCTAATGAAATGGTAGCGGACATCTATATGCTTAGAGCGCCTATTACACATGGGATTTAAAGCCAATTTCTGAGCACTTTGACTATCATTATAAACCTTAATACATTCAACAGTACCCAATAAATCTGAGAGTAAATTTCTAAAATAAACAGCTTCTTTAGAAGCTTCAGTTATGGCCATGTATTCGGCTTCAGTACTACTTAATGCTACTGTGGTTTGTTTTTTACATTCCCATGAAACAGCCCCACCTGCTAGTTTGAATACAAAACCGGTATATGACCTTCTATCATTAACATTGCTTGCAAAATCTGAATCGACATAACCCATCAAATCTGTGTTATCATTTTCATATTGAAGACATAAAGATTTAGTACCCTTTAAATACCTTAAAATTCTCTTAGCACATTTCCAATGTGATTCTGTATAACAGTTATTAAACTGGCTAAGGAAATTTACAGAAAAAGTTATATCTGGTCTTGTTAATACCGATAAATACATTAAACTTCCTATCAACTCTTGATAAGGTAAATCTTTTCTACATATATCTTTATCTGTCTGATCAAAAAATACATTTTTATCCATTGGCGTACCTACCGGGTTACAATTACTCATATTAAATTTATCTAATATATTATCAATGTATCTTTCTTGATCTAACTGAATTTTATTTTCATCAACCTTAACTCTCATACCCAAGCATTGTTTAATCTCACCTAAAATTTTAATTTTAAATTTTGAAGCTAACTGCTCCTTTAAAAATGAACATTCCTGTATAGAGTTAGAGAAAATGAAAAAATCATCTACGTATAAAGCAATTATGGTTATAAAATATTCTTCCCGTTTAATAAAAATACAAGGTTCATGATCACTTCTTTTATAACATAAATTAACAAGTACATTTTCTACTTCTTTATACCAAACACGTGAAGATTGTTTCAGACCATATATAGCTTTATTAAGTTTTAAAACTTTGCTTTGATTGCTTCGAATTTTACTGTCAAAACCTTCTGGTATTTCCATGAATACCGTTTCCTCGAGTTTTCCGTTTAAAAAAGCTGTAACAACGTCTAAATGTTCAACCTTTAATTTAAGCTTAACAGAGAGTGCTAAAAGTAGCCTTAGCGTTGAATGTTTAACAACCGGAGAGAAAGTTTCATCAAAATCTATACCAGGTTTTTGACTAAAACCCTTAGCAACCAATCTAGCCCTATAAGTTATATTACAATCATTATCACGTTTTTTCTTAAAAACCCACTTGCACTTCACTGGTGTATGACCATCCGGAAGGTCCACTAGGTCCCACGCACGATTTTCACTAAAACTTTTTATTTCTTCTGTCATAGCGCATATCCAGTCACTTCGATTTGGCCCTGCAAGAGCCTCCGCTACTGAAGATGGATCTCCCACTGAAACTTGATTTTCCATATGCTCTGTTGGAGTAAAATATGTTACAAAGTCTTCAAAGTTTGTAGGTTTTCTTTCTCTTTGTGATCTTCTTGTAACTTCTGGGGATATGACATCTTCCACGCTTTCAGGAACATATGTTTGATCACTGAATTCTTCTTCAGAAAATTCTAATTCATCATTGCTATTCTCTGATTGTTCTAAATTTGTTTCAGAATTTTCAGCTTCAGATATTGAAAAAGTTTTTAAGTTTTCTGTTTCATCGCATTTTAAATTATTCTTCTGTATAAAGATATACTTCTTTGCTATTACATTCCTTTTCTATAATATGCACATCTCTGCTTGTCGTTACTTGGCCTGTATTCATATTATAGAGTCTATAGCCTTTAGTGTTTTCAGAAAAACCGACTAGAATTAGTTTTTCAGATTTCTTATCCCATTTTCTTCTTCTTTCTTTAGGGATATGAGTCATTGCTATACTACCAAAAATTCGTATATGACTTAAATTTGGTTTCTTACCAAAAAATATTTCGTAAGGTGTTCCAGAGACATTAGATACAGCAGATCTGTTTCTTAAGTAGCAAGCTGTGTTGATGGCTTCAGCCCAGAAGCGTTTTTCTAAACCAGCTTCAAACAATAAACACCTAGCTTTCTCTACTAAAGACCTGTTTAATCTTTCAGAACGCCCATTTTGCTCAGGAGTATACGGGTTGGTTGTTTGGTGAATTATACCTTGGTTTCTTAGGTAATTTTCAAAAGTAGTATTAATATACTCACCTCCGTTATCTGAGCGTAAAACTTTGATTTTTCTTCCAGTTTGTTTTTCAACTAATAATTGAAAGCTTTTGAATTTTTCGAAGGTTTCATCTTTTGATTTTACAAAATATACGAAAGACATGCGACTGAAATTATCCTGAAATTCTACATAATACTTTGAACCACCTATCGAAGTCGTTTCCATGGGTCCTGCTAAATCTGTATGAATTACATCAAGTACCTAAACCAGTAGCTCTTGTATTTGAATTTCCAAAAGGTTGCCTCGTTTGTTTACCTTCACAACAAACTTCACAATTTTTTGTGGTTATTTGTAATTGACCATTATATTCAATTCCTTCCACGAGACCGTCTCGCATTTTATTTAAATAAATAGAATTTATGTGGCCCAATCTTTTATGCCATGTTTCACCAGAAACTGCTTTTTGTCCAGCCAACAAACATTTGGTTGAATTTGAAATGGCTAACTTGTATACACCATCTTTCAAAAAAGCTTCAGCTATTAAAATTTTGTCAGTATTGAATATCTGACATTTTTTAAAAGTTCACTTACCGACAATAAATTTGTAGCTAATTCCGGAACATATTGAGCATTCATTATTTTCACTTCGAAATTTTCATTACCGACTTTAGTAACAATATCAATGTCACCACTTGATTTCGCTGAAATTTTAGTATTATTCGCAACTGTAACTTCATTTATAATCGGTTTAGATTTGTTTGAAAGCCAATCCTGCCTGCAAGTTAAATGAACACTTGCCCCTGAATCTAAGTACCAATCATTGTTATTGAAATTCGCACTTAGAAAAACTACACTGAAAGCACCTTTTGTTTGCTTATCTGTATCTTTATTCTGTGGGCATTTCGACATAAAGTGGCCTGGCTGTTTGCATTTAAAACAAATAATTTCCTTTTTGTTTTTGTTTACATTGTCACTGTCAGATTTGTTGACTTTGTTTTGACTTTGACGTTTCTGCCATTGACGTTTCTGGTAACCAGTTTTACCAACTAGCGCACCTCCAGTAGAACTGGTGTCGCCATCTAGTTGCATATCCAACAATTTCGATTTTATTGAATCGATGGTAATATCGATTCCGCTATGCTCGAGAGCCATTACCATCGGTGCAAATCGATCCGGTAATCCCGCCAATAATAAACTTCCCACTAATGAACTTTCAAGGTTAAGTCCTGTTCGACGTAGTTTCTGGGATGTTTCGATAACTTGATTTACGTAATCCGCCATTGATGAGCAATTCTCCAATCTTAGTGAGATTAAATAACGTAGAAGGGTTATTTTCCTGGTAAATCCTTTGTTTTCGTATAGATCTTTGAGTGTGTCCCATACTGCCTTAGCTGTATTTGCCTCCTTCACATGTACATACAAGGAAGGTTCGAGAGACAATACGATCTTGGCTTTAGCTTTCGATACTAGTACACTATCACTTTCCGTTCCATCCAAGCACTTGCTTAAGCCTTCCAATATAAGAAAATTTTCTATGGCAAACGACCATTCTTCATAATTTTCGCGGCCTTGTAGCTTTGGAACGCTGGAAAGATAGTTATTAGACGCCATTTTGACACTGTCTAAATACGATTTCACTCACGAAAAAAAAATTGTACTTCTATACAAACAATTATCACTAAACTGACTATTCACTAATATGACTGTCCTGAGTCCTGAGCCCGTAACCTGTTAAATTCTGGAAGCCGTCAGGAGTCAAAGGAATAAAACACTGTAGAGAACGACGAACTTTATTATACGTACTTCTTCAAGTAAGGTTCAACAACTACTGAATAAAATAATGAGTGTTAACTGAACTGTCACAAGACAGATGGCGCGATAGTATTTAGATACCATTCTAACAATTTTCACGTTCCACATTAAACAATAATGTCACAAACATATAAAATTATTGATTAAATCAAATAAAATCAACGATGAACAAAGATATAAATTAAAAAATTTAAAGTCACATTTTTAAAAGTATTCAATTAAATGAAGTGACCTTCTAAAGTGAGAAATGACGTTAATGAAAAGTGACATGAACAAACATTGACAGAGCTGCGTTCCGCTATTTAAAATTAAATAATTTATTAAGAAATAAAGTTTAAGAAATTTTGAAAATTTGAAATCACTCAATTAGGATAACGGAAGTGAAATTCAAGCACAAGTAGGTCAAAAGGAGGGACACCCCACGGAAGGTGCAGTATAGCCCACTTACCAGTACTTTAAAAGTAACTGATAGTCCCGAAGGTGAGCTCCTACTACACCCCCCCTGAGAGATCCCACCCTCATGGAAAGAAATAAACAAAGACAATACATAAAAATTAGGTTCGAAACCTAGACTAAGAGGTCAATGTTCACACACCAAGCATCTAATGGTTGCTCATCGTCCCTAAGGATACTCTGGTGTATAAACCTCAACGCCCTTAAGACGAGAGAGGTGAGTTGGAAAACCCCTCGGCCAGATCCTCAGACTGGTCAAACCCCGTGTATCATCATTGAAGGCTCCATAAGAAGTCTGTGAAGGGGCGTGTAAGCCCTACCTAAATCTGTTTGAATATTAAGACAGTTAGAGTTGTTAAGTAACTCAAAATTAATTTCGATGTCTTCGAGAAAATCAAGGAAAGTAATATTTTTAGAGGTAACAGCTTTCAAAAGAACAGAGTTTGTACCTGGATCAAAATTATGATTATTAAATTTAATATGGTGGCCAAATGCTGATTTATCAGGGCGTTTGAGGAGCTTACCTATACGGACTCCCAGAGCTCTACAAGTCCTACCAATGTATGTAGCATCACAATCGCTGCAACTCAATTTGTATACACCACTTTTGGCTAATTTATCAATTTTGTCTTTAGAATTAACAAGTATGTTTCTTAAGTTATGGGTGGATTTAAATGAAATTTTAATGTTGTCAAGTTGATTATAGAGGATTTTAGAGATATTATTAGCTAGTGATTGATTAACAAAAGGAATCGAAATGTAAAAGGTGTCCAAATTAGAATTAGTAGGGAAGGCTAAATTTCTAAGTTGTTTAAATTTAATTTTGTTGATAAGTTTGTCAATAAGAGAATGATGAAAGCCGTTATTGGTAGCAATTTGTTTAATAAAATTGAGTTCATTGTTATAATTAATAACTGAAAGAGGGGTGTTGAGTAAGCGATGAATGTAACAATAAAAAGCTGACATTTTGTGTTGATATGGATGGTTGGAAGAGGAATGGATAGCATGATCAGTTTGGGTAGGTTTATGAAAGATGTTAAATGTAAAATCCGAAGCAGTCCTCCTGACTGTGAGATCCAAAAAGTTCAGAGCCCCACCGTTCTCTACCTCTAAGGTAAACTTAATGTTAGGGTGGATATTATTAATATTATTCAAAATAGCATGAGCTGTGTTAACATCCCCATTAATAAGGCAAAAAATATCATCAACGTATCTGAAATATAACAGAATATCCGGATTCTGAGGAAGGATGAAGTTCCTTTCGATATGATCCATAAATATATCAGCAATTAATGGAGAGAGCCCACAACCCATTGCTAACCCATCAGGTTGTTCATAATATGAATTATTAAAAATGAAGAAATTTTGAGATAAACAGAGTGATAGCAGTTGAATAATAGTAGTGGTATGAGACGGTGAAACCCCTGAACTCTCCAAAACCGCACGAGCCAGTGGAATGGTTTCAAGTCTAGGGACTACAGTAAATAAGTTGGTTACGTCATAAGAAACTAATATAGAGTTCGGTGGAATTTTAAAGTCTTTAATACTGTGAATTAGTTCTAAACTATTCTTAACTGTGTTGATAGGTTTGAAGTTAGTAAGAGAATGTATGAGACTATTAACAAAAGTTGTAAGAGTAGAAACTGAAGTATTAACACAACTCACCACTGGTCTAATTGGTATCCCTACCTTATGTAGCTTTGGGAGTCCGTATAAGCGTGGTATTGTAGGGTTACTAGGCATTAGAGTACCCTTAGCTCCATGGAGATCTAAAAAGGACCTATTAAGTTTAATAATAGATTTAGTTTTATTAATAAATTTATTAAGAGGGTTGAAATTAAGACGTTTAAAATCATTGTCAATTAGAAAATTTCCCACTTTTTCAATATAATCAGCCCCATCGAGAATGACCAAACACTGTCCTTTATCAGCTTTAGTAATAATGAGTTTATTATTATTAATTTTAAGTTTTAAAGATTTTAAGATTTTAACATAAGTTCGTTGTTGATTGTTGACATTTGATTTAAATGATTTCAATTTAAAGCCCTTCAGGTTATAGAAAATTTCATGTCTAACAAGATTTTTATTGACATTTAAAGGTAATCTATCAATAATGATATCTAACTCAACCGCTGTTTGTAAAAAGGCCTTCTCAGAATGTGGTTTTTCGAGACAGTATTTAAGACCCAACCGAAGGAGTTCCATCTCATCCTCATTGAATACTGTAGTAGAAAGATTTTTAACGCGTTGGTAAAATTGAAAATTTGAAAATTTAACCCTCTGTCTATCTTTGTTTAACAAACTAGATTTCTTATTCCTAATTAAGTTATTTAATTTGTGCTTAACTATGTTAAATAACTTAATGTGCTTAACTATGTTAAATAACTTAATTAGGAATAAGAAATCTAGTTTGTTAAACAAAGATAGACAGAGGGTTAAATTTTCAAATTTTCAATTTTACCAACGCGTTAAAAATCTTTCTACTACAGTATTCAATGAGGATGAGATGGAACTCCTTCGGTTGGGTCTTAAATACTGTCTCAAAAAACCACATTCTGAGAAGGCCTTTTTACAAACAGCGGTTGAGTTAGATATCATTATTGATAGATTACCTTTAAATGTCAATAAAAATCTTGTTAGACATGAAATTTTCTATAACCTGAAGGGCTTTAAATTGAAATCATTTAAATCAAATGTCAACAATCAACAACGAACTTATGTTAAAATCTTAAAATCTTTAAAACTTAAAATTAATAATAATAAACTCATTATTACTAAAGCTGATAAAGGACAGTGTTTGGTCATTCTCGATGGGGCTGATTATATTAAAAAAGTGGGAAATTTTCTAATTGACAATGATTTTAAACGTCTTAATTTCAACCCTCTTAATAAATTTATTAATAAAACTAAATCTATTATTAAACTTAATAGGTCCTTTTTAGATCTCCATGGAGCTAAGGGTACTCTAATGCCTAGTAACCCTACAATACCACGCTTATACGGACTCCCAAAGCTACATAAGGTAGGGATACCAATTAGACCAGTGGTGAGTTGTGTTAATACTCCAGTTTCTACTCTTACAACTTTTGTTAATAGTCTCATACATTCTCTTACTAACTTCAAACCTATCAACACAGTTAAGAATAGTTTAGAACTAATTCACAGTATTAAAGACTTTAAAATTCCACCGAACTCTATATTAGTTTCTTATGACGTAACCAACTTATTTACTGTAGTCCCTAGACTTGAAACCATTCCACTGGCTCGTGCGGTTTTGGAGAGTTCAGGGGTTTCACCGTCTCATACCAATACTATTATTCAACTGCTATCACTCTGTTTATCTCAAAATTTCTTCATTTTTAATAATTCATATTATGAACAACCCGATGGGTTAGCAATGGGTTGTGGGCTCTCTCCATTAATTGCTGATATATTTATGGATCATATCGAAAGGAACTTCATCCTTCCTCAGAATCCGGATATTCTGTTATATTTCAGATACGTTGATGATATTTTTTGCCTTATTAATGGGGATGTTAACACAGCTCATGCTATTTTGAATAATATTAATAATATCCTCCCTAACATTAAGTTTACCTTAGAGGTAGAGAACGGTGGGGCTCTGAACTTTTTGGATCTCACAGTCAGGAGGACTGCTTCGGATTTTACATTTAACATCTTTCATAAACCTACCCAAACTGATCATGCTATCCATTCCTCTTCCAACCATCCATATCAACACAAAATGTCAGCTTTTTATTGTTACATTCATCGCTTACTCAACACCCCTCTTTCAGTTATTGATTATAACAATGAACTCAACTTTATTAAACAAATTGCTACCAATAACGGCTTTCATCATTCTCTTATTGACAAACTTATCAACAAAATTAAATTTAAACAACTTAGAAATTTAGCCTTCCCTACTAATTCTAATTTGGACACCTTTTACATTTCGATTCCTTTTGTTAATCAATCACTAGCTAATAATATCTCTAAAATCCTCTATAATCAACTTGACAACATTAAAATTTCATTTAAATCCACCCATAACTTAAGAAACTTACTTGTTAATTCTAAAGACAAAATTGATAAATTAGCCAAAAGTGGTGTATACAAATTGAGTTGCAGCGATTGTGATGCTACATACATTGGTAGGACTTGTAGAGCTCTGGGAGTCCGTATAGGTGAGCACCTCAAACGCCCTGATAAATCAGCATTTGGCCACCATATTAAATTTAATAACCATAATTTTGATCCAGGTACAAACTCTGTTCTTTTGAAAGCTGTTACCTCTAAAAATATTACTTTACTTGATTTTCTCGAAGACATCGAAATTAATTTTGAGTTACTTAACAACTCTAACTGTCTTAATATTCAAACAGATTTAGGTAGGGCTTACACGCCCCTTCACAGACTTCTTATGGAGCCTTCAATGATGATACACGGGGTTTGACCAGTCTGAGGATCTGGCCGAGGGGTTTTCCAACTCACCTCTCTCGTCTTAAGGGCGTTGAGGTTTATACACCAGAGTATCCTTAGGGACGATGGGCAACCATTAGATGCTTGGTGTGTGAACATTGACCTCTTAGTCTAGGTTTCGAACCTAATTTTTATGTATTGTCTTTGTTTATTTCTTTCCATGAGGGTGGGATCTCTCAGGGTGGGTGTAGTAGGAGCTCACCTTCGGGACTATCAGTTACTTTTAAAGTACTGGTAAGTGGGCTATACTGCACCTTCCGTGGGGTGTCCCTCCTTTTGACCTACTTGTGCTTGAATTTCACTTCCGTTATCCTAATTGAGTGATTTCAAATTTTCAAAATTTCTTAAACTTTATTTCTTAATAAATTATTTAATTTTAAATAGCGGAACGCAGCTCTGTCAATGTTTGTTCATGTCACTTTTCATTAACGTCATTTCTCACTTTAGAAGGTCACTTCATTTAATTGAATACTTTTAAAAATGTGACTTTAAATTTTTTAATTTATATCTTTGTTCATCGTTGATTTTATTTGATTTAATCAATAATTTTATATGTTTGTGACATTATTGTTTAATGTGGAACGTGAAAATTTATCTTAATTTTTATGGATTTTAAATTTTGTGAACTTAACCAAAGTTTTTATACATGGATTGCCGTTGTTAACTGACAAGTATGTAATTTTTCTTAATTTTCTTTATTCGTTATCATTCAACCATACTTTTCAGTGAAGCACTGATGATGACATTATGTCGAAAGCGCTCTGCTTGTTTTGAATAAAAATTTTTGCACAAGGAATACAAACTGTTTTTTTTACCTACTTGGACTATAAACTGTGCACACAGCCTTCCAAATTTTAATTTATTAATCTATAATCTTACTGGAAGTATATACAAAAATTTTAAAGAAATCATATTACCATAAAAGTTAATCCAGAAAATCTGATAATACTTTTTTCTTTGGCACCCTGTTTCTCCGATAATATTATGGTTTTGAAATTTCTTCTGCAAAATTATGTTCTGAAATTTCTTCTGCAGAATTATCTTTTGAAATCTTGACAACCTATGTCCTTTAGACTCTTTCTACACTGTTTTTCTGAAAACAGTCAAACTAGTTTATAGAGATCAAGTAAAGAACTTTTTAAGTCTGCTGAATAAAATTGACAATGGTGGTAAAATAAAAATAAAATGTTTTTTTTACTTTTGTACATTTTTTTTTGTCTTTAATACCTTTTAAAATTTTCTACCATGCTCAATTTTTTTTACTCTGTGATCATTTGTCGGTTTGCGTCGGCGTACATCTAGCAATAGGTTTATGTTATTACTATTAGATTTATCTAAGTAATAAACATTATTTTTGGTTATTTATATTTTATTATTTTATTAACATGGGAAACTCATAATATCTGATTATTAATATAAGCTCTTCTTACAGTTTTTCCTTTACACTAAATAATAAAGATCAAAACATAAATAATGTATACAAATTTATCAATCTTTAATCAAAATTTGCACTTTTAGTACTTCAAGTCGAATTGCTGTGGTTTCAATTTTTGTTTTTTTCCGGTAAAATAAGCACACCAAAGTATTCCAAATTGAAAATTCTCGAACTCCATGAATATAAAAAGCCGCGAAAAAGGAAAAACACGAGCCATCAGTCATACTTTTTCATTTCCATTCACGTCATGAGGAGCGGGCATTCATTTTCAAAGTCTGATAAATTGAAATAACCTGCCATCTCTCTTATATGCAGATTTTTCCATTACATTTCTCATAGTTCTTTTTTCGTACTGACAGAGAGGAGTATATCTACTTCTAAGTATTTTTCAATTATTTAAGAACGGCTTTTTTATAGACGGTTTATTTTCTCTTATGATAACAATAGTAAGCAATTTTTAAAATAAATCTTAATTATGAGCATGCCACCACAAAACTAAAAGTTGTGTATATATATTTTTTTTATTTTGAATAAAGTCATTATTCTTGTGAAAGATATTAATTGATAAATTGATAAATTGTTAGTTTAATAGTATATGGTGTATCTAGTAGGAAAAGCGATACATTTCCGGAAGACAATGTTAATTGTTTGCCGAGACGTTTAGCCGATGCCAACAAACATTAATGTTCGGGAATGTGCTTTTACTACGAGATAAACATACTATTTTTTCTGAAATCGCATTAAATAGAATTGTAAATTAAGAAAGTTTTATATATGAATAACTGTTTTTGATTATCATCTTATTTTCTATGAAACCGTTTCGTTGACATTGTTTGTTTATCATTGTTTATTAGTGTCACAAAAGTGTCAGTTCGGTTAGTTACACATTGCTTAAAATATTTTAAATTATATTTAAAATAGACAGTGACGATGATGTCCGGAGGTGCAAAACGCACCCAGAGTTACTGATGTGGTTTTAAATTTATTACCAAAAAAATACAAGGCAAAATATGAATTTGCTTATATACGTTTTGTGGATTATTCCCGTACAGTACGGAAAAAAATATTCCTGTACAGAAAGGAGTACGGAAAAGTTCGTTACCCAGCAACGGACTATAATACGAGAATAGTGTATTTTGCGGCTCGAATTTGATCCGAGAGACTAGACATTTCCAAGCGATTTCAGAAAAAATCTTATATTTAAATAAATGTTAAAAAAATATGTTCCTTTCAGAAATCTAGGTACTCGCTATATTTTTTATTTCGATTTACTTTCAAGTTATGAGCAATTTAACCCAACGACGACAAATTAATTATTTAGGTAATAATATACTGGGTCAAATATTGTGGTTCAAATATTAATAGTATTCATATTTTTTGTTTTAAATGAATACGGCGCTAAGTAGCTTTAAATTTTACGGATCAAAATCGTATTTGGATGTAACTGATTTATTAATCAAAGTAACAATATAAGGTTGGCACACATTAATTTAAACTGGCCTATTCAAGTTTGATATATTCTACCCGATATTTACTTCTTTATTTGGGGATCTTTTTGCCACTAAAGCAAACTTAAAGAGGTCTTCCTGATTCCCCAATGTAGACTTTGCCACAATCACATGGTATACTATATACACAATTTTTTGTTTTTTGATCTAAATTAATTGGTTTTGTTTTGGATAAAAGTGATCTAATTGAATTATTTGTTTCGAAATTGTTCTTATATTAAAAGCATTACCAATTTTTTGATTTTTTTTTAGAAATTTTATACCTTTTATATATGGAATTTTTTTTGTTTTTAAATTTTGTGTATGGTTAATTTGGTTATCCAATCTCTGAGGGTTTTTAATTCTATTGAAAGTTGATTTAATTAATTTTTCAGGATACCCATTATTTATTAAAACTGTTTTTATTGTTTCTTTTTCGTCTTTAAAAGAAGCAATATTTGAACATACTATTTAAGTTCTATCATATAAATTTAAAAACAACAAAAAATTCATATATAAAAGGTATTTCTGAAAAAGTTGTACAAAAATACTTTTTTGTACAACTGTCATTAAAAGTGACACTTTTAATGATAGCAAACAATGTTAAAAACAATTGTTTACATAGCAGCGTGTTAAAAATACTTTTAACACGTTGCCATGTAAACAAGTTTACTGTTAATACGGTTTAGTTTACTTTTAACACGGTTTGGTTCATTGTCATTGAAAATTCGCTCGTTTCATTATCAAAATAGGGAAGTTGTACAAAAAACATTGTATGGTAATTGTGTTAAAAGTGATTTTATTTTGTTCGTGAAATTGTTCAATTCGCTCCGCTCATTTCACAAACGTTTTCACTCACAAAATAAAACCTCATTTTTAACACTCATATCATAAATAACTATTTTAACACGCTTCCATGTAAACAATCAATTTTAACATTGTTTGCTATCATTAAAAGTGTCACTTTTAATGACAGTTGTACAAAAATAACTTTATGAGTTTTCTTAAAAATATATAAAAACCCATAAATAAAATACACTTACTTGATAATTCTAATTAAGATATACTTTATATTATTGGTCAGTAAGACAGCGCATACGCATACATGATACAAATATACAAGATATGATACTAAGCTATATAGTCCATTTCACCGATTTTTACCGATGACAGAAATCATAGTCGAAGTAAATTTAGAGTTACATCTCTCTCAGATACAGGCAAGTTAGAAATTTAAATGAGGACGTTTGTTTTTTAATACAACACTTACGTAACTGCATCTTGTTTCACCGGTAGATAAAAAGTATTCAATACGGAAGTCTTGACTTAATTCAGATTCCTAGTAACCGTCATGTATGGCTCGTTGTTGAAGGGTTGAATTTAATAATTATTAATCGTCGGCTTCACATGAAATGTGCATAAGTCCCAAAATATTCGAAATTGAGATATTTGCGCCATCTGTTTATGAGATATAATCTATACGGACTGATGCAAAAAAGTTGCAATAAAACCTAATAGATGTCGCTATAATAGCACATAAAAATAATGCACAAGTCCAAACTCGTTCACAGCAACATGAAAAGTGCATAAGTCCGATAAGTCCCCATAATGCATAGTGTCATTGTAAGTGACAGGTTGTTACAGTCGTGTGTTTTTGCAAATTCCATTATTAAAAGCTGCAATATTAGTGAAAAATCAGTGTAAAATCGTTGTAGGTAAGTGCAATTTTATTAGTCAATATTTTTTTCTATTAGTAGTGCATTGGTTGATTTATTTAGTACAGAAAAGTATTTTGTTGGAGTTAGGCAACTTTCACTATGTCTGATTTTTAAAGTAGTGTGGAGTTAGGCATATATCAGATTAAATTTTTTAAATAAATTGTTTTGATACAGAGCTTTTTTTCAGAATGAATCATTCTTCCCGAGGTTTCAAAATTCTTAATGCTCTTAACAATAACAATAAAGAAAATAAAAATGCACAGATTAATGAAAAGAAAAAGCTAAATTCCTCTACACCAACCAAACAAAATGTGATCATTTTAAGCAACATTTCTTTAAACGTTCATAATGATCAGAAGACATCAGTGGAAGTGAATTCTTGTGCAAAATACCAAAAGAAAAATGTGACTAATGAAGCTTCCGAATTGTCTGTGGCTATTAAAAGTTTGAAAGATGAATGTAATAAAGCTCAAGATATTTTAAAATTGGAGGGGACAAAAAATCGCATATCAATCAATCAACACCTTTTAGATGCGGAGAATTTTGACAATTCTAATATTTTACCAGGAGATGAAGTTAATAACATAATAGAAGACGTTTCTGTAGGTGACTGCAGTGTACAAAACCTTAATATAGAAAATTATATTTTGAACTTTCAAACGGATTTTGAACAATATTATGAAGTAACTGATTTTGACACCTCCGACAAATTAGAACTTGATGTGGGAAAAAAGGTTGTAGGCACTATTGCAGACACAGATGTTCAGGACAAGGCGAAACCTCATAAGCAAGAACATGTACTGATAAACCACGATACAGACGATAATCCAACGACAGAGACAGAAAGAAGATATCGGCAGGATGAAGAACAAGATGTTTCAGAAAAAGAATGGGTTGCTAGTGAAGGTGATAGTACTGATGAAGATAGCATTATTTCGGACGAGGAACGCGGTACTAGAAGAAACGTTAATTTAATAGAAGGAGATAATGATGAAACCCAGAATGAGGAAGACGGAGGAAAACGCAAACGAACTAAAAGTAGATTAAGCGATTCGACACAATGGGAATATAATCGAAATAAAAAGAAAAGGGAAGAAGGGTCATCGTATTTTGGAAGGAGAGGTAACAAATTTATTGTCAAAAGGGACAAGAAAGCACTGAAACAAAGATGCTCATGTAAAACTGAAAAAGCCAAAAATATTCTATGTTCCAAGATAAGTGAGAAAGAAAGACTAGGTATTTTTAAAACGTTTTGGACACTCACTTGGAACGAAAAGAAAATATATGTTAACAGCAGAATTATTAAGAAAAATATTAAAAGAGCCAGACATAGGAAAGACGAAACTGACCCCAGAAGAACATGTTCACTAGAATATTTTATGAATATAAAACATGAGAAAATAAGAGTTTGTAAAACTATGTTTTGTCATACGCTGGGGATGTCGGTAAGAACTATTTCTAAGTGGATGACAGATTCAAAAGAAGATATTACACACCAGGATCAAGAAAATGTTACTGAAATAGCAAATTCGAGATCTTCCCGCAAATCAACAATGAATGAGAGAAATATAAAACGCAATCAAAGAAGGGAAGGAATAAAAACCTTTCTACATGAGATTCCCAAATTAGAGTCTCACTATTGTAGAAAGTCTACTACAAAGTTATATTTGGAGCCCCGATTTAAGACAAAAGTTGAACTTTTTTTGTTTTATAAAGACAACTGGTGTAAAGAAAGAGAATTGGAACCTGCAAGTTTAACCCTTTTCATGTATGTTTTTGAGGAGATGAACTTAGCTTTATTTTCACCAAAAAAAGATGAATGCGACCTGTGTGTCGGCTATAGAACAAAAAATTTGGACGAAACAAAATATAATGAACACCTTGTAAAAAAAGAGGAAGCACGCAATGAGAAAGAAAAGGACAAGACTTCATCCAATAGAGTATTTACAATGGACATGCAATCAGTGCTTCTATGTCCGAAATCTAACGTGTCGGCATAATATTATAGAACAAAACTGATCGTTCATAACTTCACAATTTACGATATTCAGAGTAAAGCTGGTTATTGTTTCCTATGGCACGAGGGTGAGGGCGAATTAAAGGCTGACTGTTTTGCGTCTATAATTTGCTATTTTTTATTGCACGAGGTTCTACCATCTATAGATAAAGCAAAAAAACCCTCAATTATACTTTATAGTGATGGTTGTGGTGCACAAAACCGAAATGCAACTTTATCAAATGCTCTTTTAAACCTCTCTATTGAAAATGACATTTGCCTTATTCAAAAATACTTAGAAAAAGGTCACACTCAGATGGAGTGTGACTCAATGCATTCAACAATAGAAAGGAAATTAAAAGGAAGGATAATCAATGTACCTGCAGATTATGTTTATTTAGCTAAAACTGCTAGAAAAATTCCAACACCATATCAGGTCAAATATTTACAACATGATTTTTTTAAAACGTTTGCTCAGTTAAACTTTTTTAAGTCAATACGACCAGGGTTTAGAGTTGGCGATCCAACTGTGCAAAATATCAGAGCCTTAAAATATAATAGTAATGGGACTATTGAATTTAAAACTCGCCATCCTGATGTTTTTAAAAATTTGCCTGCAAGACAAAATAAAAAAGCTCAGATGGTACCTTATGACGCATTACCCAGTTTATACCAGAATTCTTTAAAAATAAAAAAAGAAAAGTATGAAAATTTGCAATTCTTAAAAAAAACTATGGAACAAGACTATCACAGCTTTTATGATAATCTTCGTCATGAGTAAATAATTTTTTGTACAACTGTCATTAAAAGTGACACTTTTAATGATAGCAAACAATGTTAAAAACGATTGTTTACATAGCAGCGTGTTAAAAATACTTTTAACACGTTGCCATGTAAACAAGTTCACTTTTAACACGGTTTAGTTTACTTTTAACACGGTTTGGTTTATTGTCATTGCAAATTCGCTCGTTTCATATCAAAATAGGGAAGTTGTACAAAAAACATTGTATGGTATTTGGGTTAAAAGTGATTTTATTTTGTTCGTGAAATTGTTCAATTCGCTCCGCTCATTTCACAAACGTTTTCACTCACAAAATAAAACCTCACTTTTAACACTCATATCATAAATAACTATTGTATATTTTCATAATAGAACAAAAGTTGTATTATTGGATTTCTCATTTGCTTGAATAATTGTTAATGTTCGTTCTTATTATTACTTTCAAATAAATAAAATAAAATGTATTTCTTTAACCGCCAGTGTTGATATTATTTAAAAATGCAAATTGCCCAAGTCCAAAACACATAATTTTGTTTAGAAATGAAATAAACATAACTCCATTTCTTAGTACACTATCTTAAAATTTTAATTATTATTATTATACTTATAGGCCAGTAAAAATAGCATTTAACTTTGCACTAAATTTCCGATCCAAATTTCTTTTTTTATAAGGTTTCGGATAACTTACTGAGTATAAAATCACAAAATGCTGACAGATCCAGGTGACGCTAGAGGCGCTATCTTGAAAAAACGTTTTCGGCCGATATCTCGGAAGCTATGCACTTTAGAGCAAAAGTCATAAAGACCATTATTATAGAAAATAAAATTTTGCATCTTTTGTTTCCAGCAAACTTTTTTGTAAAACTTACTGTTTACGATTTATGGCCCATTTAATGAACCGGTTTTTCGATCGCAGCCAATAACTCTTGAAAGATTAGATTAATCAATAAAATGTATTAATCCGTTTTTAAAGATCCGTTTATTCTCTACAACTTTTGTTTAAAACTTTTTTTTCTAATGTCCATAGTTTTTGAGTTATAGGACGTTTTATGTTGGAATACCGAGCAAAAAGTTGAAAATTTCAAGATACGCATAGTACAAATTCAACAAATAAATTAAAAAAATATCCCGATTGTTTATGTAGTTAACAAATAATAGTTCAATTCCTTACCTGCAATAGTAACGAACATTTTTTTATTTTACTTAATTATATTTTGCTGCCGCGTCACCCGCCGAGCGTCGACATTTCTTCATTAAACGTCCTATAACTCAAAAAGTATGGACATTAGAAAAAAAAGTTTAAAACAAAAGTTGTAGAGAATAAACGGATCTTTAAAAATAAATTAATGCATTTTATTGATTAATCTAATATTTCAAGAGTTTTTGGCCGCGATCGAAAAACCGGTTCATTAAATGGGCCATAAATCGTAAACTGTAGGTTTTACAAAAAAGTTTACTAGAAACAAAAGATTCGAAATTCTATTTTCTATAATAATGGTCTGTATGACTTTTGCTCTAAAGTGCTTAGTTTCCAAGATATTTGCCAAAAACGTTTTTTCAAGATAACGCCTCTAGCGTCACCTGGATCTGTCAGCATTTTGTGATTTTATGCTCAGTATGTAATTCCAAATCTTATAAAAACAAAATTTTGAATCGGAAATTTAGTGCAAAGTTGACCCTTAAAAACGGCTATTTTTACTGGCGTATTACACTAAAACGCAATTTTAATTACCTTTGTGAAAAAATAATATAATTACAAAACAAGAATAAGCCTAAGATTAGTTTTTTGTCCCTCCTGTAAAATTTATCATTTTGGACTTATGCACATTTCATGTGAAGCCGACGTAATGTAATATTTTTGTAGATGTCAAACCACACAGATAGTTTCAGAAACTTACGACATAATTTAGAAAAAAAAACTCTCCGTAACTTGGATGACAGTTTAATCTTATTTCAGTGGTTTCTAATATCAAATCGGCCAAAAACGATGAAATGGATTATGACTATACCGATTTCGGTCAGACTCATACATGATGTCAGTCGGTGAGTATACATTCAAATAATTACATTAAACGAAATGGTATATACGTTTCTATTAAGGAATTAAGAAACTTTTTGAAAAATTCAAAACATTTTTTTAACTAATGAAAGTCAATATTTTAATAATAAAAAGCCACAATGATTTATTGAAATTTATACTGATTTATTAACTACTTTTTAATTTTGGGCAATTGTGTAGTCTGCGCTTCTCAATCAATTTTTTATAAATAATTTGTAATCTAGAAATTTTAGGGATAGGGAACTAATAAAGATTAATTTGTAAGCTAATTAAATAAGCTATTGCATGTGATACATATAGGGTGTTCCATTTAAACTAACCAAAATGATATTTGAACATTAAACAGCTTTGGTCTAATATGATGAATAGCCTGTATAAAATTTTCTGAAACTAAATTTCTTAATCGATTAAAGTAATATTTTATCACATATAGAAAATTAATTCTTAATATTGAATACCGTGTGAATATTATTTTTAAACCTTTATGATTTTGAAAAATATGCATTAACTGCGAGCGTTATATGAATGAAAAGCTTAAACCCCACAATAGCACAAATTTCAATATTATCAGTTGAAGTCTTGAGTAAAGTATAAATTTATATATACTTAATCAAGTGTTATAGTAAAGGATGGATAAATGAGTGATGTAAAAAAAGTCATAAGTTTTGAAAATAAAAAAATTATCATTATTTAAAGATTTAAATATTTTTTCAAGTTCTTCAAGTTGATCCATAAATTCCGGAGTAGGCTTTGCGATAAACCTCCCTTACATAGATGTGAAACCCATGTAGAGCTTGATGTAAAATCTGTAATATTATCAAGGTCTTTCATTTTATGGCATATATACCCAGTCAAACTTTCTAATCCATCATACTGAATATCACTTAGTTCAGTATCAACTGAGTTAAGTGGGTCAGGATCAGGAATTTCCTCAGAACTACCTGGTTTTTGTCAATTGAGGAAAAATATTGTCCACATAAATTTATTTCCACATCCGGTAGGTCAGGATTATCATCATCTTCAATGTTGCCAAAACTTGAAAGAGAGCCCTCGTTTCGACCGAAAATAAAAGACCGTAATATATAATTAAATTCAAGGACATCTGGATGGTCATGAAGCCCTTCCTTAGCACGTATAACTCCAAAAAAAAAATTCTTTTAGAGTTCGGTAACTTTTTGGCACGTATCCAAGCAGTTTATGTTTTTATTTTTGCTTATAATCCATATCACAAAAATGCTTTGAGCAAATTCAAGCATTTTTAACATTTAACTTATCATCCCTTTTACACAAATGTAACCATACACCTTCCATTTCCTTATCTTTTGGAAAGCTGAAAAATTTGATATCAGGCGAAAAACCTTTCATCTAATTGTCTACACCGCATCCGTAAATTGCACACCTCATCTTATTAAATATATTCAATAATAAATCCCACCATATAATAAAATAGAAGAATAAAACTATTCTAAACAATATTTTCTGAGTGACCACAGCATACACAAATTAGCTCTCTACTCACCGGCTGACGTCACCTGCTCTAATTAGCGACGCCCACCCTGCGAGATATCATGTCTTGTATCATGATACGCATATAGCGTCGTCGATCAAGGTCTGGCAATTTAAGGTCCGAGATAGGTAAGTTTATAAAAATTAAATAATAACTGCACCTTATTTAAAACTTTAAGCAACATCTTCATTATTTTTTATTTCCATAGCCAGATAATCTAAGTTGTGGGTTACTTTTTACGAGTATTACCAGTCAGATTAATTACAAATCTAATTATCTCAAAACAGTAAATTTAATAAAAATATTGAAAACTTGAATAGTATGTCAAAAGAAGATCTATTATGTTAATTAAAAATTAATTATTCTCTTTCTGTTAGATGAAAGTCTTTATCAAACCTTAAATTAGGTAACTTATATGTATCGGTATCTATTTTTTAAAGATTTTTTCTACTAATTTCCACACTTCAGGATGAGTTAAAATTATTTTTCCTTTTCCTTCAAAAAATGCTCGGACCTTATCCAACCTAGTTATTGTTCAGAAACGAGAATTACTATTCAAGACTAGGAAATGTCATTAATTATACTGCAACACCGCTAACGACAAATTTTTAAACTACAGTTTTTAAGCTGAGTAATTCTCACCAATAAAGACACGGTAATAATAGTTTTGTAAAATTATTCTTAATACAAAAGGATCCGATAAATCCTTACGGACGACGGTTCTCAATGTATGGTTTTTTTAGAGCTTTAAACACAGATACAATGGTTTTTGGGTTGCAGAAAAATATGTCAAGAAATCATAAAAAATGTGAGTACAAATCAACTAAACGTTTGTCAAACCCTCTAAAAAATCATGATGAGCTTTTAGTTGTTTTTAAAAACATAATCGATTTAAATGTTATAGAATTAAAACTGATGCAGAATTCAATAAAATAACGGAATAAAAGGACAACTGCACTATGAGATACTTTTTACGAAGCATGCACAATTAACTTTTATTGGACTTGAACTATCACTGACCAATATCTATATCTATATCTATACTTATAATAAATCTGTAGAGAGGTCAATTCTGTATATGAAATATATTTCCCAAATAATTATCAGGGGGTGATTAGGGATCGATACTGATGCCAAAAATGAAATGAGTAAAAAATTTGTCTGTCTTTATAACCGTTATAGAAACAAAAACTACTCGACGGATTTTAACGAAACTTGGTAAAATAGGAGCAGAGCAGTGAAGGAAAATGTTGGGAAAACCACTTTTACGGTGTGAAGGGAGAAATTTTTATACAACAATCTATACGTCACGCGAACGACGTCGCGGGTTCATCGACATAGAACCCAAAAATGTGGTTAGATTTGTTGTACGTCTGTCTGTTTATCTATATGTTCGTGTTGCATCACATGAAAACTACTGATCCGATTCGAATGCGGTTTCCACGTATGTATTTGTCTTCATTTAACTTAACATATGGTGTATAAAAATTTCTCCCCTACCTCTTTTACGGTGTGGGGGGAAATTTTTATACAACAATCTATACATCACGCGAATGACGTCACGGGTACATCGATATAGAACCCAAAAATGTGGTTATTTGTTTATGTACGTCTGTCTGTCTATCTATATGTTTGTGCGCGCATCACATGAAAACTACTGATCCGATTCAAATACGGTTTTCACAGATGTATTTGTCTTCTTTAAACTTAACATTTGGTATATAAAAATGTCTTTTTTCACCTCTTTAACGGGGTGAGGTGAGAAATTTTTATACAACAATTAACACGCCACGCGAACGACGTCTCGGGTACACCTAGTGCTACATATTAATTAAAAAAAAAACAAATTATAAAATGCCTTAGTATTCCATAAAAACTATTACAACAAACTTACTACATTCCTAAATACAATAACATGGGATAATATCATAGACTGTTATGATCTGAAAAATGCCACAAAGTTATTTATAAAAGAATTAAATTTTGCATTGATTAATCACAAAGTAAAATTAATGCCCTGGACAATTGTAGGTATAACAACATCAATGAAACTAAGAGATACTAAAGATACTAGAAAGAAAATACATATACAAATTTTTGGAATACCTTAACTAATTTAAAAAAAGTAACAAAAAATGATAACTGTGCAAATAAAATTAACTTAGCGAGTAAAGACGCACGCAGAATAGGAGAGTAATTAATAAATCTACTGACATAAAAACTATAACAACAAACCTCTTACATATTGATATGATATAAAAGTTAATGATTTTATAATTACTGAGGCAGGACAGAAAGCAAATGTATTCAAAGAATATTTTACTAACATTACTGATGAACAACTTCCATAAGCCAAACTTATATAAGAGCGGAGAAGGAAGCATTGTCTAATTTATTTTTCTAAAATTTAGTGAAGGGTAATATAACAAGACCTTGATTATAGTTAACTTTTTTTGTGGTATCTAGATTTCGAGAATATTTTAATATTAATTTGTTGAGACATGATTTGACGTTAATAATCTGATTAAAATTATGTCGAAACAAATTGTAAAATGTACGAGAAATTTAGCAACAACAAAAATAGCATACTAATAATCAAGGGTGTGTTATATTTAAGAAGATAAATGTGTTATATTTAAGAAGATTAATTCCTGAGAACAGCTTTTTCGATGGCATTAGAATCTAATGCACCCAATCTTTCCATTGTGGAAAATTATAACAATAATAATAATGCCGTTGTTAAACTGATAAATATTTGACATTTATATTTGACGTGACTATTTCTCTAGTGCAATAGTCGCTTAAATTGTTCTAGTGCAATAGTCGCTGATATTTGATTCTAATTGGTCCAATTTCAAAAAATTATGACATTCTATTGGTTAATTTGAATTGAAGGAAATAATTAATAATAATGAGCTCATCATTTATTCTAGTTGACTCTAAACTTATGATACCCCAGTGCAAGTCGGTATATAAGCAAGAGTGATTAAACAAAACTACCAAAATCTGCTGATTACAATTAACCTTATAATAAACTCTATTGTTTTAAAAGGTAAAATACCAAGGTATCAATTAATGCATCACTAAATAAAACAAAACAAAAATTGTAGCTGTGTTTTTAGATTTCATTAAGGCTCTCGATATGGTCCCTTATTATTGAAAACTATAACATTTTTGGTGAGGAGTGAATGTGTCAAGGCTATTCTCTGATTATTTTTGACACAGACAACAGCAAGTATTAATATATAAGAAACTTGGCAATAATAAGAGGCATACCACTTGATGCACTTCTCTTCCTTATCTATATTAATAATATCATAATTAAAACTGTACAAATTTTTTCGTTTGCGGATGACACAGTGATTGAGTTTTATGGCAAAAATAGGGACACAATGACACAAGCTAGAACATGTATAAAAAATGTGAACAGCTGGATGAATATAAACTAATTAATATTAAATGAAAAGAGATATGTATATTAAATTAACTTTAGATAAATTTAAAAACAAGACTTGAAATAACAATTGCAGAAAAACAGCAGTACATGATAATAGATAAGGTAAAAGATATCAAGCACCTAGGGGTTTAGATTGACTTGGGTCCGAAATAGAGTGCTCATACTAATCAATTAGTTAAAAAAATTAAATCGTTAGTATACAAGTGTTCTATATTAAGTTGATAAGAATTTGATAAAAACATACATTACGTATTGGTTAAGTCTCATTTAAGATACTGTATCATTATAAACAGCTAACTTTATGACAAAAATTTGTAAACGTTAAACATAGTTTAAAAATATATAATAAAAATAATGCTTCATCTACCTAGACGATACCTAACAGAACAACTTTTAATGGGTCCAAATTATTTACCAACAGGGGCCTGTATATTATAGACACTCAAGTTTATATACACAATAACAAAGATGCATTTGCTACAATCAATCATCCTCACTCTACAATGGCTAATCTTACCAATGACCTAACGCTCCCTAGACTCAATTACCTACACAGGAACACATACAACGAATATAACAATTTTTATAACAAAAATTTATAATTTTTATCCATTTACTGAAAGATATTTAAAATATTAAAAATAAAAATACATTTAAAATTAAAATTAAAACCAAATGTTAACTTAAATCTATTTAGGCTCCTCAAATAATTTTTATAGAAAAATTTGACTTCGAACGCAAATTTCTTCGAATGTCTCCCATTAGCTCCTGGAAGAAATTCAGATTAATTTCTCTCTGTTTTTCGTAATTTCCCTGTCTTAATTGTTCTTTATCTTGGGCTTTTCAGTATCCACGATAAACCTGCTACAAGTTTAGAGGATTATAGTTTTTGGAAACAATAGGAAGATGTGAGGTTTAAACATTTTTCCTCGATCTTTTCACGAAAAACAGAAATTGCGAACCAGACAAGGATTGATTTTATTTGCACATTTCAATTTACGTTTGTGTTTAATTTGTCATTTTTTCACGCTGTTGATATAAAATTTATAGTATATTTTTATTTTAGAATTTTTTAAAGTAAAATAATTTCGGCAGCTAAACTAATGAATTTTTTTCCTTAGCAAAGTGTATCCGGCTAATTGACGACAGCAATAATACAAAGGAGTTGCGCTAAAAAAGTATTTGAAGTACTTGAGTTTCTTTTAATATATAAGACGATTCCTTCTTAATTCTAATGATATTGTACTCTGTAGTTTTATATGGACGTCAGTCTCCTCGTTGACATTCTACACTGTCTTTTTTTTTCATTTTTCTTTTCAATTTCTCAGTTTTTTGTAATTTCCCTGTCTTTATCTTGGGCTTCCTAACCTTCATAATAAACGTTTCTAAGTACTAAAGCCCCAAGTTTAAAGTATTATTTTTTTGGAAACAAAAGATAGGTAGTGGTGTTGTCGAAGCCACTTTTGTGTATCTTTTGAGTAATGACCCTATAGTAGGTTTGATCAAAACATGATATAGTTATAAGCATAATAATCGTAAACCAAATAAAGCATTTTGGAAGGGCAGTTATTAACTGACTGTTTACAGATTCACCCCCCGATCTTCTCACAAAAGTTAGGAATAGCCTTTTTTTAGGAATTACGCACCAGACAAGAATTTGCGAATATTGCTTTACTTTTGTATTTAACATTGATATTTTTTTAAGGTGTTCGTATAAAATCGATTGTTTACCTTCATTTTAGAATTACTTAAAGTGAAATACGTTCGGTATCTATCTATCTAATCTATCTATCTATCCAAAATAATAATTTTATTGTATTCTCAGAAGATCTGTATAAA
Source organism: Altica lythri (assembly GCA_964028335.1). NCBI lineage: Eukaryota > Metazoa > Arthropoda > Insecta > Coleoptera > Chrysomelidae > Altica > Altica lythri. The sequence goes on along the minus strand of OZ034802.1, from coordinate 20,742,032 downwards.
CGAGTCAGTCTCCTCTTTGACATTACAAACTGCTTATTTGTTCTACTTACCAATTTATCTGAAGTAAATGCAAATGGTCTTTCATTTTTTTTTGTAGATTAAGACTGATACCAGACACCTTAGTAACGGATCTGTCATAATTTTGTCGCTGAGATATTACGTATTGTCAATATGAAACGTGCCGTTGCTATGCAGTTTTGTCAGTTAAAAATAGTCAAGTGAAATAGTCATTGTTAAAATTAAAGGCAATGAATTTTGTGTTAAAATTTTAGGACCTACGTTGTCTTAAAAATGTGCAAAAGTAACGAATTAATTATTTTGCTAATAGAGTTTGAAAATTCTTTTGCTATTTTTTAAATTATATGTTTCATACAAACATTTTTTTGTGGTAATTTAATTTAAAATTCTACTAAATAAAGTTATTTAACATTAATATTTAAAAATAATACAATTAAATTAACTTAATAATTAATTAAATTTGTTAATTAGTCGAAGTCAAGCTAAAACTTCCAGTGCAATAATTGTCTTTGCTAATTATACCTAACTACAAATTTGCTTGTCATTTTCAATGCAAATAATAATGTAAAAGAGGTGAATTCGGCACGAAATGCTCATTAATCTGGTAAGGCGAATATTTTCATTGATATTAGTCTGGTGAAGTAGCGACCGACCGACGACGATAGCATCAATCAAGTCTTGCTAAGCCTCCCCCAGTCTTAACTTCTCCCGTCCTTACGACTTATTACTTTCTCACCACTTTAGAAGTGAGAACCATAATAGAGAGTTCTTAGAAAATGATCTTTTACCGCAAATGGAAATAGAAATGTTAGTTCGAAGTTTTATTTTATTATTCAACAAACGTATACATTTGTGCCGCACTGTGTTGAATATATTTAAATTACCGTACACTTTAAACCACTTATTTTATAATATGTACTTATAAATTTTTAAAGCCAATTTAATATATACAGACGGGTTTTTAAATGTTTGGGCAAACTCGTGCTGGTTTTTTATAATTGAAAGGCCGTTACATTCTTTTTCTATTGAAATTCTATTAGTATTGTTGTTACTCGCCACAATCTAAAGTGTTACTTTAAAAATAAAGCACAAATCTTAATACAAAGGTTTATCGTTATTTTAACCGATCAGTACAAGGATCGGTTTTTCGTTAGAAAACCCACAATAATTTGTGGATTATTTGGTATCTCGTCTGTTTGAGCAGAGCTTAAATCAAGAAACAAGATAAAAGAATTCATGTAAAATTTAAATCGAAGACTATGGGTGAATATAACACACTTCGAGTGAATCACTTTTAATTTGATTAATCCATAAATTACAGTAAAAAGTGTTTTTTATAACAATAATTTTAGTATATGACTTTGGTCTCTACTGCAACTAAGATCATTGACAGTGCATTTTTTAGTTATTTTCTAGTTTCAACCTCGGACATATGTGATGTATGTAATTTAAAGCTTCGTAGAATTGCAAGTGTAAGGTACACTTAAACATTTAAGATTGTTAGTTATTACAAAAAAACATATTTGAACTAGAACAACAGAATTCGCGTAACGACCGTATAAAGACAAGAATAGTAGGATCACTCTGTGCACGGCCTTTCAAGTACTTTGTACCACATTTTGCTCCTGTTTGCCGAATTTTCTTGTAAAGTTTTGTGAAAACTGGTGAGCACCGATGTCAACTCTACCGATTTTTCGGTAGATCCACAGTGAGTAAGCACGTGTACTAATCTCTTAAGATTCTATTAAAATTCAATGGTTAAAACAGTGTTACGAAGTAACATTTTTTTTTAACAATAATTTCACAATTATAAATTAAATAAATTAAATAAATTAATATAGAATTTTAAAACATTAATTTAACTATTGGGGACACTCTATATAACAAATATCAGCTTTTAAAAATTAAACGACAAATCGGTTTTTACCAATACCTTATCACTAGAAAACATGAGTAAAGGCCCTGCCAGCTAAAAGAATTACAATTTGGTTATTGTGCTAAACCATTATTCTCCTCCAACCAGTACGGAAATATTTCTAAAATTTAAGTTTGATTGCTTTAGGCAGATCTTTTGAATATTTCTTTGAAATTGTGTAATTTGGGGTCTTGCGGTGATTTATACAATTTTTAAACGTTCCTACGGATTTAACTGGTTGGGTTGATATCAGAGAAATAAAGAAAACGTCTCTGCAATAAGGCTACTGTGCAAGAGGTTGGTACTTTATATTTTAACTAGAAGTTTAGCACAATAAATTCTTTCTTTCTTTAGGCGTTTTTTTTAATGTATAGTTTTTATATGGTAATACATTAATACATGGTTTGGTGGCCAATTGAACTATTAAAAGATAGCAGAAAGTTATTCATAACTATCAATGAGCTGACTGTCCAAAATTGTAACGGGTTTTCCAGTACAACTTAAGGGTGCTTTTTCCCATCATCGGTGGGAAGAAAACAACGATAAGTACCCCAGTGTGGGAATTCTACTTACCTTCACTAGATTTTATAAATTTCGTAACATTTTCAAAACCTTTCGTCTCACTATTATTTATTTCTTAAAATTAGGAAACTATTAAATTTCTGTATTGGATATTTGGGGAGAAAGAGATATACATATGATTGGGGTTTGGTTATCTCCGCCAAGTATCCATACTCTCTTGCAAGAGCTAGGGACAAATTACATTTTTTTTATACTCTTAGTAAGTAATATAGTACATTACATCAGTATTTGCGTTTAATTTCTATACTTTTTCTATTTAATAACTGGTTACGGTGCAGCATACGAAATTAACGTAACAGTTATTTTTGGGGGCTCGTCCGGGATATTTTTTTCTGTTTTTGTTGCTTTAGCATTAGAGAAAAATATTATTTAATAAGTAATTATATTGCTGCATTTTTTTTCTTCGCATAGATAAAGTATAGACTACTACAGAATTTTTAAAAATTTCTATTCGCATTTTAATTCCTTAGAATAAAATAGCGAAAGGTTTTGCTGTTTTGTTTATCGTACTTTTTTTTTATTTTTTTGTCCTTTATTTATCGATTGTGTTTGGAAAGAAGGATAATTTATCATTTGGACTAGAATTTAAATGTGTTAATGATTGACTACGAGAATGCTTGTATATTATTTATTAATCATTTATACAGAGTGAGCAAAAAATTCTGAGAGTAAAATTAACTTAAATTATTTTTTAAATTTATTTCGTACTCTTTGGGTAAAAGAGCTACCTGTGGTTTTGGGAAAAAATACTTGATTGCTATGACATTTATATTTTAATTTTTATACAGGGTGAGAAAATTTTTAGGGTAAAAGTAATTAAATTCTCTTTAAGGTTGTATAATTAACTTTGAATACAGTGGTAACCTATTGTATATAAAAGGAAAATACTTGATTTTTTTTAAGATTTATACAGAGTGGGCAAGAAGTTGTGAAGGTGAAATTGATATTTTTTTTTTATTATTAATTTGCTTAGTTTTGAGTTAAATCAAATAGCAACCTGTTGTACTGAAAACAAAATACTTGTTTTTTTTAATATTTCAAATATATAGGGTTAGGCAAAATATAGTTACCTACTAATTTTTTTTTAATTTTGTTTTTAGTGATAAGGTATCAGGTTTGCAATTATTGTTTAGTCGATTTATAATTAATTACTATAAATTAATTTTTGAGTTTATTACCTACCTTTACGGATTTAATTTTAAAGCAGGATCTTTGTTTTGTAATTTATTTGTTTTCCGTGACCGTTAGACTTTATTAATTCTTTCATTGGTTTTGCACTGTAAAGGTTTTCCAAATATTTGACTTATTTTATTTTTTTAAGCTATTGTTTTGTTGATCTTAAACTATATAACATATTTTTGTTTTTTTTTTGTAACTAAAATGGATCCTCAATACTTAGTTAGGGAAGAATTAGAGTATGAATTGCGAGCTAGAGGGTTAACCGAGTTCGGCTCTGAATCGGTTAGGTCCTTAAGGAGAATGTTGACGCGTAAAATAGATAAGGAAAGTTTTGGTACTTTAGAATGCCACTCGTCTTTTACTCCAGATATTAATCAAGAAATTACTATTTGCAATCAAAAGGTAATTGCTCTAGAAGGATTTATAGATCAGTTCGTAGGAGATCATGAGAGTTCTGCTGCAAAGTATATTTTTACTCTTCTTCAACACTTAAGTGGAAGGTTGTGCAGGCTTAAGGTGGACGATTCCTTGGATGACGCAGATGCGTGGAAAAGGTCAATAAAAAATTTGTTGGATCAGTTAGGCCTACTTGAAGGTGTGGCGGACCGGAAATGTGCAGAGTCATTTTTGGTTCCAGTTGCTGCAATGACTAACGTTGCTATTTCTAGTGTTCCTGCGGCAAGTACTTCTTCAGTTCCTTTACCGAATCCTACAAACCCTAGTACTGGATCAGGTCTAAACATGAATTCCATGGTTGTTCGAGATCGTCATTGTCCTCCTAGTAAATGGGGTGTTGTTTTTACTGGTAAACAGAGTGGATTAAGCGTTAAATCTTTTCTGGAAAAAATTGAAACTTACAGTATGGCACGTAATGTTTCTGAAGATGAGTTAAAAAATTCATTGATTGATCTTCTTCAAGGCGATGCTCTTATTTGGTATACTTCCATCAAATCTCAAATAGATTCTTGGTCTACATTTGTCCGGCTATTTAAAGAGGAATACTTACCCTACGATCATAACGAACGGTTATGGGAAATGATTAGAGCCAGGTGCCAAAACCAAAAGGAGCCTGTAGGGGTTTATTTTGCTTCGATGATTAATTTATTTAATCGTTTGGAGAAACCAGCCACTGAAGAAGAAAAGGTATATATTTTAAAACGTAACATTTTACCTTATCTCATCCATCATCTAGCTGCCTGTGGCGATGTTATAACCGTAGAAGCCTTAAGGGTATTATGTAAGAAATGGGAGACTAATAGGGAACTTGCATCTCGACCTCGTTCTAATCTGACACCACATATTAGTTCCATAGAACCAGATTTAGCTGGTATAGTCGAATCTTCGTCGTCTAGTACTGGTTCATGGCGTAATAGCAGATCCAATCAGGTTAATGTCTTGGGTAATGATGATTCGCTTAAGTGTTGGAATTGTGTCGAATTGGGCCATGTTTTTCAAAAATGCAAAAATCCTCGGGAACGAAAGTTTTGCTTTAGATGTGGTAAATTGGATGTCACTCGATACACTTGTCCAAAGTGTATAAAAAACGCGAGGTCAAGCCGTCGGTAAGTCGGACTTCGGCTGTGGACCTTAGAAAACCGACTACAGATTCGTGGAGCGATTGGTTACAATTTGTAGGTATGCAGTTTCGGAAGGACAAATTAGATAGTTTACTCCATAAGGTTAAGGGAGATCCTCGTCCTTATTTGGTTGTTGATATTTATGGTATAGAATTTGTAGGTTTGCTTGATAGCGGTGCTACTTGCACAGTTCTGGGATTAGAAGGTTGGCAAAGACTTCAGAGTTTGAATTTAGATTTAAAAATTGAAAAGTCGATTTCCTCAGTCACTGTTGCCAATGGTTCAAATTGTAATGTTTTAGGGACTGTTCAACTTCCTATTAAGTTAGATAATAAAGTTAAGTTAATCAAAGTATTACCTAGTAGTTTTAGATATTAATGTGAGTATTATTTTTGGTGTAGATTTTTGGAGAGATATGGATATGGTTCCTTGTCTTTCTACAAATACCTATGAGTTTCGTAACGCTGTTAGTGTGTTAGACTCTGTTGACGAAGGGTTGACAGAAAAACAAGCAACAGAATTGAATGATTTAATTTCAGAGTTTTTTTCTAAACAGACTGTCGGACTGGGTTGTGCAAAAGGGGTTTTTCATGTTATTGATACTGAAAACTCTCTTCCAATTAAGCAAAGGTATTATCCTTGTTCCCCCTATATGCAGAAAATTGTTAATGATGAGGTGGACAACATGTTAAAATTGGGAGTGATAGAACCTTCAAAATCACCGTGGTCTTCCCCTGTTGTTATTGTTAAGAAATCTAATGGTGAATATAGGTTCTGTATTGACTTCAGGAAGGTTAATGAGGTTACTAAATCAGACGCTTACCCCATTCCCTACATCTCTATGATATTAGACAGGCTTAGAGGCTCTAAATTCTTATCTTCAGTTGATCTGAAGAGCGCATATTGGCAAATTCCCTTAGAGGAGACTTCGAAAGAGAAGACTGCCTTCACCGTTCCTGGTAAGGGCCTATGTCAGTTTACTCGAATGCCATTTGGGCTGCGCAATGCTCCTTCTTGTTTTCAACGACTGGTAGATAAATTGGGTGCTGATTTAGAGCCCTATTTATTTGTGTATTTAGATGATATTATCATCGCCACTCCTGATTTTGAAACTCATTTGAGAGTATAAAAGGAACTGTTCATGAGATTAAACGATATGGGACTGGTTGTAAACAAGGAAAAATGTGAGTTTGTCAAAGACGAACTCAAATATCTTGGCTATGTTGTGGATAAAAGAGGATTGCGTCCTGATCCAGATAAAATTAAAAGTATGGTTGACTTTCCAACTCCGAAAACAGTTAAAGATGTTTGGCGATTTATTGGATTGATTTCGTGGTATAGAAGATTCGTTACGGATTTTGCTAGTAGGATTCATCCATTGACTACCCTCACTAGGAAACACAAGCCATTTTTGTGGGATCAAGCGGCAGAGCGAGCTTTTCTTGATATTAAGCAGTGTTTAATATCTGCTCCAATATTAGCTTGTCCAGATTTTTCTCGTACATTTACTATTCAAACTGATGCTTCACAAGTTGGTTTGGGCTGTCTTCTCACTCAGGAATTTCCTGACGGAGAGAAGATTATTGCTTACGCAAGTCGTGCTCTTACCCCCCAAGAAGCTAAATATAGTACGACTGAGCTTAAATGCTTGGCTGTCGTTTTTGGGATTGAGAAGTTCCGTCCTTATATTGATGGGGTTCATTTTGTAGTTATTACTGACCATAGTAGCTTGCGTTGGTTGTTTAATTTAAAAAATCCTAGTGCTCGTTTAGTTAGGTGGATGTTAAGGCTTCAAGGATATGATTTCAACATTGTGCACCGAAAAGGAACTTTACATTCTGTACCTGATGCGTTATCTCGCGCAGTTTGTTATATTGATGTTCCTGAAAGTGATCACGACAAATGGTATTCTGATTTGTTAATAAACGTGTCCGAATTTTCTCATAAATATCCTAAATTTAAAGTTAAAAATAATAAATTGTATAAACTCGTGAATGTAGGCGTCCAGCAGTATGATAGTGATTATGACTGGAAATTAGTGGTTCCAAAGAAATTGCGGCAGGCTGTTCTTTTGGAAAACCATGATGAGGCTACGGCAGGTCATTTATGGTATTATAAAACCTTAAAAAGGATATCTTCCTTTTATTATTGGCCTAAGTTGTCGGTTGATGTTGCCAGGTTTATTAGAGGGTGTGATGTGTGTAAAGCCCAGAAACCAGAGCAAAAACTACCACATGGAGTTATGAAACCCAGGGTAATAGACTACCCACGGCAATATGTTTGCACAGATCTAATGGGACCTTTTCCATTATTCAAAAACAGAAATAGGTATGTGTTAGTTATTTCCGATATGTTTACCAAGTTTTCTTTGGTATTTCCTTTAAAATCCGCTACTGCTAGGGCTGTTGCAAATTTTAGTCCACAGTGTAACCCAACAGAAAGAGTTAATCGTACAATTAAAACAATGATTCGTTCGTTTATATCTAAAAACCAAAGAGAATGGGACGTTAATTTACCTAAATTAGGGTTTGCTCTAAGAACTGCAGTTCATGAACTTACCGGTTATTCACCAGCTTATTTAAACTTTGGTAGAAATCCTTTTATCTCAGGTAAAATGTACAAAAATTATGAAGATTCTCAAGGTAGCTCTTCGTTACAAGTAGCTGATATTTCTAATCTAGCAACTCACGTTAAGGTTTTAAAAGACATTTGTGTTCAAGTCCGACTACACTTAACCAAAGCTTACGAACAGAGTTCTAACAGGTATAACCTTAGGCATAGACCTCTAACCCTTACAGTTGGTCAAGTCGTGTGGAAGAAAAATTATTGCCAGTCAGATAAAGCAAATTATTTTTCCTCCAAATTAGCTCCTAAGTTTATTAAATGTAAAGTCCGGAAAAAAATTAGTACTAATGTATACGAATTAGAGTCGCCTGATTCAAGTACATCTTTGGGATCTTGGCATATTAAGGATATTAAGGTGGATTAATTTTTATTTTTTATAGAAAGGGGAGAGTGTTACGAAGTAACATTTTTTTTAACAATAATTTCACAATTATAAATTAAATAAAATAAATAAATTAATATAGAATTTTAAAACATTAATTTAACTATTGGGGACACTCTATATAACAAATATCAGCTTTTAAAAATTAAACGACAAATCGGTTTTTACCAATACCTTATCACTAGAAAACATGCGTAAAGACACTGCCAGCTAAAAGAATTACAATTTGGTTATTGTGCTAAACCATTATTCTCCTCCAACCAGTACGGAAATATTTCTAAAATTTAAGTTTGATTGCTTTAGGCAGATCTTTTGAATATTTCTTTGAAATTGTGTAATTTGGGGTTTTGCGGTGATTTATACAATTTTTAAACGTTCCTACGGATTTAACTGGTTGGGTTGATATCAGAAAAATAAAGAAAACGTCTCTGCAATAAGGCTACTGTGCAAGAGGTTAGTACTTTATATTTTAACTAGAAGTTTAGCACAATAAATTCTTTCTTTCCTTAGGCGTTTTTTTTAATGTATAGTTTTTATATGGTAATACATTAATACATGGTTTGGTGGCCAATTGAACTATTAAAAGATAGCAGAAAGTTATTCATAACTATCAATGAGCTGACTGTGTCCAAAATTGTAACGGGTTTTCCAGTACAACTTAAGGGTGCTTTTCCCCATCATCGGTGGGAAGAAAACAACGATAAGTACCCCAGTGTGGGAATTCTACTTACCTTCACTAGATTTTATAAATTTCGTAACATTTTCAAAACCTTTCGTCTCACTATTATTTATTTCTTAAAATTAGGAAACTATTAAATTTCTGTATTGGATATTTGGGGAGAAAGAGATATACATATGATTGGGGTTTGGTTATCTCCGCCAAGTATCCATACTCTCTTGCAAGAGCTAGGGACAAATTACATTTTTTTTATACTCTTAGTAAGTAATATAGTACATTACATTAGTATTTGCGTTTAATTTCTATACTTTTTCTATTTAATAACTGGTTACGGTGCAGCATACGAAATTAACGTAACAACAGAGTGTAAATTTGAACAAGTTATATAGCAATACATAATAGTGATCCAGTTCTAAAAAAAGTAAGAGAAAAATGTCAAACAGGTCAAGGAAGCCTTCCATTAAACCGTTAGTAATGGAGCAAGGACAGTTGGAAAGTACAATCAGAAAAATTAATAAAGAATAATTGTTGAAAAGAATAAACAGCAAACTTATAGCTGTCGAAGACAAGTAAGATAATAAATAGAGAAAGAGTTTACTTCTATAACTGCATGATTAGATACAAATCAAAGTAACAAATCATCAAGTAGATGCTCATAATCTTTTGTTGAAGAAAAATACTCTTTATTTTGAAGACGTAAGAAAAGAGAAGATTGAAATTGTTCTAGAAAAAGTAATAAAGCTTATCAATGACGTTTTGAAAGTGCATTGTAAAATTATAGATTTAAATGATGGTAAACCCAAAGTAATTATTACAAAAATTTTAACTGTTTTAAAATGTAAAGAAGTATATATTGCAAAGAAAAATCTCCGGAACACTGGTAATTATATAAACGAAGATTTAAATTAACGTCAAATCAAAATATTCTAAGATACGTGTTAAAATTATGGTAGAAAGAATGTCTGGACGTTTAATGCTAGAGTTTTAGCTAGAATCAACGGAAATATTAAATATATGTTAAATAATTAATTGAATACGTTTATGAGACTTGAAGCTAGACTAAAATGTAATATACTTAATGCTTAGATTTATTTATATGATAATTTTTTATTATATTATTTTTGTTTGCCTTAACTTAATAAGATTATTGATGTTTGTGTTTTGAAGATAGTTGTTTATTGTATTTCATTGTAATTCGATTATGATTATTGCTACATTTGTGTTTCTATCTTTTTTAATGTAGATTATTGTAGATCCTTTTTTACGTATAGTAGTGTGTTATATTGTTAACTGTTTTTATTGTTTTGTTTTTATTTACGTGATTACTGCACATAGGTATATTTTGTTTTGTTTTTACAAGATAGATTTGGAAATTGCACATTTAAATGTTTGCTTGATTATTCTTAAAATTAATAAAATAAGACTTCATGTATTTCTTGTACACCATTTTTGCTTTGTCAGAAACTTGGCTTAACAATAATATTAACGATGATATCTATACCAAGTTAAAATATAGTCAGGTCTGACACAGTCGCTTTTAATTGGAGTAGTTTATCGACCACCTCACTTAGATTATAAGTTTTTTGGAAATGAACTAGAGAAATCATAATTACCGTATACTACAAAATAAAGTTATCATTTGTCTTAGTGATATTAGTATTTCTTTTTTTTTAACCAGGATCCTACTTGTATTTTTGGGATGTGTTGAATTCTGTTGGTTTAGATCAAATAATACATGAAGCTACGGATATTACTTCTACGTCTATTACGATAATTTATGTAATACGCTGCAATGATTTTTCATTAATACACTCTACAAACGTTGCAGGAATAGACTTAACACGTCATAAGATAATCTTGTGTAAGTTGCGTACCTCCAAACCCAAAATTAAACCCTTTTATTTTACATATCGCTGTTTCAAAAACATTGATAAGAACTTATTTTATGCGGATCTAGAAGATCTCTTTTTGGATGATATATTCTTCATTTACGATATTGATGATAAAGTTAAATTAAGAAAGAAAAGACTTTATTTGTTTGATCAACATTTGTCTTTAAAAGTGTTAAAAATTACTTAAAAAAGTGCTTCGTGGCTAATTGATAAAATAAAACATATGATAAAGTTGAGGAATAAGGCTAAATCTAGATATTTACAATGTCCTTCTGAGGTGAATAATCATATAATTACTTTGGCAGAGTTTATTTAAGACGAGTTGTACGTGACTTGAATAGTAAGATCTTAAGGAAATCGTTAAATTCTCTTGTTTCTAAACGATGTGAATCCCACATTCTAATGCATAACGATATTAATAACTTTTTTATTAGAAGTATTTTGCAGTCTGTATGAAATAATAATGTAATCACCTATTACAACAATAGGAAAATCTGTGAATCTAATTTAAATTGCAGTTTAGTTACTGAAGACGATAGAAATGGTTGTCTAGGTAAAATAAAAAATACAGCTGAAGATAATGACCATATCAGTATACATTTAATAAATTTGTGTGTTTTATTTATTCTACCGTACTTCGTAAATATTATAAATTTAATCATTTTGGAAGAAAAGTTTTTCGACCTGTTGGAAAACTGCATTATTAGTACCACATTCTACTTCCCAAGGAAAGTCAAGTACAGCAGTTGTCTGACCTAAGACCCATAAGTATTTTCTGGTCTTTCAAAGTTAGTGAAAAAAGTATGGAAAAACAGGTAAGGAAATATATTATTGATAATATAGTCTAAGAGCTGGCTACGAAAATTGAAAATGATAAGGTGCAGTAAAAATAATTATATAAAAACCTTCCTTATCTATTGTATAGCACGTAGTGTCCACTGCCAGAAGTCTCTCCCGAGGCGGAACGCGTGGGCGGGCGGCCAAACTTGTAAATTTTTGACATGAAAAAAATCATAAAGTGCAGTTTTGAAAATTTTATAGTTTTATAGTTTTTACCAATAGAAATAGTGTAAAACTATTGCCAGAAAACTAGATCGAGGCTAAAATGTCGCCAGAAGTCATTAAAGTTGTAAATAAATTATTAAAAAAAAATGACAAGGTGCAGTTCTGGCGAATTTGTTTTTATATTATTTATTGTTAAAAAAAAGCAAAATGTAAATTGCCAGAAGTCTAACTGGTGGCTAAGTAAAGATAAGCTAATTAAATCTTTGCAAATTTTAGAACTGAAAATAGTGGTTCTTTAAATGGAATGACAAGGTGCAGTTCTGACAATCGTTATTTTATATTACTTATAGTTTAAAAAAGCAGTGTATGTAATGACAGAACCCCAAATAGTGGTTAACTATTTAAAAAAAATGGCCCTTGGTAAGCCAGGCGCATCAGTAGATTTATATCAATTGAATATATTAAAAGTATACGTTTTAGAAAAAAATGTTTTAGATAAAAGTTGTAGTAAGACAAACAAAAAAGTCCCCTGACATTTTTTTGTACAGGGTGAAGTAAAAAAGTTACGAATTTTTTTCCATTTTGATTTAATGTCACGCCCAAACGGCCGTACCGATTTGGCCCATTAACGAACTCGACCGAGATTTTTGGGTGATTGATTTTTGTACCAAATTTCATTTTGATCCGTTAAGAAATGCGACCGCTATCGTTCCACAGATTTCGTTATATCGGAACTATACATACATACGGTGAAAGAAGTCTTACTAAATAATGAAGAATCTAAAGCTATAGTATTAAATTATTGCATAATATAAAGGTCTCATAATATAATTTATTTATAAAAGTATTATACGTACCTATTTCAGATGACAAATCAGATATAGATAATGCTAGCGATGAAGATGAAAACGATCAATCCGATTGTGAATGTTAAAAAATATTGGCAGTATCAATTATTCAATTTTTTTTATAATAAATAAACTAATGAAAACAAGATTGGGAAAATTCTTTATATTCACCAATCATTCTATTAAGTATTAATATCTGAAATTGTTTTTAATAAAAAAAAACTGTTCTATCACTGCAGTAATTTATCTATTATTTTTCATATAGTTAACCACTAGGGTTCTGTCATTACATACACTGCTTTTTTAAACTACATATTTATAATTAAAAGAATAATATATTCGAGAGTGCCAATATTTTTCAACATTCACAATCGGATTCATCTTCATCGCTAGCATTATCTATATCTGATTCGACATCTAAAATAGGTACCTACGTATAATATTTTTATAAATAAATTATATTATAAGACCTTTATATTATGTAATAATTTAATACTACAGCTATAAATTCTTTATTATTTAGTAAGACTTCTTTCACCGTGGATGGTAACTGCGGGCAAGGAGGCAAAGATGACGAATAAAATTTTTTTAATGTTTTTTTGAATGGCTCGTTTACATCTTTTATTTTATAATTTTGAAAAAACATTTCACATCTCGTATTATTAATGAATTATTCAAATGTTTTTCAATAAATTATTGAAGTCTAAATATATACAGGGTGTTTCTAAATTGATGCGAAATATTTTACAGGATGATTTTTCAGCAAAAATTAAGGGGGGTCTTTGATATAAATTTTTGTTCAAAATCGCTCTCCCTCCAAGTTACAGCCCCTTAAAGTTGAGGGAAAAAAATTGTTTTTATTTAATATCTCCAATATGGAAGAATTTAGAAGAATGAAATGTAGCAGATAATTGATGCTAATAAAGTGGCATTTTTTGACAATTTATGTAACCCTGCAATGTTTATACAAGGGGGTGAAAAAATCAACCCTTATGATATTTTGCCTCAGAACTTTTTTATTCGTCTACATTTTCCTACTGAAAAAATTGATTTAAAAAGACGGACTTAAACTGCAACTTTTTTATGTCTTAACTATTCCTCGTAAAATTGTTAGTTTGATCACAAAAAAATAAAATAAGTTACAATTCGATATTACTTATACCTTTTTCACATAAATTGTTTGTTAAAAATAGAGTAAGCAGGTGTCAAATAATGTCACAATTGGCAGATAATTATTGCTAATAAAATGACATTGTTTGACGGTTTTTGTAGCACCGCAATGTTTATACGAGGGGGTGAAAAAATCATCCCTTATAATATTTTGCCTCAGATTTTTCTAGTTAAAAAATTGATTTAAGAAGGCGGACTTAAACTGCAACTTTTTTACGTCTTGACTATTTCTCAGTAAGTTGTTTCTTTGACCATAAAAAAATTAAATATTAGGTACTCATTACCATAATTCTTGCCTAATTTGTATAGGAACATCTTCAAGAAGAGTGGGCAACACTTCTTCGAGGAAATGGCCGTAGTCGTTTCCATTTAATCTTATTGGTAAAAAATATGGTCCAATTAAATAATCATTAACTGGTTGTCATTATGATATCATTCAATACTGGCATACTTTATTTTTTTTTAACAAACGATAACCCCTCTGGATGTATGTGCAAAAGGAATGAGTAATATTTTATTTTTGTTATGCTCAACGAAACAACTTACTGAGAAATAGTCAAGACGTAAAAAAGTTGCAGTTTAAGTCCGCCTTCTTAAATCAATTTTTTAAGTAGAAAAATGTAGACGAATTAAAAAGTTCTGAGGCAAAATATCATAAGGGTTGATTTTTTCACCCCCTTGTATAAACATTGCAGGGTTACAAAAATTGTCAAAAAATTCCATTTTATTAGCATCAATTATCTGCCAAATTTCATTCTTCTAAATTCTTTCATAGTGGAGATATTAAATAAAAACAATTGTTTTCCCCCAACTTTAAGGGGCTGTAAATTGGAGGGAGAGCGATTTTGAACAAAAATTTATATGAAAGACCCCCCTTAATTTTTGCTGAAAAATCACCCTGTGAAATATTTCGCATCAATTTGGAAACACCCTGTATATAGTTCCGCAAATATAACGAAATCTGTGGACACGATAGCGGTCGCATTTCTTAACCGATCAAAATGAAATTTGGTACAAAAATTAATCGTACAAAAATCTCGATTGAGTTCGTTAATGGGCCAAATCGAACCCGCCGTTTGGGCGTGACATCAAATCAAAATGGAAAAAAAATCGTAACTTTTTTACTTCACCCTGTACAAAAAAATGTCACGGGACTTTTTTGTTTGTCTTAAAGAGACCTACAACTTTTATCTAAAACATTTTTTTCTAAAACGTATACTTTTAATATATTCAATTGATATAAATCTACTGATGCGCCTGGCTTACCAAGGGCCATTTTTTTTAAATAGTTAACCACTATTTGGGGTTTTGTCATTACATACACTGCTTTTTTAAACTATAAGTAATATAAAATAACGATTGTCAGAACTGCACCTTGTCATTCCATTTAAAGAACCACTATTTTCAGTTCTAAAATTTGCAAAGATTTAATTAGCTTATCTTTACTTAGCCACCAGTTAGACTTCTGGCAATTTACATTTTGCTTTTTTTTAACAATAAATAATATAAAAACAAATTCGCCAGAACTACCAACCGGGAAGAAAGTTTACATCTCTTGCGAGAAATACACTTCCCCGATTCTGTTGCCACAGTAGAGGCAAAGTGGAACGAGGAACATCACATACCCTTGACAGAGGACTGGCACATTGCCAGACTCATTGTTACGGAGGACAAAGTTCTCCTTCTTTAAATCACCGGGACTGGACGGAGTTTATCCAGCCCTGCTGCAGTGGGGTCTGGAGGAGCTCCTTCCTCACCCAGTGCAAATATTTAGAGCTTTCCTAGCTCTAAATTATATACCGAAGATAAGAAGAGAAGTAAAGCTTGTCTTTATACCAAAACCTGGAATAATGGATTAGTCTATTCCAAAAGCTTACCGACCTATTAGCCTTACATCATTCTTATTAAAAACGCTAGAGGGTAAATTAAAGGTACAACAAGAAAATTCACTGATACGGCCCTACATCATGTGGTTGGTCGAATCGAACGATCATTGGATAGGAAAGAGTCCACCCTGGGCGTATTCATAGA
Organism: Altica lythri; assembly: GCA_964028335.1. Classification (NCBI taxonomy): domain Eukaryota; kingdom Metazoa; phylum Arthropoda; class Insecta; order Coleoptera; family Chrysomelidae; genus Altica; species Altica lythri. Next base: position 20,726,129 of record OZ034802.1, on the reverse strand, counting down.
TTTCGAAAAAGCTTTCGATAAAACAACGTTCCCTAAAATAATGCACTCACTTACCAACCGGAATGGACCTACAACAGTAAGCGGATAAATTCTCAGCATGCTCTTTATGCGTGCAATAGAAATAACTGTAAATGACGTCAAGATACGAGGCAAGGTTACGAGGGGCTATCCATAAGGAGGGGTTTTATTACCTTTACTGTGGAACATTGTTCTAGACAGCCTTATTCACCGCCTCAATGAACATAATAAAATCTATACAGTGGCCTATGCAGACGACATTATAATTCTGCCAACAGCAAAGTTTGAAAGCACCCTATGCGACAGAATGCAAGTGGCTTTCAAAACTTTAGAGACATGGTGTAAAGAGCCATTAACGCCAAAAAGACAGAAATGATTCCCTTCACAAAGAAAAAGAAACCTAGGGGCTTTAACGCACCCAATCTTTTCAACGTTAAATTAAGCTTTGCTACAGAAGTGAAATACTTAGGTGTTATCCTTGACAGCAAGCTGACGTAAAACTCACACATAAAAAGCAGAGTTAAAAAAGCATTTTTGTACAACTGTCATTAAAAGTGACACTTTTAATGATAGCAAACAATGTTAAAATTGATTGTTTACATGAAAGCGTGTTAAAAATACTTTTTTGTACAACTGTCATTAAAAGTGACACTTTTAATGATATCAAACAATGTTAAAAACGATTGTTTACATAGCAGCGTGTTAAAAATACTTTTAACACGTTGCCATGTAAACAAGTTTACTTTTAACACGGTTTAGTTTACTTTTAACACGGTTTGGTTCATTGTCATTGAAAATTCGCTCGTTTCATTATCAAAATAGGCAAGTTGTACAAAAAACATTGTATGGTATTTGTGTTAAAAGTGATTTTATTTTGTTCGTGAAATTGTTCAATTCGCTCCGCTCATTTCACAAACGTTTTCACTCACAAAATAAAACCTCACTTTTAACACTTATATCATAAATAACTATTGTCCACGACTGTTCTACAAAACGTTCATTATACTAGTGCTTTATAAAGAATAATAGTACCTATTATTCACTAGTGAATAATGGTTCATTATTCACTGCATGACGTCACAACAGAACGTATGTCCAAACTTTATAAGAGAATAACTCATATTAGACAAATTTTATATTTTCCTTTGACATTTCAATCCGTATTTATATGTCAATGGTGTAAACAAACAAAACACATGTATAAAGAATCGACCTACATTTTACCACTAGATCTAAGCTACACACTTTAATCTTTAAATTTAGATCGTAGTTAGTGTAAGTCATATACATTTGAAACTTTAATTACATTAATTATAGCGTAAATTTAGAATTTTAAAGTTGTGATTATAGCAATTGTGCCGTGGACAAAGTATAGTATTCTATTCGTGTATAATGGCTATTATTCATTCAGATGATTTACAACACTCGCCTGTGGCTCGTGTTGTAAACTTCATCTTCGTGAATAATAGCTACCATTATACGCTCGTTGAATAATATACTATTAACACGCTTCAGTTTACTTTTAACACGGTTTACTTTATTGTCATTGCAAATTCGCCCAATTCATTATTAAAATAGGGCAGTTGTACAAAAACATTGTATGGCATTTGTGTTAAAAGTGATTTTATTTTGTTCGTGAAATTGTTCAATTCGCTCCGTTCATTTCACAAACCTTTTCACTCACAAAATAAAACGTCACTTTTAACACTCATATCATAAATAACTATTATATCTTATAAGCAATACCGCCGAACCATAGGAAAGACCTGCGTATTATCCACCAAGGTTGGTGCTGTCGTGTGGTGGCCTAAAGTAAAACAAACGACAGCTATCAGAAAATTAAACCAAATTCAAAAATCGTAACAGGAGCCATGCAAAGCACACCGGTTAGCACAATGAAAGTGATACTCGGTCTTACCCCCTTGAAATATTTGTTAAGGAGCTACGATTAAACTCACTGTAGGGACTGGCACTCATAGAGACAGTCTATGGATGGAATCGATAAACGCGATACCACACTTACAGGCAGACACAGATACCGTCGCACCAAGATTTGTCTTAAAATAACCCTACAAAATATTAACAAACAAGACTGCAGACTTCAACGCAGTGAACGTTTTAAGCACCTATAATGTGGTTCAGTCAGAACTAACAGGCATAACCATAGCGGCAAAAAAAAAAACTAATTAATAGGAATATCACAGGCAGGAATGTAAATATTTACAAAAACTGTCGAAAAGCACTACTAACCTTGAATAGACCAAGTATCACTTCAAGTTTAGTACTAGAATGTCACCAATCTCTAACTGGGGCCAGCCAGAATAACGTGGTCACTCGGAGCTAAATCAAAGGACATGGAAACTCTAAAGGCAACCGCATTGCGAACAATTTAGCAACGAGGGCTGCAAGCTACAAATATGTTAGCCCTCACCCATCTACCAAGCTAACATTGTACTCTGTCGTGGATCTTATCAAACAGTACTCTCACCAAAACTTTATACAGTGCTGGGATGAAACTACGAACTGTAGACTGACCAGAGAGTTATAACCTAATCCTGGCGAGGAAACAGCAAAAAAAAGTTAAGGCATTGACTGTTTCGGTGATTGCTGGTTCGATAACAATAATAGTGGACTGTATAAAAAAATGGTTGTTTTTTAAAGATAAGATAATACTTTGAAATAGAGAATAAAATTGACAACCTTATCTTTTCAAAATTGTTTAATTGAATGACAAAATAATATAATAACAAAAAGTCTTGGTTACAAAAAACAAAACTTACAAAAATATAAAACAAAAGTTCAAAAACTCTAACATTAGCCCCCCCTTTGAAGGGAACCTTCAAAAAATTCAATATTAATTTAACGTTTCACTTTGTAATGGTAAAGGGAACAAGTGTCTAACACATCTGGTTATAGTTCCATGTGAAGTTAGGATTTCTGCTACTCGCTTTTCTTCATCTCGACCAGGAAACAGTTTTATTATTCTACCAATAGACCATTTGCAAGGTGGTACAGAATCATTTTTTATTAAGACTAATGTATTTTCTTTTATTTTACTTGGAGCCTCTTTCCACTTGTATTGTTGGTGTAATTGGGAAATGTACATTTTTGAAAATTGACGCCAAAATTGTTGGTACAATTGTTGGACGTGTTGAAGTCTTGAAAGGCGATTGGGAGGAGTATTTGTCAAGTCATAGTCTGGTATAGAGGTTAAAGTGCGGCCGATTAAAAAATGAGAAGGTGTTATAGGAGAAAGATCATTAGGATTATTTGACATTTTGAAAAGAGGACGAGAATTTAATATCCCTTCGATTTGTATAAGAAGGGTATTAAATTCCTCAAAAGTGACATTGTTATTAATTAGAACTCTTTTTAAGTGATGTTTTGTAGCTTTAACAGCAGCTTCCCACAACCCTCCAAAATTAGGGGTATAAGGAGGAATAAAAACCCATTTTATACCAAATTGACTAGTCTGATCAGCAATTGAATTATAAAATTTGGTTAAAAAATGTCCTAATCGTTTTAAGTGGTTATTAGCACCAACGAATGTGGCACCATTATCCGAATATATTGTTGAAGGAATGCCTCGTCTAGAAGTAAACCTTTTTAGACTTGCTAAAAAATTATCAGTAGTTAAATCTGAAACAACTTCTAAATGGACAGCTTTTGTGCAGAAACAAATAAAAAGAGCAATGTAACATTTATTTAATTTTGCCCCTCGACCTTTTTTATTTAAAACGTTAAAAGGCCCTGCATAATCAATACCTGTAGTTTCAAATGGAAAAGCGGGTTTTATTCGTTCATTAGGTAAATTTGACATTGGACTATTAAATGCAACAGGTTTAAATCGAAAACAGGTAAGACAATTTTTTACAACTTTTTTGGCTAAGATGATACCTCCTATTGGCCAATAAAATTGTCTTACTGATGATAATAACAACTGAGGACCTGGATGCAAAAGCAATTTATGTTTGTGTTCAAAAATTAATTTTGTAAAATAATGTTTAGATGATAGTAATATTGGATGTTTTATATTAAAAGGTAAATAAGTATTTTTTAAACGACCTCCAACTCTAATTATCCCGTCTTTGTCAATGAACAAAGCTAATGACAACAATCTATGTTTGATGGGGAGGTGTTTATCTTTTTGTAAAAAAAATAATTCTTCACAAAATGATTCTAATTGTACTTGTTTAATTAAAACATGATTAGCATTATTAATTTCTAAAATAGATAAAAGTCCTGTTCTTTTTGCATTTTTATTTTTTATATTATAAAAATAGCGTAGGCAATATCCTACTACCCGTTGCAATCTGTTTAAATCTGAAAACCTAGTGATTATATTTGATATTGAAATTATATTTAAATATATTAATTTGGAAGTTTTTCTTAATTCTATTAATTCTGATTTGTTTATGATAAATTCAGTTTTTGGCCAATTTGAATGAGGTAATTTTAAAAAGTCAGGTCCATGCCACCATAATCGATTGGAAATTAATAAATTTGGTAAGATGCCTCTGGAAGCTACATCTGCTGGATTATTTGAACTATTGATATAATTCCAATCTGTTATATTAGAAAGTAACTGAATTTTAGCTACGCGATTAGCCACGAATACTTGTAATTCACTAGGTTCATGATTTATCCAACTTAATGCGACTTGAGAGTCAGACCACATAAAAATCGGAACATTTATATTAAGAGCATTAAGAACAACTTTTGTTAATTGTGAGCCTAATAAACATGCGCACAATTCCAATTTTGGAATGGTTATAGTTTTCATTGGAGATACCCTTGTTTTAGAACAAAGTAAATTTATTTTGAAATTGCCAAGATTGTCAGAACTTCTAACATAAATGCATGCAGCATATGCATTTTGTGATGCGTCACAAAAACAATGGATATCACATATACATTTTGAAACAATGTTTCTAACAATAGCTAATTGATTAAAATGCATGAGACTATTTTTAAATTTTAACCAATCTTCACAAATTTCTGAAGGAATAGGATCATCCCAAGAAATATGAAGAGACCAAAGTTTTTTAATTAAAATCTTAGCTATAATAATAGAAGGGCTCAAAAGACCTAATGGGTCGTATAAATCTTTTCGTAATTATATTGGGCCCTATGGGTAAATTTATTGAATATGTAAGAAAATCAGAACTAGTTACCCATTGAATTCCCAATGTTTTAAATTGATCTTGATCTCCTAATTTTAAAATAGAATTTGATATATCGGAAGTTGCAAAATCTGTAATTATTTCAGGAACATTGGAGGTCCATTTTCTCAGTATAAAATTAGCAGATTTTAAAATAGAATAAATATTGTTACATCTTGTTTTTAACTCTTGCAAATTGTCAGAACCTGTTAATAAATCGTCAACATACATGTCTTTTAGAATAGCCTGTGATGCTGTTGGATAATTGGTAGAATGTTCTTTTGCTACTTGTTGTACACATTTAATGGCTAAATATGGTGCTGATCTAGTACCATAAGTTACGGTATTAAGTTGATAAACCATAAATTCGTTTACAGGGCTTTCGCGCCATAAAATTTGCTGCAATGGCCTGTGCTCAGGATTCATAAGTATTTGCCTATACATCTTCGAAATATCTGCAGATACTACAAATGGATAAATCCTAAATCTAAGTAAAATATCAAAAATATCATTTTGTACTTTAGGGCCAGCATACTGGATGTCATTAAGTGCCCATCCAGTGGAAGTTCGACAACTACCATCAAACACAGTTCGTAATTTGGTAGTTATGCTAGATTCTTTCAATATACCATGATGAGGTAAAAAATAGCAAACATCGTTACTATCGTTTATTTTGGTCATGTGACCCAGTTCTTCATACTCATGTATAAAATCAAAATAGAGTTTTTTTAAAATTCAAATCCGAAAACTTACGTTCCAACGATCTAAATCTCTTGATAGATGATAATTTAGAATTTCCTAAGAGTTTTGGAGAATGTTTAAGAGGAAACTTTACCACGAATTGTCCATTATCAGCACGGTAAGTATTTGATTCAAATAATGATTCACAAATCATGTTTTCTTCCGAAACAAATTTATTTCGTCCAGGAATTTCTTCAATTTCCCAGAACTTTTTAAGTTGTTCGTCTTCTATAATATTAATTTTGGCAAAGTTGCATATATAATTTTTGGAATTATTTGGTATTGTTCCAGTCAATATCCAACCAAAACTAGTCTCAACCAAAGTTGGTAAATTTTTACCTAAACAAATTTTGCCTTGTCCTAACAAGTCCCAAAATATATTGGCACCTAACAATAAATCGACATCTTTGGAAACACTTAATTCGGAATCAGCTAAATTCACATAACTTGGTATGTTCAATTTTTCAATATCAATAGAATATGTCGGAATATTACTACTTATAAAAGGAACCACTAAACAAGAAATTGTAGAAGTAAATTGTGTGAATTGGGAAGAAATTTGAACTGTACATTGTTTTTTAATACCAATTGAACCGTGATTAACACTTGTAATAGAACAATTAGTGGCAACTAATGGAATATTCATCCTATGACAAAATTCCTCAGTAATAAGATTTGCTTGCGCACCACAATCTAAAAGTGCTCGACATTTATGAAATTTTCCAAAATCGTCTTTAATATTACAAATAACTGTTGACAACAAAACCTGGCTCTCATTATTTATAAAATTAATGCTTATATCATTATTTTGTAAATTATGATCATCCGACAAAACCACATTAGTTGAATTTATTTGATTATTAGAAGTAGATGGTTGTAACAAATCTTTATGAAGTAAATTATTATGTTTATGAATTTTACATTTTGGGCAAGGACCTTTTTTGCACAACTTTTTGTTATGACCAGTTAATAAACAGTTTTCGCATAATTTTAATTTTCTTACTTCTTGAATTCTACGATCAATAGACAAAGCAACAAAATCTTGACATTTATAAATTAAATGATCTTTTTTACAATAGTTACAAACACCCTTAAATGTAAGATTTACTTGTAAATTGGATTTATTATTATAATTACTTTTGTTAGCAATGTTGGATTTAGGTAATTGAAAATCATCTAAACACTGCATAATGTCTGTTTTGTTTTTTAAAAAACTAATTAATTCATCAAGACTTGGCAAATCATCATTAAATTTACTTTCTTTCCATTCGCGAATAGTGTTTTTATCTAATTTACCTAATATAACATGAATAAGCAACGAATCATATAGCTTTTCTTTAGGAATTTGTATACCATCAATAGAAGTTAAATGTTTTAATATTTCATCCAAAAATTTCCGCAACCCTAAATAGGTTTCTTTTTGAATACCTTGCACATTTAACAAAGATTTAAAATGACTGTCTATTAGAAATTGTTTTTTATCAAATCTATCACATAATAACTTCCATGCCTGACTAAATGGTTGATTAACATTATCCAGATCTTCAATAAAATGGGAGGCATAACCCTCTAATGAAGCTTTTAAAAATTGAAATTTCTGGCTATCAGTTAAAGTGTTATTGCTTGAAATTGTTGAACTGAATTGAATTTTAAAATTGATCCAATTATGAAACTCTCCAGAAAATACTGGTAACTTTAATTTTGGTAATAAAATATTCTGAAGAGAATCTCCACCAATATGAGATTTAATAGTTTGGTTACTAATAATAGGTTCGTTTTGTTTCAGAAGATTTTTTAAATATAAATGTGCTGAATAAAACCGATTTTCAAACTGTTCCCGCTCTACAAAATGATCATCTAAATCTTTTACATCACATATTCTTTCAATTTCAGTTTGAACAATGTCAAAATCACTTAATAAATTTGAACTGTTGTGAAACCTTACCTCAACATCATCATATTTAGGCAAAACATCACTTAACGAAGTTTTAATTGTATCAATGTACTTTTCCAACATCGTAAGTTTTTGTTTAATAGTACCTCTATGACGAGACAAGGACTTTAATTCTTCTTGTGACTCTGACATATTTTTTTTTAATAAATGTCAAATGGAAAATAGCGTAAAATGTACCTGGGGCCTATAGATTCTTGTATGGAATTGGCCAAAAATTCTTTTTTCTTCTATCCGGCTCGTATGGACCAATGTTTCGGTGATTGCTGGTTCGATAACAATAATAGTGGACTGTATAAAAAAATGGTTGTTTTTTAAAGATAAGATAATACTTTGAAATAGAGAATAAAATTGACAACCTTATCTTTTCAAAATTGTTTAATTGAATGACAAAATAATATAATAACAAAAAGTCTTGGTTACAAAAAACAAAACTTACAAAAATATAAAACAAAAGTTCAAAAACTCTAACATTGACCATACAAAATCTCCGAACAGCTGTGTGAATCTTAACCGGTCACTGCAAACGGCGACAACATCTCTTTAGGATGAAATTAACAGATTCGCCAAAATGCAAGAAGAGAAAACAGTAGAACATATTCTAATGTATGACTGCTCTGCTTTTTATGAAACTAGAAGATCCGTGTTGGGCAAGTACTGGCTTACTCCAGCCGATGTTAAGGAGATCTCCCTCGGGAGCCTCATCACTCATCACCTGAGGTGAGGATATACATACAGACTGGACTCTGGAGGATGCACAATGGGCCACTAGCTTACCCTTCCCCAAATTTACAGATCCAGAATATATTACCAGAAACGCAGTCTGGTTTTCGGCGTGAATACAGTTGTACTAAGGCACTCACGCATATAAAAGATGATATTATAGATGTTGACAAATGTACGGCACTAATTCTACTGGATTATACTAAAACATTTGATACAATTAATCATAAAGTTCTATTTGTGATATAACAATCTTGTGGTTTTAAGGGACGAAAACCTTCAGTTTTTAAATCATATTTTTTTAACCGAGTTCATTGTGTAAAATTAAATAAGAAAATTTCAAACTTCTGGCAAATAATTAGTGGTTCTATTCTCGGACCGTTACTTTTTATATTGTATACTAGTCAATTCCTTAGACAACTCGTTATTATACGTATCATGCTTATGCTGATGATACACATTTCTATTATTCTTTCCAAGATAGTGACCTGCCTATAGCTATATTAAGAATCAATAGTGACCTGGATGCTTTATCCTAACTTTCGGAAAATATTCCCTAGCCTTAAATCCCAAAAAGTATTGTGCTATTATTTTTGGAAAGGAGAGATTATATGTAACAATAATTTAACTATTAAGATATTCATAATCAAAATTTTTGATCTAGACAAAACATAACTGCAACCTGGCACAGTACATACTAAATTATATGAAAGATGTTTTAAGTTCAACTTATATGAAGTGTACTACCCCATTCCTTAGCAATATAAAGTTTTAAACAATACTAGCTTTATAAAGATCATTAAAGAACGTTATTTAGTGTAATTTCTATGAAAATAGTTAAAATCAATGCAATTGGTTTCTTTTTTCTTCTTATCTAAACTTTTTTTATTTTTTATATTACCAAGGGTTGAGTCGAAGAGCACCTAGTGTGAACTCTTCCTTGAGGTTTCTGGACAGTAACCTTTTGTTAAGTTATTTTTGATATTATTATAAAATATGTACCTATATTTGTTTAGAAATGAAGGCATTTACTATTATTATTATACACACTATCTTAGTCAAATGATTAGTATTAAAGAGGTTGGGCTCCAATATCATATCTGTAATAATAATTACCACATGTTATGATTAATAACATGTGGTAATTATTTCATCTTTGTTTTTACCGACCAATATACCTTATATGTGTTTCCTTCTTACTTACGCCATTACATATGTAATGATTTTGCCGATTTAGTCCCATACAATTTTTTATCGCCGGGTGCACAAATAGAAGTATAACTTTAAAAATAATAATTATTAAGACTGTTGAAACAAGAGAGATTATGTCTAATTAGATATTCATTTTGTAATAAATATGAAAGTGCATAATCCTCATTAATCTAAGAACACACACGAAACAGTTTTTTTAATAAAATATTTCCAGTTTATACAGAAAATTAATATAAACTCACCGTCAAGAAAAGCTGCTTGAACTTCTGGCTGGACTTCATCCGGGTTGTTTCCCACTTCCCCAGCGGGATTTGGTGAGTTGGGAGAAGAACCCTCGGAGTCAAGACCGTAGAATCCACACCGGCTTATAAACAGCAAACTGAGTAGGCTTAAGGAACAGACTAATAACAAAAGTCGAGTGAAAAGTCTTGTCCCGAGCAGCCGGATCATGGCGGCTGAGATGGTACGCCGTTTTCTGAAATAAATATCAAATATTTGATTATAAATAAAAATAAAGAAGTCCTCTAATGTGTTAGTATTGAGCCAGATTTATAAAAGAAAATCCTGCTTGAAGAATATACAGCAGTGGCATGAATTCTGGACACTTTTATTATACTTTAAATTATTTGGACTCTTGATGTATAAATTCGTTTTTTTCGTATTTTTATTTTTATAAATTTGCAATATTAAATGTCACATGTCTTTAATCAACCAATCAAAAAAATGCGTGTGTTTGCTTTGTGCGTTAATTAGGGTTCTTTGTAAATAGTTACAAGCGATTTATCAGAAATTCGGCCAGCCATTCGCTATTAAGTAACAAGGATCTGAATAACGTGATTTTAAGAATATCCTTGAATATGGCTACACATTTAAAGAAATAGCAGATTGGGTGATGGAGTCACGAAATCGGTTGTAAGGAAATTCTGTAATTTCTTTGAAGACATTGAATCGACGCAAAAATCTAAAAATACTGACAGAAAACCTAAGGTAACGGAGTAAGATGTGCGTAGAATTTGTCATCTGTTTTTGCTAGACCGTCTGCAGAGGATATTAACCGCATCTTTAAAATATCTGAAGTGGAAATAGACATGTAACCAAAATTTATATCTTCGGCAATGATGGTGTAAAATTTATTCGTCGCCGACCTGGTGAGGATCTTTTAAATAAATGGACCACGGCCACTATAAACCATCCTGTGGATGTAATAGTGTGGGCATACATGAGTAATGAGTAGTCATGGGATAGGGCATCTGACTATCTTAGATGACAATATTACAGCAAAAAAATACCAAGAGGTTGTTCTAAAACCAAAACTGCTGCTTCCATTAATGATTTGTATAATGGCGACACTCGGAAGTGTATCTTTCAGGAAGGTGGAGCACCTTGTCATGCCGCTAAAAGTTCCATGAAATGGCTTAGCGACTATCACATGACTGTTCTGTCTTGGCCAGGAAACATACCCGATCCATATTCCACAGAAAATCTCTGGTCCAGGTTAAAAGTTTTAGTGTCTTACTGTAAGCAGTCTAACAAGAGAAAAAACTAATAAAATTTATCATGCAGACTTGGTTCAAAGGGATCACACCAGCTTATCTGACTCGCCTCGTAAACTCAATACTTTGAGAATTCGAGGCAGTGCTTGCAAACAAAGGTTATATAACTAAGTTTTAACGGCGTCTAAATTTGTTAAAATAAAATTTTGATTACTATATTGTTTTTTATGCTCTTTAACAAAAAATATTACAAACATTGGTATCAAATCCATATATTATCACAAACGCGAAAGCAGATAATACGCGCATGCGTATAAACAAAATAGTCCATGAGTTTGAGAGTGAGAAAGCAATTTTCAGAGTACATCTCACTCGCACTCAAGCGCATAGATAATGCTGTCGCGCTTACACTTACAGGATAACTTTAATGCGTCTGGGGGGGTGATTGGCCCATGGGGTTGGTCTGGCTGCATACAAAAGGTATTAAAACACTCCCATGAATATCATATATAAAAATTGGAAGTTAGAAAATAATAAAAGAAATTTTTTATGCAAATTTAAAGCGTCTGGCGGGAGTTACCGCCCAGAAGAGGTGTCTGGCAATATTGGATTATGATTTCGTACGATATTTTGTAAAATAAAACATATCCAAAAACCAGCTCTTAGAATTTAAGGAAAGTAAGCCATATTTTTAAGTACCTTTCTTACCTGCCAGTAATCAGGTTAGCGGGTATGCATAGGTGCTTAAGCACACACTACCCCACACATTTCTCATAATTTTAAGAGTTAGAAAATAAGGAAGGTCTGGGGGCCCCGGGATCTCAGTCTACAACTGAGTCAACTAATTCGCGTTTTATCCGGTTAATTCGCGAATTAATTAATTTCCGTGTATTATCCGTAACATATACACTGTTACTTGTTAGGTTTTCTCCTGTTTAGGCCTTTTCTCACATCAAATATCTATTTAATTCTACAAATATTACACTGTGTTAAAAAAAGGCATTTCTTTGCAAAAATAAAAAATTATGTTATATACTAGTAGGTACATGATTAGTTAAAAATATATTACATTTTAATTTTTTAAAACCCGTCAACAAGTTATACACGTACATGTACATTAATAGTTATGTATGTGTTTTTACTAAGCATTTTCCAATATATTGGTATGTTCGGGTAAATTAGATCCAAAAACGTATAGAAATTATAAACCGATATGGAACTACGGAAGGGCTTCCTGATGGTGAAATAACTACCCTTCAATTTCAACGTGAGAAAAACACTATAGAAAACTTTGCTTTGCGTGTTTTATCTTTATTGGTTATCAATCTAAATTAAAAACTCTATGCACAACGTGGCGTAATTTTTGGGTTTATTTATCCAATAAAAAGTTAGCAATTTTGCAAAGATCTTGTGGTTTTAGTTTAAAATAGGAAAGTTGCAATAATGTTTCAATATATTGTATAATTATGTTTATTTATTAATTTACATATATAAAGGATGCCAGATTTAAATTGTAAATTATCACAGTTCTAAGCAACCTATTTTTTAAAAAAACAAAATATGAAAGATTTATATGCAATTACGATAAATGCGTGTTTAAGAATAATCTTTTTAGAAAGTTTTTATATTTTCGCCGTGTTCTTTGTCTATTTGTCCTTCCGTGGAATTTTGTAATCGAATTTAAACCTATTTCCCGACTACCTAGAGCTCTGAAATTTTCAGGATAGCTAAGAACTAGATGACAATGCATGTTTCAAGTGTGTTTAGGCATATACATAGATTTCGAAATTTATACTGAATTGATATTAAATATGATATAAGTTGTGTACAGATATTATCATTTTGAAAGTTTTTAAATAAGTCGTTCGTAGCCTATTGAATAAGCTTCGGATATGAGTCCAGGTGACAGTTCTGTTATGTTATCAAAATGGGATCGATTACGCGAGAGAGAAGTTCTTTTTTCTGTTTTTTTTTGTGTTCTACATGTGAAAGCAGTAATTATTATTTTAACTGTTAATAAAATAAACTAATTTAGATTGTTTTTAGAATTTTTTTTAGACTGTACTGTGGACTATGCCGTAATCTATCTCGGTAAAGCGCTATTGGCCAAGGGACAGATTGCACTTAGTAATTTTTAAAATATGTAATTTAATAATAGTAATATGACTTATAAATCACCAAAAAAAAAACTTTCTAGTATTAAAAGTTCTTTTTATAAATTGCGATTATTTTTTGTACATTTAAAGTCATCTTAAACCTAAAACTCAGATGAAGTGTCTGTTAATCTTATTTGTAAAAATAACAGTATATTAATGAAAGTCAATACTACACGGTCTCATTTTCATTGAAAGCATCAACTAAATAAATGAACATTTTAATAATATAATGATTTTTAAAAGTGACGAAATAGAATCTGACGATCAAGTTTGGTATATCAAATGCTAATTAACTTCAAATTTTGTAGAGTGTGTTTAACAGTAAGCTTGGAAGTTGTTAACATTAATATACAAATATTTTTTAAAAGAACAGTCATTAAACGCAATGATGGATGGTTTTTCAGACACTGATCAATTTAATATTTATAATATTTGTGTGATTTCCGTGATATCATAGTATTTTCTTCATTTTTTTCCATTTTTTTCCAACCAAATGCTGAGTAAATGTTGAGAGGTACTGACCAATTAATTTTAGGTTGTTTCGAATGAAATTTTTAGTTGCAGAGACTAAGATCGCAAATTTGGATAGCTAAAAGTTTTTGAGTGTCCTTAAAAATTAACACTTAAAATGTTTAAAATTCCTAAGCTGACCAATTCTTATAATCACTTGACCATTTACGACCAACTAATGACCAATTATTTAAGCTATTTTTTGAGGCTATATTAAGATGTTTTTGTGCTATTATTTTATTTTCTATATACGTTTTCCAATTTATTATTATTTTTTTTTCGAAACCAATGCTGACCAAATGTTGCGAGGTACTAACCATTTCGAATGAAGTTTCCAGTTGCAGAAACTTATATTTCTGATTTGGCGAGCTAAAAGTTTTTGAATATCCGTGAAATAAAACATTTTAAATTTTTAGTATTCCAAAGCTGATCAATTGTTTTAATCACATGACCATTTAAGACCAACTAATAATTATTAATTATCTAATCTGTTTTTAAAAGCGATATCAAAAACTATCCGAGGTACTTCTGTAAAGCTAGAAAGGTCAAGTCGGCAGAATCACTCGTTTTATATCTTAAAATTTAGGTCTCATTTAGTGCTAATTTAGTGCTAATAACAGATATTTGGGGACTAAAAATGAGAACACTGCTAACTTTTCATTAAACTAGCAGTGTACCATTTGTGACCGCGCTATGATACAGTTGGAGTGAGAGGCGAAGACGTCACCATTTAGTGCTCAATTAGTGCTGCCAGTACAGCAAAAGATTTTTAAACGAATCAACCGATTTTAATTTGCAAAACGGCATTCGACGTGGTTTTTTAAGCTTGAGAGCTGATTAGGTCACGAAATTGATCGATATAATGGCCAAAATGATTGACCCAAAAAAAATCATTTTTACCAATTATTGTTTTCGGTTATTTTGAAATCGGTTCAAACTTACAGGGAATCTAAGTTAGATGAAACTCTTTGGAACGCTTTTAATTTTATTCCGATCGGTCAAGTCGTTCAAAAGTTATAAAAGGTTTACATACATCCACACACATACACACACACATCCACACATACATACAGACATACAGACAACCTCGTAAAAATAGTCAGGGGAGGTTCCTAATACCTCAAAACGTTAAGATCCGATGAAAACTGTATTTTCGAAAAACGGGGTAAAACCAATACCTTCCCGATTTTAAAAAAGTTTTTAATTTTTTTAGCGGGAAGTTAAAAAGGAACAATTCCGAATAAGTGTTTTATTTTGTTTCCGACAATATTAAAAGTAAAATGAGATTTCTTAAAAAAAAACGATCGTATTGTACCTACGCAAGCTATTTACGCTTTGAATTATCTGGCTATTAAACAATTTTTAGATGCTTTCATTTATTTTTCCTTCTGTTTAATGAATCTATAGACAAAGGTGGCTGGACAGGGTATTACTTTATTAAATTATATGAATTAATTACAAAATAAAACTAATTATTATTTTAGCAAGGTTTCACGAATTTGGTAAGTAATAGTAATAAAAAATCATTATAGCTATTGACAACATAATTTTTTATAAATAGAATTTAAACATTTAGTAACGAGATCTTTATTTTATTTTACGTTCTTTCAATGAATCAACGGTACAGAGATAAAAGATATCAATAACCTTTATTCAGAGACACTAACTCAAATAAAGTGCCAGTAGACTACCAGACAACATTTTAATACTTTGAGAATATCTTTGCGATCAAACAGTACGCATAAATTGTGGATCGGAAAAAATGAACTTTTAACGTCAAAAAATCGATCTTCTTATTTAGCAACTAACTTTGTTTGCGTATAGATCTAGATATAGGTATTCTGTGAGCGTCCTCAAGAGAAAAAGTAATATACTTCACACACGCCTTGAATATACAATACATCGTGTCAAAGAAGACACGTAAGGGTATTATTCAATATTCTGTTATGACCTTTTGTTATTTGTCATCGACTTTCGGTAATATTTTTAGAGAAATATTATTGCCGTATAAAATTTTAATAAACCATACTAGCAGTCTCGAAGCGAAAACAATGCGTCAGTATTTATATTATAAAAATATTAATGTTAAAAGCAAGTGATATAACCAGACTAAAATCTTCTGGGCAACTGATTAATAATGAAATCAACATCGACATCGGTCAAAGCTACCGTCATTTATCCTTTTACAAGATTTTCTGTGACCGGAATAAAATTCAAACTTATTTATTTTTCTTGCCTCTTCGATTCTACCATTGTAGCACGAAGCTGTGTTACTTATATACAACAATTGAATTTGTTATTGATCATTTGGCTACTAGCCCACTGCAGCACAAAAGATAATAAATTAAACCTGAGACATTTTATACATCCACTCCACTACATGTACTGTAAACAAAGCGTTAACTTTTTAAATAGAACCTTGGAAAATCTACAAAACATTTGTAGAAATATTTACCAATCACAAAAAAACACTCTCTAATTTTGTTAAAATAGTAACAACGTTCGAACACAGAGAATAAGCATTAACGTAGAGCAGCACTAAAAAATGTTAATTAAGGTTAGGTACTTAAAAACACTGTTTTTTAATTCGGTATTTGCTGTGGCGATTCGATTTTTTTGTTTATACGTCCATATTGCATGTTAGTCCCAATATATTGTTAATTATAACGTTGTTTAATATCACAATATGTAGTTTTAATTTTGCAAAGCTTACTTAATAACTTATCATGATGAAAAGAATTACATACAGATCAAACATTTTTTGGAAACTAGAATTAACCGAAGCTTTCATTTTTTCTGTGACAGTTAAAGTTAGGAGTAAAATTAATGCTATAAATAAGTTTTGTAAATTATGTAATGAAATTTTTGTTTAACTGTTTTTATTTGATGCTACAAATCAGTCTTGTCTTTATCAAGGGGGGGTACACAACGCTAAAGATTATTCTTTCCTTCCTGTTAGTAGATATTGTTAAAATTCATTAACTGGAATAGTCTGAAGCTGTTTGTTTACCGCTCTTAAAATTTTATTATACTTGCAAAATGTTTTGAAAAGAAAAACAAGTGACAAAGACTGGCGAATAAGGAACCTAAGGAACTGTGAGGATATATTTACCGACTTAAAACCTGTTTTTATATAACAGCTGTGTAACTAGACTGTCGTAATTTAATATTCTATTTTTCTTTATATTTCTACGATCTTACACGCATGACTCTTGCAGTTTTTTTAAGAATCTCTCCACACAAAACGTAAAATACATTATTTGTTTTTTTTTTATCTTGAAGAGGTTAAAGTTTACCATTAACTGAATAGGCTCTTGATTATTACATAAAATAGTAGGTAATTATTTTTAAGCGATTTCAATAAATCAAGATGCATTTTTATACTTTCGAAAGATTTGTTGTAACTATTTTTATAAGCCGTTTATTATATCCATTTTAATATTTATAGTTTAATGACTCAAATTTAACTTTTTCTTGATCAATTAAGTAGTCATCGATGACCTAAACACATAAGATCTCGTTACTTTTATTTGCTTCTTGATTTAAACATTCTGAAGTACGGTTGATCTTCAATTGAAATGTCTCTTTCTAAAAATGCTTATATTGGCACTGAAAAACCTTGGTTATTAAAAACAACTATTTCCAAAGACGTAAAAGTTTCCTGTTTTTTTGAATTCATGTCCATAAAGAAATCTCATAAAAACCGTAGATTAAAATTAATTCGAAGATTTTTAAAACAGTATAAAAAAACTTGTATAAAATTGAATATAACAGGACAAACAATAAAACAGATACTAAATGTTAGATACATTCCAAAATACTGGTAATGCTCCGCTTTTTTGACATTACTTATAATATTATCCAGAATAGTACCTATATTGTGTATCTAGTAGGAAAAGCCATACATTCCCGGACGACAATGTAAATTTATCCGAGGCCAACAAACATTGGAGTCCGGAAATGTGCTTTTACTACGAGAAACACATACTATTTTTTCTGAAATCGCATTAAATATAACCGTTAATTAAGAAAGTTTTATATATGCATAACGGTTTTTGATTATCATCTTATTTTCTATGAAACCGTTTCGTTGACATTGTTTGTTAATCATTGTTTATTAGTGTCATAAAAGTGTCAGTTTAGTTAGTTACATATTGCTTAATAGTATATTATTCAACGAGCGTATAATGGTAGCTATTATTCACGAAGATAAAGTTTACAACAAGAGCCATAGGCGAGTGTTGTAAATCATCTGAGTGAATAATAGCCATTATACACGAATAGAATACTATACTTTGTCCACGACACAATTGCTACAAACAAAACTTAAAAATTCTAAATTTACGCCATAATTAATGTAATTGAAGTTTCAAATGTATATGACTTACACTAACTACGATCTAAATTTAAAGATTAAAGTGTGTAGCTTAGATGTAGTGGTAAAAGGTAGGTCGATTCTTTATACATGTGTTTTGTTTGTTTACACAATTGACATATAAATACGTATTGAAATGTCAAATGAAAATATAAAATTTGTCTAATATAAGTTATTCTCTTATAAAGTTTGGACATACGTTCTGTTGTGACGTCATGCAGTGAATAATGAACCATTATTCACTAGTGAATAATAGGTACTATTATTCTTTATGAAGCACTATTAGAATGAACGTTTTGTAGAACAGTCGTGGACAAAATATTTTAAATTATTTCTATTTCATCCTGTCCAGTAAATAAACTTCTCTATTATCAATTCGGCGCCGGTAAGTAAAACATTACGGTATCATGTACTCTAATGTGTTGCCTAGCAACTCTGCTCTGATTGCTTAAGGAAAAGCAATTACTTTTAATTTTTGACATTTAAAAACACTATAATGACTATAAAATAAAAATAAAATAATTAATTACTTACTTTTTATTTTATTTTAATTTAAAACACGAATCAACAATTAATACAAAAATTTTAAAATATTTGAGAGTAACTGACAGTTACGGTTATTTGACGTAACTAGTCAAGTTACGAACTATTGTTATAATTTTTATAAACTTATTAATTTATAAAAACAGGATGAAATAAAATATGATACGATACATGGTCGTTAGGTGTTATTACAGTACTCGTTTTATTTCCAGGCTCGACCTTGTAACGTATAATACTGTAACGGGATAACCGTAAAGGAAGGGACCTTAATTTGAAAGATTGTTGTTGACAGTTGATTTTTAGAAGTTTGTAAAAAAATCAACTGACCATTTTAAATAATGTTCTAGAAAATTCTAGAAACTTCTAAACACACTAACTAGATTAAATAATGTTGTATATAAGGGGATGCACGGGCAGTTAACGTCAGTTCGAGTCAAGTGTTCAGAAGAGTTCATTGTATTGTCAAGTAGTTAGACGTTATCCAGCAGAGTTCAGTGTATCTTAACAATTTTGTAAATAAAATTGTGTAAAAAGCCCCTATACGTGTTTCAAATTGGTGTCAGGTGTGGGGTGAAGATATAAGAATGCCTGGAAAAAAGATAAATGAACTATTGGTGGCAGAGCTCAGAAGAGAGCTCGAAGAATTAGAATTGGAAACTACTGGGACCAAATCTGTATTGTTGAATAGGCTCCGTGAATACTACCTAAGTAATAATTTGGACCCTGACGTTGTGAAGTTCGATGACCCGGTTCAAAAAGCAATTTCTGAACAATTTCAACAACTTTCCCGGCTGCAAGAGGAGCTATCAGGACGAATGACGACTATGACGAGCCAGCAAGAGGAGCTATCCAGTCAGATGAAGAGCCAACAAGAGGAGCTATCACAACGGATGTCTACCCTATCAGATGAGTTATCCAGTTCGTTCTCCCAGCAAATATCACATCTTCGTGACGAGCAAAATCAGCAAGTAGCCAACTTGAATCAGCAAGTAGACAACTTGAATCAGCAAGTGACCAACATACGAGACGAGCAAAATCAGCAAGTAGCCAACTTGAATCAGCAAGTAGACAAGATGAATCAGCAAGTGACCAACATACGAGACGAGCAAAATCAGCAAGTTGCCAACTTGCGAGACGAGATCAACCAGCAAATGCAGTCCGAAATAAGGAAGCTTCAACAAGAACAGGAAGCTTGTCGACGAAACCAGCCCATCCACCACGGCGACGGAGATGCAAGAAGGATGGAAACCTGCCACGCAGACGTCGAACGACAAAGAAGCGAGGAGACGACCCATGTACGAACGACGATGAAACCCCCAACCTTCGACGGAAAGACTTCCTGGCCAAATTACCTGAAACAGTTCGACGCAGCGGCCAGAGCTAATGGATGGACATCCCAGGAGAAAGCATTGTCCCTAACTGTAGCTCTGCGAGGCGAAGCTTTAGACGTCTTGCAATCATTGACACCGGATGAAGCTGACAACTTCGAGTTATTGGTGAATCGTCTAGAGATGCGTTATGGTCAAACTCATCTACAACCTGTGTACCGAATGCAGTTAAAGAGCCGAAAACAGAAAAATGAAGAAACTATCCAGGAATTTGAAGCGGATGTAGCAAGAATGGTACGACTTGCGTATTCAAATGCAGCGGAGGATTTCCTGGAGTGCCTAGCAGTCCAAACCTTCACCGATGGTCTTCGAGACGTCGAGTTGCAGCGCGCTGTACGGCTGGCGCGGCCGAAGACCCTTGTGGACGCCTTGACCATTGCCCTGGAGTTTGAGGCGGCGACGGAGGCCTCACGTGGAGTTGCTCGACTGAGGGAAATCACCGGTAACTACGACCATGCCGTTCATTCCGTTAGCGACGTTGAAGCAGTAGTAGAGGGGTTTATGAAGTTATCTCCAAAAAGAAGGCGCCCAGTGAGATGCTGGAACTGCGGAGAACTAGGCCATATAAGAAATACTTGCCCCCATAAAGAAAAATCTCCTGCTGAAGTACCCCTGCAGCAGGAAAACTCTAAACGGGTCGACTCCTGGAGGGCGCCTTCGACCCCAAACATTCCCGTCGTCCCTCACACCATTAAATTGGCAACTCTGCGACATCACGTGGACAGCTTATATGTAGATGGCCTCCTTGATGGGAAGAATATTAGCATGCTGGTAGACACTGGAGCTACAAAAACTATCGTCCGACCAACCATCATTATGCGAAATAAGATGTTGCCTACCAGTTGGAGACTGCGTACCGCTACCGGAGATTCTGCTAGAGTCTACGGTGAGATACAGGTGACGCTACAGTTTGGTTCAACCTCTCTGGTTCACTCAGTGCTGGTGGCTGACGTTGATGAAGATGTTGTTCTGGGCATGGATGTTATGCTCCACTGTGGTTTTCATTTGGATCTTCGCCAACGTATCCTTCGTACTGGTGATGAAGAAATATTCCTGCACCGAAAACAAGTTGACAATGCCTCGATTAAGCTAATCGATGATATCGAACTTCCGGCAAGCTGCGAATGTGTCGTCACAGCGCGGTTGGATAAACTGGAGCCAGATGGTGCCCCAGCCATGATAGAGCCGAAGAACCATGACCATGAATTGGGAAAAGGACTCCTTGTGGGTAAGACTCTTGTTAGATCCGCCAAAGAGGTACCCATCCGAGTTATCAACTTGAACGATCATCCAGTTCTTCTCCGAAAGGACACGGAAATGGGAAGTTTAGAACCAGTAATGGCCATAATTCACAAGATAAATGTTACGGAAACAGATGAGACCAACGAAATTGAACAATTAATGACAAAATTGGACCCCTCTTTGTCAAAATTAGAAAAGAAACAGGTAAGAGATCTACTTTACCGTTATAAACCTGTATTTGGTTCTAAAAGTAAACTGGGAAGAACTGATGTTGTACAACATAGAATTGACACTGGTGATGCACGTCCGATTCGGCAGGTACCCCGAAGGATGCCTCAAGTTAAAAAGGAAGAAGCAGACAGAGCCCTTAAAGAAATGATTCAAAATGGCATAGTCGAACCATCCAGTAGCACGTGGGCCTCTCCTGTGGTATTAGTGAGAAAGAAAGACGGATCAATGCGGTTTTGTGTCGACTATCGAAAGCTAAATGATGTCACTAAGAAGGACAGTTATCCTCTGCCAAGGATTGATGATGCCCTCGACGCTTTGGCGGGTTCTACTCTGTTTTCTACCTTGGACCTTAAAAGCGGATACTGGCAAGTTAAAATGAATCCTGCAGACAAAGAAAAGACTGCCTTTACCAGTGGATCAGGGTTATGGCAATTCACGGTCCTTCCATTTGGCCTCTGTAATGCTCCTGCGACGTTTGAACGACTAATGGAGAACATCCTGCGGGGTTTGTCATGGGAAACTTGTCTAGTTTATCTAGACGACATCATCATAATGGGTAAGACCTTTAAGGAACATTTATCTAACCTGGAAAAAGTTTTTAAAAGATTACAGAACGCTAATCTAACATTGAATGTTAAGAAATGCCACTTGTTCCAGAGACAGGTCAACTATTTAGGACATAACGTAAGCAAGGATGGCGTTGCTGTTGACCCCGCTAAGATACAAGCCGTTCAGGAATGGCCAATCCCTATTGACAAACATCAGCTCCGGAGTTTCTTGGGTCTTTGTTCCTATTACCGACGATATGTCGGAGACATCGCCAAGCCCTTGACACGTTTGACGGAACAAGATAAGTCCTTCTGTTGGGATCAGGAATGTCAAAAGGCGTTTGAAATATTGAAGAAACAGCTTACGTCAGCACCTGTTCTTGCTTATCCACTTCCTGATGGTAAGCTTATTCTGGACACCGACGCCAGCAATGTGGGAATTGGAGCCGTCTTGTCACAGCTACAAGACGGTAAGGAAAGAGTGGTTGGTTACTTCAGCAAAACTTTATCGAAAGCTGAAAAGAACTACTGTGTAACTAGGAGGGAACTGTTAGCAGTTGTAAAATCCGTCGAACACTTTTATAAATATCTGTATGGCAAAAAATTTCTGATCAGAACAGACCATGCTAGTTTAAAGTGGCTACTTAGCTTTAGGAACCCAGAAGGACAGATAGCAAGATGGCTCGAAAAACTGCAGGAATATGATGTTGAAATCGAGCACAGACCTGGAACCAGACATAGTAATGCTGATGCACTTTCCAGAAGACCATGTCGACCTGATTGCCCCCATTGTACCCGTATGGAGCAAAACGAGGAAAAACTTGCCTTAGTTAAGGTTGTGCCAGAAGACGAGAGCTCTATGCTGGAGGAGCAACAAGAAAACGATCCCGTTCTGAGAAAGATTAGGGAGTGGAAGAGAATGGACCGTCGTCCGTTGTGGAGAGAGATATCCTCATCCTCTCCTGCTTTAAAAGCATACTGGTCCCAATGGAACTCTTTAATTTTGGACGGAGGGAGGGCTCGTTAAAAGACTTGTAGAAAATTCCGAGGGCACAGAAACAAGGAAACAAATAGTGGTCCCAAGAAATGCTGTACCGGAAATTTTAAAACAGATGCATAATGATAGTTCTGGAGGACATCTGGGTATCACGAAAACGCTGCAAAAGATCCGAGATAGATTTTACTGGGTAAATTGCACTAATGATGTTAAAGATTGGTGTCGTAAATGCACTACATGTGCTGCCAGTAACGGTCCGCACCGAAAACCGAAGGCGGAAATGCAGCAATACCTGGTTGGAAGTCCTTTTGAAAGAATCGCAGTAGATATATTGGGTCCACTTCCGCAGAGCGATGTAGGAAACAAGTACATCTTTGTTGTAATGGACTACTTCACTAAATGGGTTGTAGCCTATGCAGTTCCCAATCAGGAAGCCATCACTTTAGCAGATATATTGGTTGAAGAATTCGTAAGCCGATTTGGGGTACCACTAGAATTACACTCAGACCAAGGGAGAAATTTTGAGAGCAAGCTGTTTCAAGAAGTTTGCCAAAGATTAGGCATCCGCAAAACGAGAACCACAGCGATGCATCCTCAGTCTGATGGAATGGTGGAACGAATGAACCGGACTATAACCAACTATCTGTCAAAAGTGGTGTCAGATTGTCAGAGGGATTGGGATCGACATATTCCACTATTTCTAATGGCAATTCGATCGGCCATCAACGAATCAACTGGCCAAACGCCTGCGAAGGTCCTGTTCGGTAGAGAAATGAGGCTACCATGTGACTTGGTGTTTGGTTGTAAACCTGGTGAAGAAATGGCACGTGAACAATATGTCGCTGACCTTCAGAATCGAATGGAGAATATACACAACCTGGTGCGTGGAAGACTACAATTATCTAGTGATCGGATGAAGAGGTACTATGACACACGGACAATGGAAAAGAGTTACCAAGTTGGAGATTTAGTCTGGCTCTATAACCCCCGACGGCGTCGAGGTATTTGTCCCAAATTACAAAAGAACTGGGAAGGTCCTTACACCATCAAGAAGAAGATTAACGATGTCATTTATCGGATCGTGAAAATTCCCAGAGGGAAACCCGTCGTGGTCTATCATGATCGTTTGGCGCCTTACCAGGGAAACCACAGTGGAGATGCGCAGCAACTCCAAGAAAATGGTTTGGCTGGCTCAGGGAGTGTGCGGGATTCCGATGTAGGAAATAACATTCCAGGAGGAATGAATCTAAGGAGGGGGCAGTGTAACGGGATAACCGTAAAGGAAGGGACCTTAATTTGAAAGATTGTTGTTGACAGTTGATTTTTAGAAGTTTGTAAAAAAATCAACTGACCATTTTAAATAATGTTCTAGAAAATTCTAGAAACTTCTAAACACACTAACCAGATTAAATAATGTTGTATATAAGGGGATGCACGGGCAGTTAACGTCAGTTCGAGTCAAGTGTTCAGAAGAGTTCATTGTATTGTCAAGTAGTTAGACGTTATCCAGCAGAGTTCAGTGTATCTTAACAATTTTGTAAATAAAATTGTGTAAAAAGCCCCCATACGTGTTTCAATACTATTAAGGCGGAAACATACTATCAAAACGTGACACGACGCCACGCATGTTAGTCCATATATTTATGTTGCGGCGTGTGGTCACATAGCGTGTTGTCTATGTGCTTCTAACTGTATTAAATATATGGAATTGAGAGGTACCTACTAACATGCGTCGGGTGGCGCGGCGTGGCGTCGTGTCACGTTTTGATAGTATGTTTCCGCCTTTAAAATAGACAGTGACGATGATGTCCAGAGGTGCAAAACGCCTCCAGAGTTACTAAACACCGCTAATAATGTGGTTTTAAATTTATCGCCAAATAAATCCAAGGCAAAATATAAGTTTGTTTTTAAACGTTTTATGGATCATTCCCGTACAGTACGGAAAAGTTCGTTGCCCAGCAACGGACTAAAATACGAGAAAAGTGTATTTTGCGGTTTGAATTTGGTCCGAAAAACTAGACATTTCCAAGCGATTTTAGAAAATAGTAAGTTGAATTGAAATAAAACATGATTGGATGTTAAACGCCTGATATAAGTTCACTGTAGCTACTAGGTTTTTAGTTTTTTCGTTTTTATTTTTTTAAATGACAATAATGTAACAGTACCTACAATTCTTGACTACCAAAATTATGTTTACTTTTTTGTATATGAAATTTGATTCAAAAATTCTGATATATTTGAATTTCCAAAGGAACGTTTTATCTGCTTTTAAATTGTAGCATTAACATTCTCAAAAAGGACTAAAATTCCCTTGCTAGCTCACTAGGTCGTGGCTTCTTTAAAGAGTTTTACCAGTCCTCCCCAGTCATGAAATATAAAAGATCCAGACTACAAACTAAATAAATTATACACACACCCGTTTAATTGATTTATTTATAATAATTATAAATTCAATTATTTAAATTATAAATAAAAACATAAGTTTCCTCAGAAAATTTGGTTTATAAAAGTTTTTTTTTTAATTAATTTATCTCTAATCTGCTTCAGGAGATCTGCCTCTGTAGTTGTCGGGTTGGTTTTTCTAGGGAAGAATTCTCCTCAATTGTCAATAGCAGTCGAAACCAGGGTAGCCAATCTGTTTGGCTTTCTCCACAAAAAGGGCGAAAATTTGGTATCGCCTCAAAAAAAAATGGGCGAATGTAATTTAGGCCGGAAAAAGGGCAGGTACTAAAAGCCGGTAGGTAAATTCGGCCGTAGGTTTTAAGTTGCTTCCTTATCTCATAGGTATTTTCGGCCGCAAATCAAATAAAATAACAGAATGCTTTATATTAAAATATTTCTTTATTTCAATAAAATTATTACATCAACTTATTTCTATAACTTAGGTAAACTATAAATTTTTAAAAAACGTTTTGATGTGATACAGATTTAACGAAATTAATTCAAGAAATATTGTCAGATCGAAGCATATTTACCATGTTTTCGATAAATTTATTTTGTTTTTTACTTGTTTGTCTTTAATTTTTGCTGGAATATTAAAATTTTTTATTTTTAAATATGCATCGATTTGACAATCTTTTAATTTTTCTATAAAAATAAATATAGAAGGGTGACTTGAATAAAAACTAGAATTAAAGTGCGAATGAAATGATTCGCAGGCATTTGTGGTTCTTTATATTGATGGGTTTTCATATGCCCATATATTTGGTGGAAAATGAGATTCTGGCGCTATGTAGTTTTCTAATAAATAGTCTGCGTATTTATCTATAAGTTTATGGTCCGGTTTGTATGACATGAGATCAAATATTTACAAAACTGAAACTTTTCTACAACTAGTAAGTCACAACCGCGTGAACTCTTAATTACTGAAACTGATGCCATCGTATACAAATAATATATTTTATGCTTTCTATCGACTAGTAGCTTCAAGTTATAATACTGACTAGCTATAATAATTTTATACCTGTGATGTGTAAATTTTATACATTTAAAGAAATAATCTTAAGTAGGTACAACATAGTTATTAGAATAAAGAGATAAGTAAATTAAAGGTATTTCCGACAGGTACACAGGATTAGGTATTTCCAAATAAATACACAATTAATATTTTACAGAAACTATTAAGCGTAATTACCAATATTTTAATCTCATCGTAAACATCAACCCCTCGGCCGAAATTACCCCTGTCATAAATGGTACCCCTTGAATTATGCAGGTAGGCCAAGGGATTACCGGCCGAAATTACGCCCGCCGAAATAAATATATTAAACTCTAGCGTGACCCTCCTCACAAATATGGACTGACCCTGATGATGATACTAATAATCAGAAATCGATCCCTTAATGAAATTACAATCAAGTAGAATCAGTTTCCAGCCAAATCGGATTTTTTCTTTTTATTGAGAGTAAATTAATTCTTAAAACACGTGTTAAAACCGGTCTAAAATTTATTAAAGATCCCAAAAACTGATGTTTGGCGAAAGTAAAATTACTTGAAAATTAGTTCTTAGTAATAATAAAATATCACCTCAACTTAAGACACTTTTACAAATAAAATAATTAAATGAAACAATCAAATCAATTTACTTGTATTAAAGAGGAGGTATCACCTAACGATAGGATAATAAAATGAAATAAAAATTCTGATCGCCGCGTAAAAAAAGCGACAGTTCAACAGTAACACCACTAGCCGTACAATTTATAATTACGGCGAGAACATTAAAATAAATCTCACCGAATATATGCCCGGAAACAATAGTCTGGTAAATTCTGTTACTAAAATGATCCGAAAGATTCTTTACAAAGTTAATAACGAAACGTATAAAAAGCAGAACCAAGTAGGTACGTCATCAATATGATTAAGAACTCGTAAAAAATAACAGATAAGAAAGTATTAAAATTTTAACAAATTTTTTTTTTAAGTTTAGCTATGTTATTTCTGTTAACAGTACGTTTTTTACCATTATTTTAAAGTTTTTTACTGATTTATAGGTCATATTTTAAGTGTCATCTCAACAATGCACAGCATCCCTGATATTGCAAAAATATTAAGTCATACAACGCTGTGATTGATCCTAGAGAAGATTGTTTTCTTGTTAACAAAATCAAGGGTAGTTGTATCTTAAAACTTTCTAAAACAGTTTATTTTATTACCAGTTAAAATAATAATTCCTGTTTTCACATGTAAGAACAAAAAAAAAAACTTCTCTCTCGCGAGATCGATCCTATTACGATAACCCAACAGAATTGTCACCATCAACCGCTTTAACCGCTTATCCAAATAGACCACCGCAAGCTTATATTAAATCTTTTAAAATGATAATATGTATACATATTTAATTTAATAACAATTCAGTATAAATTTCGAAATCTATGTATATGCCTAAACACACTTGAAACATGCATTGTCATCCAGTTTTTAGCTATCCTGAAAATTTCAGAGCTCTAGGTAGTCGGGAAATAGGTTTAATTTCGATTACAAAATTCCACGGAATAACACAGAGACAAAGAACACGGCGAAAATATAAACACTTTCTAAAAAATAATTTATACAATATATATAATCGTATGAAAATAGTAGTAGTACAATATATACTATTAACAATAATATAGTCATTAAACTTGAGAAAACACTCTTCTAAATATTGTATCTGCGAAAAGTTTTTAAAGGGTGTGCGCAGTTCTCGCATTCGTGTTGGAGATTAAGGGAAAAACCGCAGAAAAAAAACCTTAACCAGAACTACTTGCTGTATATTTAAAGACTCTTGATTTGTGTGAGCCATTCAATGGCATTTTGTGTCAATTCATGTAATTCTTGAAAACCGCCAGTAAATCTTGTAAGATCACATTCATTGACTAAATGTTCAATAGTTTCTTCGGCTATATTGCAAGAGCATAATGGGCTTTCTACAACACCCCATTTAAAGAGAGTGGAATTACGACGTCCATGAACAGTGCGTAGACGGTTCAATTTACACCAGATATTTCTAGGATGTTTGCATCCAGGTAGTGGTTTTGTTGGATCTTTTACTAAACCTCGGTTAAAAACGTTCTCACTTAACCAGATTCGTTATGGAAGGAGGTCCCGTCATAGATTTGCTAATTAAATACACTATTTTTTTTATATTACCCTTGAATACAATGGGTTTTCGTACGTTGTATTCATGGTCGTTTTTTTAACATCATTTTTATATTCTCCATAATTACCTACATACAAAATTCTTAGAACAGGGTTAAAATAATTAATTCTTTAAAATTACACCTGGTATAAGTATACTGTAGATACAAGTTGAAAATTTTTGTTACTCTTTTAATTTTACTATAGTGACAGCTCAAACTTGCACTGTAGTACAATAATTCACTGAAAATGACTACATTTTTATGAAATGTTACCCTGATGACACCTAGCGATCAATATTGATATATTTAATATTTTCAGATATTAATTACCAAAAAACTGTTTAATCTGCTTATAAATTAATAACAAAACGAACACAGAGCCAAACAAAATATGTCATCAAGTTGATTGAGTACTCGTGAAAAATAGGACAGCCAAAAAAGGATTTAAAAATAAACAGCTGCTGTTAAAATTTCGACATAGACGTCAATAGCATTATAAACGGCTCGTATTAATTTTTAATATGGTAATAATTCGTAGTTTTTTTTAGGTATTTTTAACATTGTCCATTTATTCGCTCTCTTCAATTTTACATTTAAAATAAATGGATTGTAATTTATTTCCCTCATGATCAGTTCTTTTATTGACATAATACACCGAAAAAATTCGTGTTCTCATACTGGCTGTGTCAGAACATATCCGAAAAACCAGTCACCGTAGGGTATCACCACGTTGAAAAGTTTTGAATAAAATTCATTCATAATGTCGTACACCATTTATCTCATTTTTCGTTTTTTTAATGTTTTAGGATTCTGTGTTTTTAATGTTTTTGTTTTGCTTGTTTATAATATTTTCTTGTTATATTAAAGGTGTTTTACTTTTTTTAGTTGTTTTTTTGGAAGTTTTTGAATAAATATATTGCATATTAACTGCGCCACCTTGCGGCGGTGTCATAGTTTTAAATTATGTAAGAATCGCTGTTTACTTATACGAGATATCAACTGTGTCACCTTACGGTTTTGTCATAATACTGAATTAACTAGATTCTGTGTTTTTAATGTTTTTGTTTTGCTTGTTTATAATATTTTCTCATTATATTAAAGGTGTTTTACTTTTTTTAGTTGTTTTTTAGGAAGTTTTTGAATAAATATATTGCATATTAACTGCGCCACCTTGCGGCGGTGTCATACTATTAAATTATGTAAGAATCGCTGTTTACTTATACGAGATATCAACTGTGTCACCTTACGGTTTTGTCATAATACTGAATTAACTTAGTATTGCTGTTTAAATATATGGGATACTAGTACTTAGTTTAAAATTTTTTTAATTTTGTTTCCAGCATATTTTTCGTTTTTTTTTTCGACTAATGAAGAGACATCCCCGGTATAGAAAAGCTGATATTTGATGTCAAATAGTCGCGAAAGTGAGTACAACTCGTAAATTTCACAAACACGCCATCTCTACTCCAAAAATAGCACCGTTGTGGTCGCTTTGCATCTAATAAATAAACCTATCGCAAGGTAAATAAACAACGAACGGAGGGTAATGACAGTCTTATAGTATCTTTTTTTTTTCTCTATATATCGGGTGGTCGTTTTTCAATGCCCGATTTGACACCGAGTCTGCGATCGTCGCTCACAATATCGAGCACTTGACTGAGCAGAGCTCGTACACTTGAATTTTACCCAACAAATTTTAATTTAATCAAGCAAGTTTACCTTAATTTTTTTTTTGACAATGAGTGAATTTGATGGCCACTTTAAACTCTTAAAGCAGTTTTAAATTTAATTTAACTTTTTCAGGCTAATCTCAGTGCAAAAAGCAATAATTTTTAGTGAATTTTTTTGTGCGCCCAATATTTTGAATTTATCCCTTCATAAAAATCAGCCAACCATGTACGGGCTATCCTCATACAAGTGCTCGATGTTGTGAGTTGTGAGCGACGATCGCAGACTCGGAATCAAATCAGGCATTGAAAAACGCCTACCCCATATATAACACAAATAAACTGTTAAGTTTCACATATTAAAATTAATTAATTTATGTCTATAAAAGTATTTTAAATAAAACTTAATAACTTTTAAATAAATTAATGATACTGATTATCTTCAGAGTGGTTAAACATAACAGTATCTATGAGAGACAAAAATATTTATTAAAAAAAACTTACCCGTAAATCTAAATAAGTAAGGTTTTATGTGTGCTATAAACAAATACTAGCACTAGACTACCCTCTAAAATATTCCTTGATCAAGTATTTGTTAATAATAGACATAATATAATATTATATTAGTTAGAATCAATATCCGTTTGTCTTGTTCTCATTCGCTTAAATTTTAAAAATAAGAATACGTTTTTACTTCTTATAGTTAGGACTAATTCTTTCAAGCAGAAAGAAAAAAACCGGTTCTCCTCAGAATTTCGACCCAACAGTCAACCACTATTTAACCTACTACCATACTTCGTGCTACTACCAATCAGTACGAATATGGATTGTACGTCAGTAAGGCATTTCGTACCCACAACAAGGGTAAGATTATATTGTTGACACAAGAATTTAATGCTTTTTGCTTTTTTAACTTTTTTAAGCTAGGATCTGGCCGCTCTTTCAAAAGAGTTTGCATCCAGTTGATAGATTTCGTGTTAAATTTACAGTCTAAGTAAATAACTTTCTTGTAATTTGTCGATTTCAATGAGAGTAAAATTATAGAAACCATTGCATTTTTATGTAATACAAAAGCTTTGCCTTAAAAACATAGAGTGCAGAAAAAAGTGTTACTTTTACCTTTTTCTAACCTCAGTAAGTGAATTTCCTCTTCAATAATAGATTAAATAGCTATTTATATAACTAGTTGCAAAAAACACGGTGTTTTGCATCGTTTTTATATACAAGATTTTTTGTAATGCAGCTTCATTTTCATTTTGAATTTATTTTACTTGGTTATTATTTAACGTCGGCCTATTTCGCCTAGATAGTATCAAAGCCATCCTTGTTTGTTTCTATGGAGATAGCCATTACATTTATAAAATCTTTGATAAAATGAGTGCCAAAATGAAAACAAGTGACAACATGAACAACATTTTGTATCTAGAATAAGTTTCAAAATTATGATATTTCGTAACTAAATTACAAAAAATAATTAATAGTTCCTACATTTTTACTATTTCAACCTTAAAGATGAGTGCTGTTTTTTTTTATCATTACACTAATATAGAAACTATGCGGTTAATTTTGTATGATTCCCACTTATTACTTAATTCGATGCTTATTTCTAACAGTTATGTCATACACAAAGCTGCAGTAGCCCCCATAAGGTGTAGACAATAGTGTGGTAAGAACTGGGGCCTGAACTCCAAAATGAACCTCTGGTTGTACACACAGGTCATAAGGCCGTTGTTAACTTATGGTTCGTTGGTGTGCTGGAGGAGGATGCAACAGTCTGAGGCAATTAGGTAACTGGGAAGTATTTAAAGGCTGGCTTGCATGAGTGTCACAGGAGCAATGATAGGTTTAAGGCGGATTATATAATGAGTATGGACAGCAAGTACCAAGGTATAACTTAACTAGAAACTTTCCAGTTAAATTACTGGAAAGGGATTTATGGAACAATGGCCCCCCAATTTAAGGGGAGTTAATCTGGTATACCAATGGCTCAAAGACTGAGAAAGACACAAGGTCGGGTATACAAAAAGAAGACACATAATACAAGTACAATTAAGTCTAGGTGCGTATGCTACAGGGTTTCAGACTGAAGTAATAGCCATACCATACTGTGCAACGATGATCGTAAGTCAGGGTTATAACTGGTAAAACCGGACAGCCAAGCAGCTATAAAGTTGATAGTCTCGGCACAAACCTGGTGTGGACTGCCTGAGGGCCCTGACACATGCCGCAAGTCAGAATGGATACCAGGACACTCAAGGTTTCGGGGCAATAAGAAGGCTGATTAATTGACCCGAGCAAGAGCTAATACCCCAATGATTGGCTTGAAACTATTCGACGGGTTGTCGACTCTTTCAGAAAGGCAGCCATTTAAAAATTAATACTAGAGAAGGCCTATAAGTGGTAAAAAAAATTACCGGGCAAGCGACAAGCCAAAGTCTTAATAAAAAGAAAACTCGGCGAAGAGCTGTTATCATAAAGGCGAAACGATGTTAGAATGATTATCAGTCTCTTAACAGGAAATTGTCCGCTCAGTAAACATATGAGGTAGTTGAAGTTAGCAGGTAAAGACATCTGTCGATACTGTCAAGAGAAGGGAGAAACCGCATTTTATGTCCTACGCCAATTTGAAGGCCTTGTAAGGACTAAACAGTTATTTTCTATGAAATATTAGAATAGGGTAGCCTAGCCAATATTAATGTTTAAAAACTGAAATACTTAAGAACATATTTCAGATAAAAATAGATTAAATCGTTCTAATTATTTATATTGTGTAACGTAATTACCCCTTAACTGTCGCCAGTTTGTAGCCAAAACAATCCCTTCGAGAAAAAGATATAAAGATAAAGAAATATCTTAAAGAAATTGTTTCAACAACGTCGGGCGCCAGTTTGTAACGTAATTACTACCCCTTGCTAGCTCCAGGGATCGTGGCTTCCTTCTGGTTTTCTTTAACTCCCCCCAAACAAATATATAAGGGCGCCAAATTACAGACAAGCAAATAAAAGAAATTTGAATCAGTGTTAAATTGTTTATTTCAAACTTTAAAAAATTCAATTTGAAGTTAAGTCAGAAAATATTTTAAAAAAATTGTAATTAATTTAATCTTATCTTTTGGATTACGATGTCTTCTGTCGGAGCCTTAGTTGCCCAAGTTGTAAAGTGAACTTCACATGGGTAGTCCCCGGAACAAACAATTTCTGATGGTTAAACAAAATGGAGCTTCTGGAAAATCGATATCCTTTATGGCAGCTTTGAAATGCTGATTTCAGAAAAATAGATCGTGATGTCGAGAAATCTATCTCTTCCTAGGACCCTCATCAAAAGTGGCAGCAGCCCTAATGAAATAAAAAAAGGCAATGAATCTCCGACCATAAAATCCTTAATTTCGTACACAATCGCTAAAGGTTTTCTCCAAAGATCGAGAAAAAATTAATTACTTACTATGTTTACATTTTTTACTCAATAAAAAACTGATTCTTGACAAGCGATTGTGAACGAAATAATTAAATATTAGTAAAAGAATAAACTTAAATATTAAATAAAATATTCACCAATTTTGGATTTTTACAACTAAAATTAAAATAATTAAATTCTTACTCACCGAACGAGGGTAGAAAGTGAAGAATGAACTGAATTCAATGAATTCTCAAAATAAAATGAAATTATTTAACGTCGAAACATACGAGCAAATGCGATTTCCTACCATATCGGCTGCGACGGCGCACCATTTAACAAGAAAATTAAAAATATTTTATAGTCAAGAGGCCAGGCCAAAAATAACGATGTAATCGTTACACCACGGTAACCTGGCAGAAAAAAAAAGGAATCGAAGATTCTTTTTTTTTTTTATTAAAAAGAGAAACTACTAAAATTTAAATTAAAAAAATAATAATAATCCAAAGCTGGTGAATAGGCAAAAAAAAATACAACAATATTAAATTTAAGTAGGTAACCACAAAAATTGATGTAATTTTCAAAAACACTGAAAAAAAAATTCTCGACATTAAAATTTTTTTAATCGCACAGCCATAATCGATAACAAAAATAAATTAATAACTGTCCTATTTAAGGTCGATTAAGAAAACAACAATAACGAGATGTAACGAAAGAAACAAGAGATTAATGTTCACAAAGCAAAGAAATACAAGGCAAAAACAATCTATCTCCAAAAGTATAATAACTTACCATAGCAACAAAGACAAAGAATAAGACTGTAGTCAACAAAAAATCATTGAATAAGAAAAATACTCAACAGATGAGAACAAAATAAGCTCAGAAGCTAAACAAATATTCAATGAACAAAGAAAAAAAAATTGAAACCAAATATCGATTGAACAAAAATGTGACTAACACTCAAAAGAAAAATCAATCAATATCCGAATCAAAAATAACTTGACACGTCTTATCGCACACGCTGTGCAAACTGGAGAAAAGTAAAAGATAAACGATAATATTTATCATTAGAAATGACAACCAATAACGGAAACAATGTGAACATTAAAAATAGGACAGTTAATAAAAGTAAAAACGACGAAATCAATCAGGAACAGACAATAAATCTCAAACGCTAAGAACACTGAAAGGCAATAGTCAATAAGTAAAGAAGGAAAGAAAAAAAAAAAATTTTGAAAAAGGAACAAACTAAGAATTCAAAAATACAAAAAAAATTTACTAACGTGGTGGTGCGGGACAGCGGAACAGCGACAGCCTGTACTCGCAAATAAATGCTATCCCTAAGGTACAGTACTGACCTGAACTCACCAACCCTTATAAATTTTTTTTTTTTTTTTTTTTTTTTTTTTTTTTTTTTTTTTTTTTTAATTTAAAAAAAATTAAATGACAATTGAAGTTAATTAAAAAGGTTGAAAAGAATTTTGAACAAGTTTTTTAAGAATTTAAAAAATCTAAGAAATAGAAATTGAAAAGTTAATAACTTATGCCATCAGTGAAGTGACTCCAGTGTACGGAATGCAAAAATAACTATACCAAAATTTGAGAATTTAAAAATATCGAGAAAAGATAAAATATAAAACGATATCTCAAAAAATTACTGCAAGGTTACTACAAAAATATTACAAAGGTAACGAAACATACAAAAAAATCACAAAATATATCAAGATGTCCTCGGTATGTGAAAAAACAGTCCAAGCTATTATAAGGTATTTCTGTATTTGGTGCATCACAAAACAGTACAGAAAAAAAATGAAAGAATGATATGAGGGAAACAAAAATCTCAAGTAGGTACAAAAACACATGGAAAATCTATTTTCTTCACAAAGATAAACCTTAAAGGTTAAAAAAAAAGAAGCAAAATAGACCATAATCCCACAATACGATAAGATACGGTAAATTTCTATTGTGTCCCATCCATCGGAACACCAATAGAAGCGATAAGAAGCAGTTACTACCAACTGCTCCACGATAAAGAGGTCTCACGGACCCCTATAAGATACTAAGGTCTCACAGACCTTACACGGTAATAATGTGGTCTACCAGACCACACCAAAAATATGCCCACGGCAAACAACTAAAGGTACCCACCTCAAGATATAACAAAATTCCTAAAAACCATCTTCCAAATTTTAACTGAAAGAAATGAGATAACAAAGAGAGAAAAGAAAAAACCAAAATACAGAAATTAAAGGAATACACGCAACAATTTGACTGTAACTATCACAACCACAAAATAAAGTCATAAAAAAAACCGACCAAGAAAGCATAGATAGCAACAAAAAAAGGACATATTGATAACACGATACAAACACTTTAAAATCTGCCTAGAAGGGCCTTAATTATTTAGAGAATTCCGCCTGTAAATCAGGAATAATCGAGATAAATTCCAGAAAAAGAGATATTTTAAATGTAACGATAACATCGAAAGAGACAATCGGTATAGAAAAATTACTAACTGTAACATAATTGTAAGGTAAAATAATTTAAGAAAAGATAATAATACTCTTCGATAAATAAACCAGTTAAAGTTATAAACGAAATACACCAATTCCATAGTGGTTTACCTTGAATCTCTAGATAATAAAATCCAACAACAAAGTAATGATAAAAAATTAAGTGTTAGTAAAACAATTAATAAAATATTTGAATGTCTGTAATTAAATTGATGGAAAATATAAAATTAATTTAAAGTGAATGATTAGGAAAAGTTTCAAAAAACCAGAATACTTTAGTTGGGCGCCAGTTTGTAACGTAATTACCCCTTAACTGTCGCCAGTTTGTAGCCAAAACAATCCCTTCGAGAAAAAGATATAAAGATAAAGAAATATCTTAAAGAAATTGTTTCAACAACGTCGGGCGCCAGTTTGTAACGTAATTACTACCCCTTGCTAGCTCCAGGGATCGTGGCTTCCTTCTGGTTTTCTTTAACTCCCCCCAAACAAATATATAAGGGCGCCAAATTACAGACAAGCAAATAAAAGAAATTTGAATCAGTGTTAAATTGTTTATTTCAAACTTTAAAAAATTCAATTTGAAGTTAAGTCAGAAAATATTTTAAAAAAATTGTAATTAATTTAATCTTATCTTTTGGATTACGATGTCTTCTGTCGGAGCCTTAGTTGCCCAAGTTGTAAAGTGAACTTCACATGGGTAGTCCCCGGAACAAACAATTTCTGATGGTTAAACAAAATGGAGCTTCTGGAAAATCGATATCCTTTATGGCAGCTTTGAAATGCTGATTTCAGAAAAATAGATCGTGATGTCGAGAAATCTATCTCTTCCTAGGACCCTCATCAAAAGTGGCAGCAGCCCTAATGAAATAAAAAAAGGCAATGAATCTCCGACCATAAAATCCTTAATTTCGTACACAATCGCTAAAGGTTTTCTCCAAAGATCGAGAAAAAATTAATTACTTACTATGTTTACATTTTTTACTCAATAAAAAACTGATTCTTGACAAGCGATTGTGAACGAAATAATTAAATATTAGTAAAAGAATAAACTTAAATATTAAATAAAATATTCACCAATTTTGGATTTTTACAACTAAAATTAAAATAATTAAATTCTTACTCACCGAACGAGGGTAGAAAGTGAAGAATGAACTGAATTCAATGAATTCTCAAAATAAAATGAAATTATTTAACGTCGAAACATACGAGCAAATGCGATTTCCTACCATATCGGCTGCGACGGCGCACCATTTAACAAGAAAATTAAAAATATTTTATAGTCAAGAGGCCAGGCCAAAAATAACGATGTAATCGTTACAATTGACAAAATAAAGCATTGTCACAGTTAAAAATTTGCTAACTTTTATTTTAAAATACACAATTGGGGTTACTAATGTTATATATTTTCTAATAAGTCTTTTTAAGTTTAGATTTATCTATAACTTGCCACACTTATTAAAATATATTAAAGTTATATTATTTGCTTTAATTTTTATTATTAGCACTAAAGCAAAACGCATTTAAAAAAAAAGTTCTTAGAACCAAATA
Source organism: Altica lythri (assembly GCA_964028335.1). Lineage (NCBI taxonomy): Eukaryota > Metazoa > Arthropoda > Insecta > Coleoptera > Chrysomelidae > Altica > Altica lythri. Next base: position 20,688,100 of record OZ034802.1, on the reverse strand, counting down.
TTATTTATAGAAGTTACCAAAACTGTTAGGGATTTTTTGTAATAAAGTTAAGACAATATAAAATATAACAGTTATTTCTTATCATCTGAATAATTTAGTATTGCTATTAACCAAAGCAGAAAATTGATACACAACAAGGAGTCTTTTTTAATCTCATTTGTCTTTCTATAGTTTTCTTATGGTCTATTTGTAAAGCGTCTTGTTATGTTGTCACATCACACCGCAGTGTTGTTTTAGGTTAATTAATAAACCAAAGTAATTGCATTGTCCTGACCATCGAAGATAGCGGGGTATGAAGGGAATTAACTGCAAAGTCAGCGTCTACCACTTGAGGATCATAGAAGTGGATCCTTAATCAAGAATTAATTTCCCAGGTTGTCGGAAATGCCGCCATGGTTATTATTCTTGAGATTAAGATAATCCAGAAACAGACCTTCTGGACATTAATGTTGAATCAGCCAAAGGGAAGCAGACGACAAGTTTAATTGCTTTGTTTTAAAACAGGAGCGCCACGAATATTTTTATTTATTGTTTCAGAATTCCTGCCACAAGAAATAACATAAATTAAAAAAAAATGCAAAATATTTTATAATAATATTTTTTTATTCTGGTATTTTTATGCAAAAACGTAAAAGCAAGATTTGAACATATCTTGTTGATTTGTTCCCTTACATTTTTAATATTACTTTAAACTTTTCGTTAGTAACTAAAAAAATATGATGATTTTCGTGTAAATTAGACCTTCGAGGCCTACACCGACGAGAAAGTTTACCTTACAAAAAATATTAATATATATTTCCTCTTGTCAAATGGACATATTATTTCTCTACTTTATATGCAATCACTAAACCATGTAAATCTTTACATTCTCATTTTTTCGATTGTTTTTATTACCCATATCCCAATATTGACTTTTTCACATAAATACTTCTTGAATATCAGACAACCAAATTACGGAATATAAGTTGGTAATATCTCTACTAAATAGGTAAAAACCAAAGTGATAACTTTGTTACAATTTTATAAAAAAAAAATTATTTTTGTTTAGTGCTTTTGGGGTTCTTTGATTTAAATGTATTTTATAATATTTTAATGACAATGTAATAGGTACTTATACTAATACCAAATTATTACTAGTCCTAAATATATGGCAATATATTTCTATATTTTTATTTACAATACTTGTCTATAAAATCTGAAAATATGTAAAATTTGTATGTAATATAACCTTCTTATTTCTTTTAAACGTGATTTAAAATATTACATAGTGATAACTCTCCCTCCTCTATTTTAACAAAATTTGTTCCTAGATCTAAGATTCATTCACTAAATATCCGTGAATGTAATAAACTGACAATGCCACACCACCGTACGCTCTGTTTCAAAGGAGCTTTACGTATAATGCTATCGAATTTTATAACTCCTTGCATACGCATTTTTATAATTTAAACGTGAAACAATTTAAATTTCATTATAAAAAGTTTCTTCAGCTAAATAAACAACCTTAATTATTAACTTGCTGTCTCATTATACTGTTTCTTGTGTTTTTTTCTTTTTATTTCTTCTTTATCTTTTTTATCTTTTTATTTCAACTGGTTATGCCTTGTGTAAGTATAGACGCACGTTATTTTTAGATAGATCACATAATTGTTGTTAATTGTTTTTCTTTCGTATATGGTAATTTAATCTAATATATACGTATGTAATATTTTGTTTACGCTGGTTTAGAAGGTTCAGTAGAATAGCAATCATGCTAGACTTCGCCTTCCTTAGCAGCTTATTTATATAAATATACTTTGTAATTGTTATTTTGATATTTTCTAATAAAGACGATTATTATTATTATTATTATTTATTAGTGTTTTAAACTTTAAGCATAATATGATACACCTAATCCTTAGCTTTACCCAGTGGTAGATTCGTATCATCTAACTGAAATCGTAGTGACATTCCCAAAATATATTTGTCATTATATACAATACAGCTATCAAATGTTACGAGTTGTCCGTCTTAGGCTACGGTTACTATGGATGCGAATTCTGACGAAATTTTGTTCCCACAAGTTCTGACGAATTCGTCCGAATAAACAAACGCCTGTTTCCCAATGAGCGTGTTTACACTGCCAGCGACCAGCACGTCAGAACATGCACGACGTCGTCAGAACCATTTGAGCGTTCAAACAGATTTGATTTTTTCGTACGACCTGCGTCTGTTTTTGCGAAGTTACTTAGTTATTCCATCATGGAAAACGATAAATTAATTACTCTTGTGTACGAGAACAGATTATATTGTGGGATATGACAGAAAAAATTATCATAACAGATATATTTGTCGGCAAAAGTGGAAGGAAATTCTTCAAATAACATTTTAAACTCTCCTTTGTCGTCTCTACTAAAAAACAAAGAATTGACATGCTCTGTTTTCCTTCATGTAATAGCAGTAACTTCATTGACGGACTTTCAAGAAAATAAAATTCGTCAACTTCGTCCATATTTACTGGGCGGTAGAAGCGTAGGTAGTTAGGTACTGACTATCAAAATGTCAGAAAACGTGGATAGTGTAACCGCCTTGTTCTGACGAGCATCTCGGACGCACTCGTCAGAACAAAATTTTATCAGAATTCGAATCCATAGTAACCGTAGCCTTATAAACCATATCGTTACGAGTTGACCTGTCTTGCTAAAGGTAAAATTCCGACCGTGACTAAACGTTACGAGTTGACGCGTGCTCTAAAGAACAGGTCATCAGTTAAAAGCCGGAAAATGACTCATAACGTTAGAATCTTTTATATTACAGACTGAATTAGGTGTACTAGAAGATATAGAAATGTTGAAGCACTTTAATTTTACTTTTTAAAAAAATATATTTATTTATTAAAATTACAAAGTTTTATTATGAATTGAAAAATACAAAAATAACAACTATTTGATTCGAATCTTGAAAATTGAATGAATAAAAATGAAAAATAAAAAGTATAACGAAAGGATGTTTTGCGTAATGCTAAATTTGCAGTTCTCATATTCGCTGCTCCTACTTGAATTAGTTCGGGAGATTGGACGATATTTCTCCTCCTTCCTTTGGATCTGACTTCGTCCTCGAAGTTTCTTTGAATAGTTCCTGTAGGATCTCGATTTGTGCTGGCTGCAATTTAGGCCCAAACAATAGTTTTGAAATTCTCTTTTTTTTCTTTATTATGATTATTAGAAATAATGCTAAAACAGAAATTGTTAAGAAAATGGCTGTGGCTCCCAGTCCTGTTGAGATTTCTGGTAAGCCTTCTAAAGGTAGAATGGGTTGTATTTGGCCGTGAGTTTCTGGTATTCTTAATTTTTCGATTTTTATTTTATTTTCTGGTATCAACTTTATTGGAACTACTTCAGGCATTGAGATTTCTTGAATTGTTTTCTGAGTATACGTAATTCCTTCTATAACTATTGTTTTATTTGACATAAGGATGCTGCTCACTTGGACTTCTTCTTGTTTGATTTTCAGTGGTTTAACTACTCCTAATAGAAGGGCTGTTTTGGTTTCTTGTACGAAATTTTCTGTAACTAATACTTTTGTGCAGTTTAGTACATTGGGAATGAGACACCTGGATTTCACAGGATTCGTGCAAATGACATAATCTGCTTGACCGATGCAACTTTCAAACCATTTGTTGTTAACAAAAAATTGGGCAGGTGTTAGAATCATGACGTGATCATTATTAGGGACTGGATAAATTTTAAAGGTTAAATAAGAATTTTCAAAAAGGATTGGTATCTTAAGGATAACGAGCATTGTCTTAGATGTAACGCAAATAAGAGATTTAGAGGATTCGATCAGTTCGTAAGGGTGTTCGTCGTCGATCAATAATGCATTTCTAGAATAAATGTTTACTAAGCTTTCCTTAAAGTCTTCTAGTTCTTTTAAAGTAAATAGTTCAATGTTCGATAAATCTAAATGAGATAAAGTAATAGTTCTAACTAGTTTCATCAAAAATTCGTTAATATTTTGCAAGTTTAAAATTTCGTTATGAAGTGCGACGTACCCGTCAAAATCTGCTGATAATTTATTAATTGCGGCAGCAAGTACTAAATTATTTTTTGTAATTTGTTTAAATAGCATGTTGAATTTTGTAGAAATAGTTTCATCGAATGAAATGCGATCGTTAAATCTTTTTATTATTTCATTTTGTTTATTTTCTATGGCAACGATATGAGTTTTCAATAAATTCAAATCATAATCATCTGGATTTCCGGTTATGTATTTTATAGCTGTACCTAAGAAATTAAAAAGTCCTCTTTTATGTTTTCTAGTTATTTTGTGAATTATCTTTAGCTTCGTTTTGTAAGTGATTGTATTGAGATTTTAATAGGGTTAGTGGTCCGTTTGTTGTCTGAGATTGGAAGTAGTCGTCAGGGTTGATTTTTAAAATGTCTTCTAAAGTCTCTAAGTCAATGTGTAATATATGTCTATGATAGTGGGAAATTTCTCTGGATTTACCAATTTCCTCGGCGTAGTAACCGTTATTCGGGATCTTCTGTATTTTGACAGTAGCCTGAAGGCCCAGGAACAGGGTCGTCCTGTAAAGAATTTTGGTCTTGTAATGTCTTATCGTAAATTTTTCTAATTCTTTTAGCAAATTTTAAATGAGTACTGGTTTCGTTCTGTTTACTGGTTTTTCCAATGATTTTCGTTTTATTTTGGGTTTCTGGTTTTAATGTCGTATAAGGGGCGTTTAATTTTGCGTTATGTTTTTTCTTTTTCACATATAGGGCTTGTGAAGATTCAATTTCGGGTATAGGCTCGGTATTTTCGTTTTGTTTGTCTAATATGGCCTGTCTCTTTTCTTTTTGTTTCTCGTATAAATTAGTTATGAAAGGTTGTAGTTCTTCTTTATGTCTTTGGTTGTAGGTTTCGTATATAGGAAGATCAAAATCGAAATGTATTTCTTCGATATATGGGCCGTATAGTATCGAAAATGAAGAATAATTGGTTGCACTATGTATAGATTGATTGTATATGAGGATGGCATGTGTAAATATGTCGTCTAAGGGATCATTAGGGTTTTGCTCTCGTAATGTCCTTAGTTTTTCAATTAGGGTCGAATGAAACCGTTCAACCGGAGAGTTAGAAGAAGAATTATTCACAGTAGTGAAATGTAAATCTATTTTATGTAGTTTCATAAATTCTATTATTAGAGAAGAATTAAATTCTGTGCCGTTGTCACAAACTATTTTTTTCGGGTAATTATGGTGTGAGAAATAATGTCTTAATTTACTTAGAATGGAGATTGAAGTTTTATCGGGGATTTTGTAACATTGTGCATATTTGGAAAATGAATCAAATATAGTCAGGTATAAATTCTTATGACAGTGAAATAGGTCTATGTGTAAAGTGTCAAAGGGCTTTTGTCCCAGTAAAGGTCCTAACTGTGGTAATTTGTAAGGATGTCGTTCATATTTATTTTTGAGACAAATTTCGCATTTATTAATTAAATTCGAAATAGTTGTTTGCATGGAAGGCCAATAAAACTTTTGTTTCAAATGTTTGTAAGTTTCTGTTATACCATTATGATTTTCTTTATGATACTTTTCCACGCATTCTATTTGTTTTTGTTTATCTTCTATGTCTTGTAAAATAGTATTGCAAAAGTGAGCTTTTACTGTCGTGTCTAAATTATCTCTAAAATAGTTACAAATGAATGGTCTAAATTCGTGTGGTATTTTAATTGCAAATTTTTGGTTTGGTCTTAGTATGTTTTTGAACGCGTCTAGAATTTCTTCTTTCCAGTTATTGGTTAGGTTTACTGTGTGTCTGTGTTTATCGAATATTTTTCTGTAATTTAAGTCATTACTTGGGGATTCCGGAATAAAAATGATTTGATTTTTCAAAATATTTATAGGTTCTCCTGAGATAAGTATACCTGCAATAGGATTTTCTATCGCTGTATGTTGCGTGTTATCCGTATTGTCTTTTTCTTGTATCATATTGAATTCTTCGAGAAATTCGTCTGGGTCAAAATCATTAGGGTTAGGGGGTTCGACACATAGAGAACTACTGGTTAACGCATTAATTTGAACTCTAGATAGAGCGTCCGCTACTTGGTTTTCTTTTCCTTTTTTATATTTAACCATGAAATTGTAGTCTTCCAGCTTTAGCCTCCAACAAGCTAATCTTGAGGTAGGATCTTTAATTTTGTAAATCCAGACGAGTGGATTATGATCGGATTCTACAGTAAATTTTTTTCCATAGAGATAAGGGCGAAAATGTTTGCAGGAATCGATAATGGCTAGAAGTTCCTTTTCTGTAGTTGAGTGGTTTTGTTCCGCTGAATTCAACGTACGACAGTAATACGCAATTGGATGATTGTTTTGAGTTAGAACAGAGCCGATAGCTATATTTGAGGCGTCTGTGGTCAATACAAAAGGTATTGTAAAATCCGGATATTTCAGAACTGGGGCGTTAGATAATATCTGCTTACATTTTTCAAAACATTCTAGGTAATGAGGATTGGTGGTGTCGATAATAGCTCCTTTGCGAGTGCAACGAGAGAATGGGGTTGTAATTTTTGCAAAATTGGGGATGAATCTTCGGTAATAACCGATGAGTCCTAGAAAAGATTTAATTTCCTTTACAGTTTTTGGAAGGGGATAATTTTGTATTGCATCTAATTTACAAGGATTAGGTTTTATGCCTTCTGGAGTAATGATGTGTCCTAGAAAAGCAACTTCTTTACTTAAAAATTCTGACTTATCTAACTGAACTTTAAGATTATTTTTCCTAAAAGTGTTGAAAATAGTAGAAATGTGAACAAGGTGTTCCTGTAACGATTTTGAAAAAATAATAACATCATCCATATAGACAAAACAATATTTGTACAGAAAAGGGCGTAAAATATTATCCATCAATCTTTCAAAAGTGGCTGGGGCATTTTTGAGTCCGAAAGGAAGTCTCAAAAATTCGGAATGGCCATGAGGAACTGTAAAAGCAGTTTTCTCGACAGAATTAGGATGAAGTTCGATTTGATGAAATCCTTGGGCTAAATCGAGTGTCGTGAAATAAGTAGCTTTGCCTAAATTATCTAATATTTCATCGATTTGGGGTAAGGGGTATTTATCATCTACTGTATTTTCATTTAACTTACGATAGTCAATAACCAATCTAAATTTTTTTTTACCGGATGCATCTGCCTTTTTGGGTACTAACCAAACAGGGGCTGAGTAGGGCGATATAGAAGGTCTTATAATTTTATTATCGAGAAGTTTATTAATTTGGTTGAATATTTCTTGTTGCATACTTTTTGGATGTCGAAATCCCTTGACATATATAGGATTTTCGTCGTATGTTCTAATTTCATGTTTTATCGCAGAAGTAAAAGTTAATTGTGATTTTTCGTCGTAAAATATGTCATTGTATTTTTTACAGAGTTTCAAAATTTTATCTTTTTCTTCGTCATTTAAATGTTGAGTGCGGATAATTAAAGGGTCAAAATTTGATGGTCCTTTTGAGATTTCATAATTATTTAAATTTTCTACGTTAATTGGGTCTATTTGTACTGAATTATCAAATGTGATATTGTCGATATAGCCATTTGTAAACGTGTGAATAGACTCGGGTATTTTTACATTGTTTATCACAATTTCTGGAAGTAACACTTCTCCATTTAAAATATTTACAGGAATTTTATTGTAGACCGTATTAAATGATAGTGTAATGTTGTATCTTTTTAACGTCAGCGTTTTATTTTTATAATTAATAACCGCGTGTAACCTCTCCAGGACAGAGTTTCCTAGTAAAATATCAAATTCTTTATTCCAGTCAGCAACTCTAGCATCAATGGTTTCAAAAATATTAATTTCTTTAAATAAAAGTGTTTTAATATTATAATAAAATTTTTGCGTTATTTTCATTAAAGTCAAATTAAATGGTTTCTCATATATATGAGAGGGATTAAAATATTTAAGGGTGTTAGGTGAGATTATTGTATCTGATCCTCCAGAATCTATTAAAACTTGTAATTTCGTTTTTGGTAAAATAAAGTAAGGCAGTTGAGGATATTATTTAAATCTATTGAGGGGGTGGATGTTCTTCCAAAGGAACTTCCTGAAAATTTTGTTCATACAAATATTGCTCGTTTGGTTCGTATATATTAGTCGAAAACTCAAAGTTTTCATTATCAGCAGCCTCTACGTTAAAAGCATGAGTTCTTCTGGTAGAAGTACTCATAGGTTGATCATTTCTTGTCGAGATCGTTTGTATGCCACTCATAGGAGTGGGATTTGTTTGATGATTTTGGGAGTGTGTTGATCTATTAAAATTTTGGTTAAATCTAGTTGTAATTGGAGATGAAGATTGTCGACTGAAATTTTGATTGTTTGTAGAATAATCATTAGGACGGGGAGAATTGTTGAAATTCATATGATTTCTGAAATTATCTTGTCTTGAATGATTGTATAGCGACAAATTGTTTGAGTTGGATGAAAATCGGTTTGGTGGCTGATTAAAATTATTTTATCTACTCTACCTCATATTATGTATCAATTTTTAGTTCGTGAAAACTGTCATTATAGACAGCAGTGCGTGAAGGATTGAAAGTGTGCGTGAAGTAACAATGTATTTTAAATGGGATTTACTTTTTCGCACTGTTTTTGACACACCTTCATATAATCAAATATCCTTAGCATTCGCGTTGTCATGGTGTTGCTATGAGAACATTAAATTTCAACAAAAGTTATTCTGACAGTTTTGTAGTTTTAATTTTCAAATTTGAATTTGTAATTATTTTTTTCTACGTCCATGACTGTAAACGTCAAAAATCGTACTGTAGACATTCCTTGTAAGTGACATTTAACAATAACATGCACGTAATGAGATCTCATAACATACATGTGCGTTTAGATAAGAAAACTTAAATTTTTTGTTTAATTAAATTGCAATAAAAATTTTTATGTACGTACTACTTTATTTGGTCTATTTACATACTTTTTGTCAATTTTAAAACATAAATATATAATAGTTTTTATTAAAAAATAAAATAAAAATAAAACAGATTTAGGCAACATATATTACATTTTAAATTATTATTTAATCTAGGATGTTACTTAATGTCACTACTTTGATAAATGTTATTTTAAACGCCAAATTTCGTCATATATTTTTTAAGAGATGTCAAATATTTAGAATTAAAATTAAAATATTGAGTCGTAGAAAAAGCATAGTACGTAACTCGAGTGGTAAGAGGTATTACGTACTCGTGTAATTACGCACTCGCCGCTACGCGGCTTCGTGCGTAACTTTTCCACTCGTACGTAATATCCTACTTACCACTCTTGATACGTAATATACTATTTATTTGTTTATCGTAGATAAAATATTGTATGAAACTGTGCGTGAAGTGCTTTTTGCGCACTTACGCGATATATAGCACTCGCTTCGCTCGTGCTCTAAACATCGCGTGCGTGCGCAAAAAGCATACTTTACAAACTGTTTCATAAATAACTATTTTGGTCCAAAGTTTGTTCGATCAGTTTGGCTGGCTTTTGGCTTTGGAGCTTGTTGAGTTTTTAAGAAATTCATGTATTGCTGTTGATTTCTATGATTATCATAAGCAATGCATTTTTGAAGAGCTTCATCGAGAGAATCTAATTTGAAATGAGATAAATACTCGCAGTAGGGTTCATTAATGCCAGTACAAAATGTTTTAAGAGCAATATTTTTAAAGTAGGGTGTTTTAAAATTGACTGTTTCAAAGTTATCGTGTAATGATATATGTTGTAGTAAGTCATTTAGATTATTTAAAATTCGTTGGTGGTATTGATCATACGTTTCTTGGGTTTTTTGTACCGTTGTAGATAGTTGGGTGACTAAAATATCTTCAGATCGTCGATCTCCGTATTTAGTTAAAAGCAAAGGTCTTACTTCCGTCCATACGGTTTTATTAGAGTAATTTAAAAAATCTCTAGGTTCGCCTTTTATTCGAGAAATAATATTAGCGTTAAGAACGAACTGCTGTACGGCAGAAAGATTTTGATTTGTAAAGAAATTAAGTAAATTATCAACTGATTTTATAAACGTCGAGAGATTATCTCCCGGGTTGTATTCAGGTAGCGTAGCACATAAGCTAGTAATATCACTGTTTTTAAGACTCATTTTTGGACAATTAACGTTTCGAGAACTAGATCGAGAACTATTTGTCGTATTATGATTGTCTTTGTTGTCGTCAGTGTTTAAGTTAATGTCTGCTATTAATAAATGTAAATTTTCCTCAGTAATGTCGTTTAAAGTGCTCATTAAAGGAAAAAAGGATAAATAGACTTACAAGAGGATGATCACTGATGATGTCGTCTGCATGCTATTTCTTCTTTTCCCAGGTTCTTTTGGATTTTCGTTGAACAACTGAAGTTGACCAGGAAACACTAGTTTCTGTACGAATTGATCCTGTTTGCAGCGCCAGAAATTTTGAAGCACTTTAATTTTACTTTTTAAAAAAATATATTTATTTATTAAAATTACAAAGTTTTATTATGAATTGAAAAATACAAAAATAACAACTATTTGATTCGAATCTTGAAAATTGAATGAATAAAAATGAAAAATAAAAAGTATAACGAAAGGATGTTTTGCGTAATCCTGAATTTACAGTTCTCATATTCGCTGCTCCTACTTGAATTAGTTCGGGAGATTGGACGATATTTCTATATCTTAAGGTTATGAAGTTTGCTTTTAATGACGTTTCAAAAGTTTTTTAGCCCTCATTGGGAGCTCCATTACGCTGGAACCCGATTTTAATAAAATTTAATTTGATTTTGCTAAAGTAAAACTACAAACGATTCTAAAGATTGCAGTAAATTTCATTTTTTTTGAAGTTTTAATAATAACGCAAAAAAAGTGCGTGTCTAAAAAAACCGAAACTTTCTAAGAAACTACAAACGATATAAAGAATTGTAGTGTCATTTAAACGTTTGTAGTTTGTATAAATATTGTGTTAAAACGTTAAAATAAACAAATTGGGGTCTAATTAATGGGAGTAATAAAAATTTGTATGGCTTATAGCAATATGTTGTTTGTAGTTTATTGTAGTAGGTACCAAAAAAAATTTTTCATCTTCCTTTTTTCTAAGAAAAAATATAAAAAAACTGCAAAAAAATTGCGGGTCTAAAAAAAACAAAACTTTCTAACAAACGGTATAAAGAATTGTAGTGTCATTTAAACGTTTGTAGTTTGTATAAATATTGTGTTATAACAATAAAATAAAAAAATTGGGGTCGAATGAATGAAAGTAATAAAAATTTGTAAAGCTTATAGCAATATTTTGTTTCTAAAAAATTTTTAATCTTCTTTATACTAAGAAAAGATATGAAAAAACTGCAAAAAAATGCGGGTCTAAAAAAAACGAAACTTTCTAAGAAACTACAAACGATATAAGGAATTGTAGTGTCATTTAAACGTTTCTAGTTTGTATAAATATTGTGTTATAACGTTAAAATAAAAAAAATTGGGGTCTAATTTAGTTTTAGTTAGTTTATTTACGGAAATCTCCATTATAAGTAAGAACACATTATGAAATACAAGATACAAAAATACAAAAATATAGCAATAAAATTTACAAATATATAAAATAACAGTATAAAAACAATATAATGTAAAGAGGAACTATTAAATAGGTTTATGTAAGATACTTTTAAATTTGTAAAGTGAAAGACCATATGGATCAATATCATGATTATTAATGAATTGAGCAGCTTTAATTAAAGGATTATTGCATAAGTAATTAGTTTTATAAGTTGGTATATTATATAAAGTTTTCAGTCTTGTTGACTTTTTAGGAATATTTATTTCAATTTTAGACAGGATATTTGGACAATCTATTAATCCATTTACAATTTTGTAGAATAGTAGGTACTAAATTGGAATAAGTTCTGCGCGAATCCAGCGAAATTAAGTTTATTTGACTTTTAATTAATTGATAATCATATCTAAAATTTATTCTTGGGATCATTAATTTATATCCAGCAAATCTTAAAAACGTATTCTGAATCTTTTCTAATTGGTATACGTTTTTGTATGTATATGGTGACCAAATCATACAATTATACTCAAGAATGGAACGTACAAGAGAAATAAAAACGGTTTTTGTAGTGTTAATATTAAAGTTATTACAATTCCTTAAAACAAATCCTAACGTTTTAGTTGCCTTAATGGTTATGGAATTAATATGATTATCAAACGACAATTTACTATCTAAAACGATTCCTAAATCTTTTATTGATTCGGTTTTTATCAAATTGGTATTATTGAAACAATATTGATATTTGATTGGAGTAAGTTTTCTATGAAAAGTTATTTGAAAGGATTTATTAAAATTCAATTCAAGTAAATTAGTAACGCACCAATCACAAACTTTGTTTAAAACATCTTGAAGAGTAAAACAATCCAATTGCGACTTAACAGTTTTAAAAATTTTAATATCATCTGCATACATTAAATATTTACAATTAATTAAAACCGATTTAACATCATTAATAAAAAGATTAAAGAGTAGTGGTGCAATGTGCGTACCTTGCGGCACACCAGAAGTAACCGGAATTGGATTCGAAACAAATTGACCAATTTTAACAAACTGAGTTCGTCCACTTAAAAAACTATCTAACCAAATCAACAAGTTATTGTGAAAACCCAAGGCACTAAGTTTAGCCAGTAAAATTTGATGATTAACTCGATCGAAAGCTTTTGAGAAATCTGCATAAATTGAATCAATTTGATGTTTGTTTTCAAACGCTTCTAAGATTTCTAGCTGATACGTTAACAGGTTGGTTGTAGTTGATTTGTTTTTGCAGAATCCAAATTGATTTTCGTCGAATAAAGGTTTGCACATCCATTGTAATTTATCGGTTATAATATTATCTAGTAACTTTGGGATTGTCGATTGCTGACAAACTCCGCGATAGCAGTTAATATCTTTTTTATCCCCAGATTTAAATATTGGAACAACATAGCTTTGTTTCCATATTAGTGGCATTACACCATGCTGAATGGATTTATTAAAAAGGATGTGCAAGGGCTTAGACAACGTAAAAAGCAGTTTTTTAATAAGCTATTAGGAATTAGATTTGGTCCAGATTTATTATTAGATGGTAAAGTCTCAATTTTGGCAAAAACAGTTGATAATTCTATATTATTGATGTTTATATTAGGTGAGTGCTGAAAATTAACGGTAGAGGTAGAGCAGGTCTTATTAGAATACACAGATGAGAAAAAAACCGCAAAAGCATCCGCTATTGATTGGCCGTCATTATATCTTTCTTCCCCAGAATACATTTCTTTTGGTAGTTCATTATCTTTTTTAAGTGAATTTAAATATTTCCAAAAAGATTTAGGGTTAATTTGTAACTCCAATTCAGTACTATGTAAGTATCTATCATAACATAACTTGGATAACTCTTTACACTGTGAGCGCAACGTTGCAAATTTGTTATAATTGTAAGCACCTTTTGATACCATATATTCTTTGTGAGCCTTCTTTTTTTGTATTGTTAACTGAATTAATTCATGATTAAACCATATTGGAAATCTTCTTTTTTTAATAATCTTTTTTGAAACATATTGTTCAATACCAGCGTATAATATATTATAAAATTCGGTAACAGATGAGTTTAATTAATAAAAGTAATAAAAATTTGTAAAGCTTATAGCAATATTTTGTTTGTAGTTTATTGTAGTACCAAAAAAACTTTTTAATCTTCCATTTTTCTAAAAAAAATATGAAAAAACTGCAAAAAATTGCGGGTCTAAAAAAAAACAAAACTTTCTAAGAAACTACAAACGATATAAAGAATTGTAGTGTCATTTAAACGTTTGTAGTTTGTATAAATATTGTGTTATAACGATAAAATAAAAAAATTGGGGTCGAATTAATGAAAGTAATAAAAATTTGTAAAGCTTATAGCAATATTTTGTTTGTAGTTTATTGTAGTAACAAAAAAAAAAATTAATCTTTCTTTATACTAAGAAAAGATATAAAAAACTGCAAAAAAGGGCGGATCTAAAAAAAACGAAACTTTCTAAGAAACTACAAACGATACAAGGAATTGTAGTGTCATTTAATCGTTTGTAGTTTGTATAAATATTGTGTTATAACGTTAAAATAAAAAAATTGGGGTCTAATTAATAAAAGTAATAAAAATTTGTAAAGCTTTTAGCAATATTTTGTTTGTAGTTTATTGTAGTACCAAAAAAACTTTTTAATCTTCCTTTTTTTTAAGAAAAAATATGAAAAAACTGCAAAAAATTGCGGGTCTAAAAAAAACGAAACTTTCTAAGAAACTACAAACGATATAAAGAATTGTAGTGTCATTTAAACGTTTGTAGTTTGTATAAATATTGTGTTATAACGTTAAAATAAAAGAATTGGGGTCTAATTAATAAAAGTAATAAAAATTTGTAAAGCTTATACATAGCAATATTTTGTTTGTAGTTTATTGTAGTAACAAAAAAAATTTTTAATCTTCCTTGATACAAAAAAAAAATATGAAAAAACTGCAAAAAAAGTGCGGGTCTAAAAAAAACAAAACTTTCTAAGAAACTACAAACGATATAAAGAATTGTAGTGTCATTTAAACGTTTGTAGTTTGTATAAATATTGTGTTATAACGATAAAATAAAAAAATTGGGGTCGAATTATTGAAAGTAATAAAAATTTGTAAAGCTTATAGCAATATTTTGTTTGTAGTTTATTGTAGTAACAAAAAAAAATTTTAATCTTTCTTTATACTAAAAAAAGATATAAAAAACTGCTAAAAAGTGCGGGTCTAAAAAAAAACGAAACTTTCTAAGAAACTACAAACGATATAAGAAATTGTAGTGTCATTTAAACGTTTGTAGTTTGTATAAATATTGTGTTATAACGTTAAAATAAAAAATTTGGGGTCTAATTAATAAAAGTAATAAAAATTTGTAAAGCTTATAGCATTATTTTGTTTGTAGTTTATTGTAGTACCAAAAAAACTTTTTAATCTTCCTTTTTTCTAAGAAAAAATATGAAAAAACAGAAAAAAAATTGCGGGTCTAAAAAAAACAAA
This sequence comes from Altica lythri, assembly GCA_964028335.1. Taxonomy (NCBI): domain Eukaryota; kingdom Metazoa; phylum Arthropoda; class Insecta; order Coleoptera; family Chrysomelidae; genus Altica; species Altica lythri. The sequence continues at coordinate 20,673,038 of OZ034802.1, read as the reverse complement.
ACTTTCTAAAAAACTACAAACGATATCATTTAAACGTTTGTAGTTTGTATAAATATTGTGTTATAACGTTTAAATAAAAAAATTGGGGTCTAATTAATGAAAGTAATAAAAATTTGTAAAGCTTATAGCAATATGTTGTTTGTAGTTTATTGTAGTAACAAAAAAAATTTTTAATCTTCCTTTATACAAAGAAAAAATATGAAAAAACTGCAAAAAAAGTGCGGGTCTAAAAAAAAACCAAACTTTCTAAGAAACTACAAACGATATAAAGAATTGTTGTGTCGTTTAAACGGTTGTAGTTTGTATAAATATTGTGTTATAACGTTAAAATAAAAAAAATTGGGGTCTAATTAATGAAAGTAATAAAAATTTGTTAAGCTTATAGATATTTTGTTTGTAGTTTATTGTAGTACCAAAAAAATTTTTTTAACTTCCTTTTTTCAAAGAAAAAATATGAAAAAACTGCAAAAAAATTGCGGGTCTAAAAAAACGAAACTTTCTAAGAAACTACAAACGATATAAAGAATTGTAGTGTCATTTAAACGTTTGTAGTTTGTATAAATATTGTGTTATAACTTTAAAATGAAAAAATTGGGGTCTAATTAATGAAAGTAATAAAAATTTGTTAAGCTTATAGCAATATTTTGTTTGTAGTTTATTGTAGTATCAAAAAAATTTTTTCAACTTCCTTTTTTTAAAGAAAAAATATGAAAAAACTGCAAAAAAGTTGCGGGTCTAAAAAAACCAAAACTTTCATAGAAACTACAAACGATATAAAGAACTGTAGTGTCATTTAAACGTTTGTAGTTTGTATAAATATTGTGTTATAACGTTAAAATAAAAAAATTGGGGTCTAATTAATGAAACTAATAAAAATTTGTAAAGCTTATAGCAATATGTTGTTTGTAGTTTATTGTAGTACCAAAAAAAATTTTTCATCTTCCTTTTTTCTAAGAAAAAATATAAAAAAAGTGCAAAAACATTGCGGGTCTAAAAAAACAAAACTTTCTAAAAAACTACAAACGATACAAAGAATTGTAGTGTCATTTAAACGTTTGTAGTTTGTATAAATATTGTGTTATAACGATAAAATAAAAAAATTGGTGTCGAATTAATGAGAGTAATAAAAATTTGTAAAGCTTATAGCAATATTTTGTTTGTAGTTTATTGTAGTAACAAAAAAAATTTTTAATCTTCCTTTATACTAAGAAAAAATATGAAAAAACTGCAAAAAAGGTGCGGGTCTAAAGAAACCGAAACTTTCTAAGAAACTACAAACGATATAAAGAATTGTAGTGTCATTTAAACGTTTGTAGTTTGTATAAATATTGTGTTATAACGTTAAAATGAAAAAATCGGGGTCGAATTAATGAAAGTAATAAAAATTTGTAAAGCTTATAGCAATATTTTGTTTGTAGTTTATTGTAGTAACAAAAAAAAATTTTAATCTTCCTTTATACTAAGAAAAAATATGAAAACACTGCAAAAAAAGTGCGTGCCAAAAAAAACCGAAACTTTCTAAGAAACTACAAACGATATAAAGAATTGTAGTGTCATTTAAACATTTGTAGTTTGTATAAATATTGTGTTAAAATTGGGGTCGAATTAATGAAAGTAATAAAAATTTGTAAAGCTTATAGCAATATTTTGTTTGTAGTTTATTGTAGTAACAAAAAAATTGCGGGTCTAAAAAAAACGAAACTTTCTAAGAAACTACAAACGATATAAAGAATTGTAGTGTCATTTAAACGTTTGTAGTTTGTATAAATATTGTGTTATAACGATAAAATTAAAAAATTGGTGTCGAATTAATGAGAGTAATAAAAATTTGTAAAGCTTATAGCAATATTTTGTTTGTAGTTTATTGTAGTAACAAAAAAAATTTTTAATCTTCCTTTATACTAAGAAAAAATATGAAAAAACTGCAAAAAAAGTGCGGGTCTAAAGAAACCGAAACTTTCTAAGAAACTACAAACGATATAAAGAATTGTAGTGTCATTTAAACGTTTGTAGTTTGTATAAATATTGTGTTATAACGTTAAAATGAAAAAATCGGGGTCGAATTAATGAAAGTAATAAAAATTTGTAAAGCTTATAGCAATATTTTGTTTGTAGTTCATTGTAGTAACAAAAAAAATTTTTAATCTTCCTTTATACTAAGAAAAAATATGAAAAAACTGCAAAAAAAGTGCGGGTCTAAAAAAAAAACGAAACTTTCTAAGAAACTACAAACGATATAAAGAATTGTAGTGTCATTTAAACGTTTGTAGTTTGTAAAAATATTGTGTTATAACAAAAAAATTGGAGTCTAATTAATGAAAGTAATAAAAATTTGTAAAACTTATAGCAATATTTTGTTTGTAGTTTATTGTAGTAACAAAAAATTAAATTCGTTGTCATATTACCAAAATTTGTATAATCAACTACTTATATTGAGACTAAAATAAAATTTTGTTATATTGTTAATAAAACCTGTTGTTACATATTTTCTTAAAACTTTTGGATTATTTCCAAATTGGTAAATCTCTGAATTAATAAATAAGAGTTTTGCAGAATTCCCTTAAGTCAAAAAAGTCTCCCCGAACTTTTTATGTGAGCACTATAATTGAGTTAAAGAGCACTTCTTAGATTATGTAATTCCACCTATCGGATAGCTGATTATATGTAGACAATAATCTTATAAAAGAAACAAAAAATAAATTAATCTACTTACACATTTGTAAAGTAATTTCTTTGTATTTAATTAATTTAATGACCTGATATTTAGAAAGAAATATTTTGTTTGCTTGTTTTAAAGTATTGATCCGATTTTTTTATAGAATTATCAACGAGCACACAACCTAATAATCCTAGGCAGAACATACAAAGTCAATTCAAACTTTTCTATTTTTGTCGGATTTCCAATATTCCTTTCTTTCCATGGAACAAAAACTTGCCACGAACTTTCAGTTGTACGGAAAGTCATTTTCCTCTGAAACAATAGTTCGGTGGAACAAAATTTGTCATAAAGCCAGCCGATCGAATGTTAGGGGACAAATCTTGGTTAGAGGCTTTCGCAAACTTTTGATGAGGTTGACATCGAATTACTGTCTATACGACACGACGGCTTAGGAATTTCCACTTTTAACACAGATCTATTAAAATTATGGAAATATTTAAACAACTTTTGAAACCGATTTAACAACTTAAAAAGTATACTACTGATAATAGTTGCACATGTATTTTAAACCAAAAAATGACAAATTACATATGCTGTTAAAAAAATTATAAAATGTGAATAAAAAATAGATTACAAAATAAAATTGAACTAGGTATATACCAAAAACAATAAATATAATAAAAACGTTAGTAGATTGTAATAAAGATGCTTACATACAGTGTTAAAGTGTACGTACATAGCTATGCAGATATTACACAAAAAACTTTAAGAATACAATATCTAACTCTCTGAGCAATATTAGAAAAAATCGTTTATTCGAGTCGGTGCTAGTATGTACAAAAAGAATAAACTTGTTCTTATTCTGCTCCTGTTTTCACATTACGACCGTTAGACAAAAGAAAAGATTAAAAAATAGAAGAAAAGAAATAACAAAAGTTCCATTGTTCTGTTTATATAACTAATTAAGTCTAGGAGTTTTAACACACAAAAGACAATGTGTGTTTCTACACTGGGTAAAAGAAATTTTACTGTTTACTTTTTAGTATGTAAAACTGGATAGATAGCAAAAGTTGGTGTGTAAGACAATTTTATTAAAAGGGAATATAGCATCTTTACTATAAATGTTATAATTTTGGTTTATAAGGTCTTTTATGTCAAATTTTATGTAGTTTTTGCAGCTATAAGCTATTTTTATGAAAATTCAAATTTGACTAATTTATTGGCTATATTTTACGAAAAGTCAGAAGAGCAGAATTTACCCCATCAAGATGCAGTTTGTGCTAATGGTGAAGTAAGTTGTGTTGCTTCTATTAAAAATATTTAATTAAAACAACAAAAAAGTCCAAAACAGGCTATAAATGCCAACAGTCCCTTAAGCAACAGGTTAAACACCACAAAGTAACTTTGATATGGGTACCAGGTCATAACGGTATTGTTGGAACGAAATCGCTGATAGTCTCGTTAAATTTGGAGCTAGTTACTTCTTTTATTGCACCTAAACCTATTTGTGTTATCTTAAAATGCTGCATTATGGATAAAGTTCATAGTTAAGAAGAGGCACTCGATCCATCCTGGCACTCCAGACCAAAGACACAAAAAAGTTAATAATGCGCTACTCTAAATAACTCTAAGAGCTTTAGAAACCTCACAGTAATAGCAGAAATCCTCACAGGAGTAAGAGTATGCAAATGAAACGGCTTAACATACGTATTATCTGTAACTGCAGAGTAATTGTTCGCCAACAAATAAATGGCTGGGACAGATCATTTTAGATCCTGATCATGCTAGATTGCTAAGTAGGTAATATACTTTTTTAAAAGTCTAGATTTTATAACCTTATAATAATATGTAAGGAATATGCAACAGATCATTTAGGTCGCAGTGTAGTAAGGTTAACTTGGCCAATCGATCCCACAATCTACAATCGACAAACAAAATAATTTTTAGTTTGCAAACAATATGTGTTTTTTACCATATCAACAAATTTGGCATTTTTACTATGTTATGAGATCAGCATAGGAAGTTCTTTATTTGAAAAAAAAACACTTTTGAATTTGATTATAAAATTTAACACTATTTAGATCAAAATTGTACCCTGTTTATCTTATCTAAAATAAAGCTTTAGTAGTAAGAACACAAAACTTTATACTTTTAACTTAATCAATTATAGCTATTTTGGTAATCTACAGAGTTCATACTTTATTTGTTTAGTTACGTGAGTTAGGGACATCAGAAAACCAATTTGAGCAAGTAGATAGTGAACAATTTTTGCAATAGATACATTTGTGTGGGCCCCACAATGTTTGGATCCTATCTTTCCTTGGTCGTCAGTTAGTATACGAATCGCAACAATAACGCGATTACTTTTTTTGTCCACCTCATCACTCTTATTTTGTAAAACTTTTTTTGTACTGATTTTTATACATTGTTGTTGCGTTTTTCTTCTTACTTGTGATTTTTTTTTTGCACAGTTCTTCTCCGGCTGTTTAGTAGGAACGGTACTCCTCCTGATTCTTCACCTGTATCTTGCGTTGGAGCTTTATGTTGTGCTTGTCATTGATTTGTAACTGTATCCAACACCAAGACATTTAATTGGACAGTCACAAACACGAAGATTTTTAAATTTTCGACGCCAAAATACAACATCAGCGGTATGCTGTTTCATATATCACTTAATGCCAGTTTTACCGTTACTAAGACACCACAATTAGCTGATACGATTTCATTAACTTGTTTCAAACCCTTACCAACAACATTGTAATACAGGATGGATTGATAAGTAATATAATATGAATAAAAAATTTATTGAAAATACAAAAGAAAAGAAGTTTACCTGGTTTTATAAATAATGTTTTAAGTTACTAATTATTTAATAATAACATCAAAAATTCGCCTACTTTTCAAATTGTATTTCTAATTAAATTTTTATTATTCACAACATTACACTTATTAGAGAATCTATCCTTATCACATCGATTTTTTAAGATTATTCACCGAGTCGAAATTTCATAAAGTCACCTTTCTCATATAATAAAAGATCGTTAAAAAACCTTAAAATTTAAAACGCTATTTTCAAATTTTTACTTTATTTCATCTTAAGAATTAAAAAAAACAACTTTTGTCATATTAATAATAATAATAATAAATACGTTTATTACTCAGAAAAAAAAATCTATACAGATACTTAAATTTTTGTGTTTACAAATAGTTACTGAGTAATGGGTAATTAGATCAGTTCTCCAAAGCCACAAGGACTTAGAAGTCTGTTCTTCCACTAAAACCCACTAATAAGACAAAATGATATATAATCCTAAATATAAGTTTTAAATTAACAAAATTATATATAATCCTAAATATAAGTTTTAAATTAACAAATTACAAAAAAAAATACAAAATAATATAATGTAGTATTGAATTAAAAACCTTGTATAATTATAGTTGTTGCATAAACAAGAAGCTTTTATATTTATGTTTAAACGTGTTTGGGGCAATAGAAACATCCAGTAGGTTATATGAGAGTAATTCATTGGTAGATTTAGCCATGTTGTATGAGAAGGAGCGTTTAAAGATTTCTTTTCGATGCCTCGGAATGGTTAAGTACTGTTTGCGTCGTATATTTAAGTTATGGACGTCTGTTCGAAATTTAAGTTTATTGTGTAGGTAGGAAGGTAAAAATGTAAAAGTTCATTTCACAATATTTCGTTGACTTGGTACCTGCTTTAACTGCTCTTAAGGGATTACTAATAAAAGGTGGTTAATATTTCTTCGAACTTTGGCCGTAAACCGGTGAACTATTTACAGAAAGGTATTATTTATTTTTGTCCAGGAAGATATATTTTGGATTTTTTATTTTTCAGGTAAAATTTTAAATTATTATTACTGACCATCAATAGTAAATCATTAGTAAATGATTTTTGATTTTCTTAATTATCTTGGAAGAGAAAGTGGGAGTTTCAGGGTAATTTGTTTTTAAAATTCTCTCCTAGAATTTTAGTTTGTACTAAACATTATACTCTGAAAGTAATCTTGTGTTTATAACTAAGTATGTGGCGTCCTTGGGCAAAAAAAGTGCATTTATCGCCGGATGCGAAACAAATTGTGAAAAATGTGTTTGAAACATTGAATAATTGAGGTTATAGTGTAACCGATGCAGCAGAAGAAACATGTAAGTTAACCAAAACCCCAATATCCACAGTAAAAGATATTATCAATAAGCCAATAAGTAAACGAAAAAAACGAAGTGACGTTAATAATACCAAATGTGTTGATGAAATACAAAAAGATATAATCCGACGAACGATATATGTCCTATACCAAGAACAAATGATACCAACCCTAGATTGTATAAAAAAACGGTTACTTAAAGACGACACGGGAATTATTTGTAGCCGTACAAGTTTGTGGAGAATTATTTCTCAAATGGGATTTAAATATTGTACCATTAATAAAAGACAAGTGATAATGGAGTCATATCGTTTACGAATGTGGCGTTGTCATTACTTACAAGCTATTCAAAAATATAGAAGTGAAAACCTTTCAATTATCTACCTCGACGAGACATGGTATGACACCCATGATACTCCAACGAAGGGTTTTGTTGATTCATCGGGAAATTGCAAAACAAAGGCTCCATCAAATAGAGGACAAAGAATTACAATAATACATGCCGGATCAGAAACAGGTTGGGTTCCAAACGCTTTATTGTTATCAGCAAAGAATATTAAAGATTCAAGTTTATATTATCACGAAGATACGACAGCAGACCTTGCAATTAATAAATAAAGTTAAAATTTGTTTTTAAAAAATTTCGTGATTTTTTTTACAAAATAAATTTAAGTTTTAGTAAATGTTACTGAGTTTTATTTAAATCTATTTTGAAAACCGGATTACGGATCTGTTAATGTTTACTGTACAGTGAAAAATTTATAACCTTTCATTACTAATCCCCTAAGGTAAGGTACCGAGTCAACGAATTATTGTGAAACGTACTTTTTTTTTTTTACCTTGTATTTTAATATTTTGAAAAAGAAACATGCAAGATGTAGTTTTCGTCGATAGTACATATTTAGCCAATTAAGCTCTTTTAGTTTATGTGATACTCTGAGTCTGCGCCGTATTCCAAATATTAGACGTATACAGTAGTAAACCTATCTGTGAAACATGCGACGTTTTTTCAAAGTGATTATAAACGTTTTTTACGAAGTTACATGGAATATGGGAACTATAATCCATTTCACGGTGATTTTTTAAACCAATTTGTATCGATGTCTAATTTGTAGTTTCTTTTTGTTATAACATTTCTTTGTATAGTTTAACTAATATTAATGTAAAAACATAACCACGCCCTTTAACCCCAACAAAGGAACCGACTTTCCAATATAGGTCGTCAGATATATTTGCGAAGTTTATATATTTTGAAAATTTTCTCTCTACTTTACTATTCAATTGTTCGTCAATGACTCTTAGAAAGATAATATAAAAATATTCTTACAAAATATATACTTAAATTAATTAACTAGGTTCTTCATATTTAAACAGTTTTTCCTTCTAATGATATCAATTTTGTATATATTACTTATACTTAAAGAAATTTTTAAATACCGGCAACAGTGTGTATTTACTGTCCGGATTTTCAAGTCGGTTCGTAACGCATTGATCTTAACGCAAACAAATGCCGACGGTGCGCTGTTTATCAAACGAAACTTCAAAGAGGAAAATTGCAAAATGCGACAACAGTCAAATACCGCCAATAGTCTTCTTCCCCATTACAGTACACAGTAACGTGATTGATTTTTATTGATTTTTTATATTAGATATATTATATATTACGGTGGCTTGATAGTACTTAATATAGTAAGAATTTCTCGTTTAAATATATAAGATAATAACTACGCCACCTTACGGTGGCGTTATATTATTTGATTTAGAAAGGTATTTTTTTTAGACTTTATTTTTTTCGCATTTTTTCTGTTTTTAATTTTCCACTTTCTCTTAGTTTTTCGTTTATTTATTTATTTATTTATTTATGAATCTAAATTTAACACTATCTATTGGTTTTTCTTACAATTCAGTAATTGTTATGGACAATGTGTCGTATCATTTCCGCATATTAAACAAAATACCTAATAACACAAAAAAAGAATGAAATTTTAAGACTTATGGCAATCAAAAATATCGATGTTCCTAAAAAGGTTCCAGTAAAGAAGGAATTAATAAGAATGATCAAAAGTCAGAATTTTAAAAATGAATACGTCATTGACACCATTTGCAGCAGACATGGTCATACCCTTTTGCGTTTACCTCCTTACTACTGTATTTTTAATCCAATCGAAATGGTTTGGAGTACTGTAAAGAAACGTTTACGAAAATATAATCAGTCACCAACCTTAAGCGCAGTTGTTCTTGATAATATTCGAGAGGTAATTAGTGGCTTTAATAGCGATGTATGAAAAAATTGCGAAACACATGTTATAAAAATAGAAAAGGAATATCCTGTTTTACCGCCAATAGCACCATTAGTAATTCAACCTGGAAACGATTCTACTTCAGAAGACTCTGACAATTCTTGTTAGTAATTCCAACCAATTTCCTTTACAGCTATCGTGATGTATCTTGAAAACTTGTTTTCAAAAACAAACTAATTTTATATTCTTACTAACATACCCAACCCTTTCCTTTCCAGGCAAGGAAGGCTCATCCCTCCTCGTGTTCCTTGCTGGACAGACAATCTTTTAAGATTGTCAGACAAAATGAGTATTATTTGTAGACAATTGTTTTAAAATCTTATGAGTTATGTACTATTTGAATAATGAGTCAAATGTTCTTATTAATAACTAAAATTAACAAGTTTTAATTTGAAAGAATTAATTTGTTATTTGACAATTTTCAAATTGATACAAAATTTACAATTATACAAAAACCGTTTTTCTTTTGAAATTTAAAACAAAAATTAATAAAAATTTATGAACCCTTTTTATTTAATTCCACGCCAATGGTCGGAAATGTCATCAAAGGCACTTAAAAACCGCCAAAGAGCACAAAATTTCACATTTAGATTGGATAAACTATAACACATTTTGGTAAGTTTTGTTTAATAAAAAAAAATATGTAGATGATTGTCTTTTGACCTAAAATAACATCCTTGTAGATGTTCTCATGAAGGAATAAAGATACTTCGAAAGCTGAACTAGTCAAAAAAGAGTTTTACTTTAAATCATTTTGTCAACGACAGCAATCCTCACTTAATTTGTTTACCTAGTTATATATAATTATAACATTCTTTATGTTTTTTAATGCGTTTGTTTGGTTAAATATTACTTTTTACTAATTGTTTTAAATCAAATGAAAGAAGTCAAGCATGATTTGAAACAATAAACTAAAAAGTACGTTCAAAAGTATTGAATTTTCTGCACTAACTCAGTGACCTCCACCGCCCTGTTTGCGAAGCAGTGAAACAAAACATGATCTTCACATAACAATCTATGAATACAAAAAAAAATTCATTTATTTGTAAATAATTCTATGCAGAAAACTTTTAAATTTAACCTTTTACAATAAAGATAGAAAAATTGAAGGCAAAGTGATAAATAAATTCACTAATGAATATAAATATGCACCGATCTCACTGTTTCATTTTTATTTCTTTTAAGCTTTTCATAAAAACATTTTTTACAAGTCCGATGGCATAAAATTGTTAGAAGTGGATGTAAAATATCTCACCTGAACACGGTTAATCGCGGTCCCAAAGCCCAAATGTCTACCCGCTGCCATAATTTCTTATTGAATAATAGAAGAAGTAGGAAGATCCCGAACAAGCTTATCAAAAATTTATAATTCAATTTTGATCATTGGTGGAACCCATGGAAAATTGTAACATTTGTAAAAATAAAATGTTAAAAGAAGATAAAAATTTTTAAAAGAAAATAAATTTACAAATATTCAGGAATTCATATGTATTTAAAAAAACGAATCCTACTAGTTTTACATATTAGCAAAGATATGAATGAGTTTAAGAGAACTAAAAATTATAAGCAAAATAACTAAAATATGTAACAAGAATTGATCCGTTTTTAGAAAAGATAATGAATTAAAAAACTATAAAATAAAATTTTATTAGGTACACACAATTTATCTATTCTATCTATCTATTTATCTACTTAAACTGTAGAAATGAAAATTCTGTATATTAAAGATATTTAAAAAATAATTAGCGGGGGTGTTACTACATCTATATAAAACCCAAAAATGTGGTTAGATTTTTGGAACGAAGTTCCCTTTCGCGCGTTACGAACTATGACACGACACACGCATGTTTCTCTCTCTCACAGACCAAAAAATAAATAACTCTCTCTCCATCTCTCTCATAGATAGATATATTACAATTAAAAAGACACTATTTTAAATTAAAAGAAAATGTACATTAAAAAGAAAATACTGTAGAAAAAATAATAATTAACTATAATAGTATTACATTTTATTTCATCCTGTTTTTATAAATTAATGAATTTATAAACATTTTAAAAATAGTTCGTAACTTGACTATTTAGGTACCTACGTCAAATTACCTTAACTGTCAGTTACTGTCAAATATTTTAATTTTAAAATTTTGTATTGAATTGTTAATTCCTGTTTTAAATTATAAAAAGTAATTCTAAAAAGATGTTTTATCTAAAGCTCTGGTATTGTATAAATGGACACTTTTGTTAAAAGAAACGAACTCTTAGGTAAGAAAAGATTTTATACACACAATAATAAATGCTTATGTATGTATAAATACTCTGTTGTGTTTACAAATTACTAACTCCTTCACTAATTAATCGAAAGGAACTTCGTTCCATCCGGGTGTCCCTTGACACCTCACACTTTTTTTATTTTTTTTTGTCTAACTGTATGTTTGTACGCGCATCACATAAAAACTACTGATTTGATTCGAATGCGGTTTTCACAGATGCATTTGTCTTCTTTCAACTTAACATCTGATGTATAAAAATTTCTCCCGGTTAATGTGATGAGGAGAGAAATTTTTATACAACAATCAACACGCCACGCGAACTACGTCACACCTAGTACAATAATAAAAGATTAAGGCTATAAGTTGTCAGTTTAAATTTTCTGTTTTTTCTTTTCTTTTAGAGCGTTCAAATAAAACCTTTTTCGGAAAAAGTTCTTTGGCTTTTAATTTATTTTTTACTTTAAAGGTATCGCTTGTTAGGATTCTGAGTCTGTTCAAGGTCATTTGCCGGTTCATTTTAAACTATCCAGATCTTCTTATGATTTTACCCCACGTATGCTTAATCACCACTTAAGTAAATAACCGCGTAGCCTACAGTATTAACTTACACTTTGTGTACTGTACAAGCCCAACATGACGCAATTGTCAGCATTTTTCGTTTCATCGTTTCGTGTATATTTTGGTGGAAATTGCACAGACTTAGGCTGAATTAGGTTAACAACATCTTTTCCGAAGTCTATACGGACAGATTTAGGCCAGTCAATCTGGCCTCTGCCTAATGCATTTCGTAACATAAATCCTAGATTTCTAAAAAACCATAAATCTGTGCGCCATATTTTATTTAGAGTGAAACCTCATTATTTTTTTAGTTATTTTTGGCAAGAGCTTTATTTGATACTCATATTATGTACAGAAGTCCATAAATCATAACTATTTCGCTATCTTGGCTATTCCGCCATATTGGATTTACAATAACGTCATATTCGTTGGCAAGCGACTTTCAACTGCATTAAAAATACCTACTCCGCCACCATGAATGTTCCGCCATATTGGATTAAGAATAACGCCACAAACCTTATTGTGCATCGTCATCCAAACTAAACGTGTATACGAAATTTCAGCTCACTCAGTTGAAGATGTCTACTTCAAAATTGAGTTCAAATATTCCACCCGAACAAACATAATCACGTACATAGGTACATACATTGCAAGTTAAATAAACGCTTTTAAAAAAATGAAATGTTAATCTTAAAAATATATGAAACTAGGTACCGGACTTCGTTTCCTTGAATCAATCAAAAATTACTCGTCAAATCTATCCTTTATTAAACCAGATTTAAAATGTTAATTACTAAAATATTTCAAGATATAAACTAAGTTGTAAAAAATTTGATTAAAAAAACAGTTTGAATTTTAATTTCTTCTTTTTTTCTGCACTCATGTCATGTTAAATTTTTAGTACACAAAAAGGCATAAAGGAGAAAATCAAGTTTCAACTTCGTAATAAAATACGACGGTTTATAAGGAAAAAGTTGTTATTTAACTTTTTAGTCAGAAAATGCTATGAATCATACCCAAGCAAAGGAGCAGAAGAAATTTCGACTCTTATAATTTTTTAATTTAAATATTTTACTTACAACCATTAAAAATATACGATTGCCCAGCCTGTTAAAAAGTTAAGAAGTAGAAACTTATACGTGGCCATCGGCAACTAGTAAACCCATAAATTTCAATTTGTTGTAGCATTCAAATTTTGATTAATTAATTAATTAATTCTATTGTTTTAGTTGGAATAATTGTGAATAAAATAGTAAACATACATCGGCAAAAGTATTTTTTCTCAGTAAAAATATTTTTTAAACAGAAAAAAGAATTACGTTTCGCGTCGTTATGTAATCTTTAACTCCTAGAATATAATTTGTAGTTATTAGTTAAGATAAAGGTCAATTCTATTATTTATAAGAATATCTTATTAAAAAAAAAACAATTTGCTAGGAAATAACGGTAGTGCAAATTTTTATTTTTAGCAGAAGTCTCCTATAAATTTTTTTTATTTAGCTGCAAAAACGTATTTTTTAAAGTTTTAATATCACATAAAGTCCTTCCAATATCAGTTGATCATCGCCTTCTTTTTAAACACATTAAGACCAATACCGTAGAAATAAAGAAAAAATACCACATCATCAAACGCATATTTCGAGAAAAATCATAGCATTTATCATTTATTGATAATTCCGACGACGACGCATAGTATTATAATTAAAACAGTTAATTTATTATACCCGCTATTTTTAAAATAAAAGATTATGTCAGATGTACAAGTCTAGCGGTGTTACCATCATCAAACACGATATAGCAGCCGCTCTAGGTTTTAATGTATTAATGTTTGTAACCAGGTTATTTTTTATTTTTTTAAATTGATTATTTTAACTAATGTTTTTTAAGGACGTCTAAGTTCATTTGCTTCGGTGGCAATAAAGTGACATTTTATACATAATGTGAAAAAAAGTGTGAAAATGGTAAACTCTACAATGTATAAAAATATTAACATAGAATAACATGGTAAATTACCAAATTTTATCTAAATCGGTCCAAGAGAAAACTCCCGTAAACGAAACATCCAGAGAGACCAACAATTTTTTTATTTTAAAAATAAACTTTTAAGGGCTTAAAAAGCTAAAAAACTAATATTTTTCCATTTCACCTATAATCTCAATACTCTGACTTGTGAAAATCACATTAGAAATTATATCAAAGAGTATCAACGCTAAAACTATCAATATGGCAAGGTCAATTAGAAATCCTTGCTAAATTTACACCAGACTACAATGCTGCCGATACTTAAAAATGTGTTTAAGTATAAGTAATATATACAAATTTGATTTATTTCATTAGTAAAGACTTCATTGACATATTTATATTTTATATCTTTCTAAGCGGGTCATTTACTAACAGCGGAATATTAAAGTAGAGAAAACATTCTGATAATATATTGATGAGCCGCTCCGGACCTGTCGCCCGGAAGTAGCGCGAGACAAACGCCAGTTCTTAGAATCTTCAAATATTATAGTGGCTTTTCGATCGATCGAAAGTTTCTAGAGTGTTCTGTTCTAGATATAATTTTAGAGACGCTTCTAGAACGAATTAATTTCATATATACGGGACCGCTTTGGACGGAGAAGAATAATTGTATTTGTAATAGTTGGCAATAGACAGTGATTGTTGTACGAAGTATTTTAAAGAACTTATTCAGTAATTGTGACTGTATCAAAGATGTGTAGATTATTTTAAAAAAAATTTATTTATTTGTGTTTATCAATAAATTGTTAAGTTTGTCTGTTGTTTATCACTTATATCCCGTATCCACGAAGGAAAAATATAACAATATGAATCTATGAATTTTAGGAAATATATCTAACAGCCTTGATTGGTTTTTTTGATAGGATTAGGATGCGTGTTTATGTTGGTAAATTTTGCTTAGATAAAATATGCTTAAACATTTTAAAAGAAAAATCAAATAATATGTAATCAAAAAATAAAAACTAGTTTTTTCTATGAACAAAATCAAAAGTAATATTCTTAAAACCGGAGATTTATATGAAAAACCTAATAAATCTGTTACTTAAAATGTCAAAAAATAGCATCGAAATTATGATTATTTCATTCCAGATTAGAACATAAATTTGCCAATTTAAATGATCAGAACGAGAAAAGTTTCGGATCTCTGTTTTCCGATGTATGTTTTACTTATTTTCTTTAATTATAAATAATTGAATTATTATTTTAAAACTACAGTTTAGTGGTAATTTAGAACTATAATGTTACATAAAACTCATTAAAATGAATATAGATAGCCAAACTTCCAGTTTATATCTATGATCCAGACGGTACTGGGTAAATCTAACCAGTGAAAAGCAATTAATTTAATTTATTAGAAAATTAACCTTTGATTAATGCTAATGGCAGACAATGAACTGGATACTAGTGTGCCATTTTATTGTCGGCGACAATAAGTACTTCAAATTTATTGGATTTATATGGAATAGTGGAAAGTGCTAAATCGGAAATAGATAATGCATCATTTAAATGTTTGTTTGGTACAAGTAAAATTTATCAGCTTTAATGTATTGTGTAAATATTTTTTTAATTTCATTAGAATTTTCTTTAAATTATTTTTAATACAAGATGGTTTTATCTTCATTTCTTTTACTCTGTACATATTACCTTTTATCTGTATTGAATATGAAAGCATACCTATAGTGGTAATCTTTTCTTACTTTGACTAAACAATTATCAAATTCATATTTTCATACATTTGTTTTAAAAAAGTGATAAAAGTATTATTAGACGTTTCTGTTCTGGTGAAATCCACCTCTTCAACATAATGAACTATTTATTTTTATAACCATTTATTCAAATACAGAAAATTAACAAATTGACAACTTTTTTAAAAAAATAACATCACATTAGTGTCAAAAATTGCAATCTGTTTCTTGGCGACGCAAAACAAAAACATCCGGCACTTCAACATACTCCCCCTTTGAACAGCATGTTCAAACTTTAAATTGTTCATCTTCTTCTAGAATAGGAAGAAGACAAATTGTTGAAATACCTCGTTTGTCCCAGAAGTCGTTTTAACTGTCACAACCCGCACTTGATTGTCATTTCCTGGGTGAACTTTAATTATTCTTCCTAATAACCATTTCGCTGGTGGAAGATTGTTCTGGATCATGACTACAAGATCATTAACTTGCACATTTCTCTGGCTGCATGTCCATTTTTGCCTTTTCTGCAGTTCTAATAGACAGGAACTAGACCATCTCTTTCAAAAACTTTGATTAGGCTGATGTAATAGTTGAAACCGCGACAGGCAGTTAAGCTTAATACTATCACATGATGGGTCTGGAGGTGAAATATGTGGGCGGCCAATTAAAAAATGGGAAGGAGTTAGTGAAATCATATCATTAGGGTCTGAGGACATAGGATATAGAGGTCTGGAGTTTAATGTTGCTTCGATCTGTACAAGAAGAGTTGAATATTCTTCGTATGTTAAAATAGACTCCCCAATTACTCTATACAAATGGTATTTAATCGATTTAATATTAGCTTCCCACAAACCCCCGAAATTATGAGTGTGGGGTGGAGTAAAATGCCACGCAATTTTTTCTTGTTCACACATTGTCACAAATTCGTCTTCTGAGTTTGATAAAAATTCATACAGACGTTTTATTTCCCGATTCGCTCCGACAAAGTTGGATCCGTTATCGGAATATAAGTGTTTTGGAGTGCCGCGTCTTGCAGCATACCTTCTAAATGCTGTAATAAATGACTCGCTAGTTTAATCTATTACCAACTCAATATGTACGCATTTTGTTGCAAAACAGATAAATAAACAAATGTTGGCTTTATAAGTTTTGTACGGACGACCTTTTCTGTCGCGTAATGTCACTGGACCAGCATACTGTGACACAAAATGGGTATGTCAATTGAACTCTATGTTTCGAAAGATCTGTCATAATTGCAGTAATGAGTTTAGGCTTATATCTAAAACATCTTATACAATTTCGCACAACCTTTTTTTGTAATACCTGAAGTAGCCCAAAATTTTTGACGTACTGAAAATAACAGAAGCTGTGGACTAGCATGCTGCAATCGCAAATGCTCAGCTGTAAATATTAGTTTAGTGAGTTTATGTTTTCCGTTAAGGATAGGATATTTTCTTGAAATGATAAATGAGAATTTTTTAATCTCCCCCCAACCCGCAATACACCATTATCATCTAAAAATGGGTTTAAAGAGATTAGCTTGGTTTTATTTGAAAAAGAATTTTTACCTTTAATAATAGAAATCTCAGAGCTAAAAAAATCGTTTTGCGCCAACTTAATTAAACATGACATACTGTTGTCTAATTCGGGAACAGTCTAAGAACCTGCTGTAATACTACGATGTTTTAACTTATTAATAAATCGTAAACAATATACAATTACACGCGTAAACTTACTTAACGAAGAAAATTTTTCACACATTGGAAATGGTTCAATATTAGCCACTAAAACGGTGCAAGTCTTTTTGACTTCCGGTATATCAGTAGTTTTAATAAATTGTAAGTCACGTGGCCAATCGACTGATTCATATAAGAATGAAGGTCCATGCCACCACATATTACTTCGCAATAATTCATCAGGATAAATGCCGCGTGAGGCTATGTCAGCAGGATAGTCTTTGAATTTCAGTAACTCTGTCGATTACAAAAACTTGAAGTTTATTTGCCTCTGTGTTTAACCAACACAACAGAATTTGTGAATCACTCCAATAAAATACTTCACATTTAAAAGTTAAAGAATCGATAACTTGTATAATTAATCGAGCAAGTGTTAGAGCTCCACAAAGTTCTAGCCGAGGAATAGATAATACTTTAATAGGTGCAACTTTGGTTTTAGAACATAATAATCGAACATAACTTTTACCAGTGGAGTCCATAGTGCGAACATACACTGCTGCGCTATAAGCTTCGTTACTGGCATCACTGAATCCATGTAACTCTATGCTGACTGGCTGATTACACATAGCATGTCAAGTAATTCTTAATTCATAAAGAATTGTTAATCGTGACTGAAAGTTCTTACATTTTTGTCCCAAGTCAGCCGGTAAATCATCATCCCATTCTAATTTTACAAGGACTGACTAATCCCATTGGGTCATAAATCTTTGCAATGCTACTTAAAACTGTACGTTTTGTAATCGTTTCAATATTGGTGTATCTGACACTTTGTAAGATAATAGGTCAGAATGACTCAACCACTGAATCCCTAAAGTTTTAAGTTTATCGTTTTCTCCTAGCTCAAGAACATTGCAAACTATCAGATGTGTGTTGTAAACCTCCTAAAATTGTTGCATTATTCGATGCCCATTTTCTTAAGAAAAACGAAGCTGATTTTAAAATATTCGAAATTTGATTGCAAATTAATATTCCCTCTTCCTGGCTATCGAAACCTGTTATTAAATCGTCAACGTACATATCACGTTCAATTATATTACTAGCTACAGGAAAATTATTTTTTCTACAAGCATGCGTAAAACAACACTTTCCCGCACGCATTTTTTTTTATTAATTAGAGATGTTTGCCGATAACCTTTTTGACAAATTATTGTATTATTATCTTTATCTTGTTGGACTACATACAAAAAAAATTAAGATTATTTTACATGAAAATAGGGATTTTTAAAATGTTTGTTTTTAAAAATTTTTAAAAAAATCATAATTTATTAAATCACCCCTGTAAACCTTACTCAAAGCAATAACAAACTCACCTGTTTAAGTAGGGTTGCTATAGCTACAGTCGTGTATTTATTGACACTATGAAAGATTTAATTGTCACAATCGCATCTTTTCAAATATCTAAATAATTTTCGAGGTGATTTTGCTTGTAGAAAAAATATTGATCCTAACTCTTGCGGAAATTAACTATCCCGCACTTAACTGCTTGCCCGAACTCCGCTTCGCGTCGTTCGGGCATCGGCAGTTCGCGTGCGGGAAAGTATAACTTTCCGCACTTGTTAGGATAATAACTATTTATTATTAATTAAACAAATGAATAAACTCAAAGTCTAGTACCACAAAAATATTTTAATTTAAAAGGGTACAAGTTTCGGGAATAAATATTCCCATCAACAAGCCCTCAAAAGTAAACAAAACGAAGCAATAAAATTATGGAATTGAAGTCAACAATTCCCGTTTGCAGTTAGAGGGACAACATAACTTGTAGACCGGTTTCGACCTATTGGGTCTCATCAGTACAAGGATATATGTTGTCGTCAGCGAGCTTACCCGCTGACTGAAAATGCACTAAAATCAACATCTATATATATCCATCGAGTGATGGAAACACAAACGATACGATAGTAGTGACATCTCCACCTCCAACCGCAAAACAGAACCCGTTTGACTGAAAACAATTCACACACAGGTGTTCAACAAAAATGAAGGATGATGATAGCCAAACTGGCAACTTTAAAAAAGAGAAAATCATCCATATCTCAAATGTGGTCC
This sequence comes from Altica lythri, assembly GCA_964028335.1. Taxonomy (NCBI): domain Eukaryota; kingdom Metazoa; phylum Arthropoda; class Insecta; order Coleoptera; family Chrysomelidae; genus Altica; species Altica lythri. Next base: position 20,653,598 of record OZ034802.1, on the reverse strand, counting down.
AATGGTAAACAAAGGAATAAACTCAAAGTCTAGTACCACAAAAATATTTTAATTTAAAAGGGGGGGGTACAAGTTTCGGGAATAAATATTCCCATCAACAAGCCCTCAAAAGTAAACAAAACGTAGCAATAAAATTATGGAATTGAAGTCAACAATTCCCGTTTGCAGTTAGAGGGACAACATAACTTGTAGACCGGTTTCGACCTATTGGGTCTCATCAGTACAAGGATATATGTTGTCGTCAGCGAGCTTACCCGCTGACTGAAAATGCACTAAAATCAACATCTATATATATCCATCGAGTGATGGGAATATTTATTCCCGAAACTTGTACCCTTTTAAATTAAAATATTTTTGTGGTACTAGACTTTGAGTTTATTCCTTTGTTTACCATTGGACCACATTTGAGATATGGATGATTTTCTCTTTTTTAAAGTTGCCAGTTTGGCTATCATCATCCTTCATTTTTGTTGAACACCTGTGTGTGAATTGTTTTCAGTCAAACGGGTTCTGTTTTGCGGTTGGAGGTGGAGATGTCACTACTATCGTATCGTTTGTGTTTCCATCACTCGATGGATATATATAGATGTTGATTTTAGTGCATTTTCAGTCAGCGGGTAAGCTCGCTGACGACAACATATATCCTTGTACTGATGAGACCCAATAGGTCGAAACCGGTCTACAAGTTATGTTGTCCCTCTAACTGCAAACGGGAATTGTTGACTTTAATTCCATAATTTTATTGCTTCGTTTTGTTTACTTTTGAGGGCTTGTTGATGGGAATATTTATTCCCGAAACTTGTACCCTTTTAAATTAAAATATTTTTGTGGTACTAGACTTTGAGTTTATTCCTTTGTTTACCATTGGACCACATTTGAGATATGGATGATTTTCTCTTTTTTAAAGTTGCCAGTTTGGCTATCATCATCCTTCATTTTTGTTGAACACCTGTGTGTGAATTGTTTTCAGTCAAACGGGTTCTGTTTTGCGGTTGGAGGTGGAGATGTCACTACTATCGTATCGTTTGTGTTTCCATCACTCGATGGATATATATAGATGTTGATTTTAGTGCATTTTCAGTCAGCGGGTAAGCTCGCTGACGACAACATATATCCTTGTACTGATGAGACCCAATAGGTCGAAACCGGTCTACAAGTTATGTTGTCCCTCTAACTGCAAACGGGAATTGTTGACTTCAATTCCATAATTTTATTGCTTCGTTTTGTTTACTTTTGAGGGCTTGTTGATGGGAATATTTATTCCCGAAACTTGTACCCTTTTAAATTAAAATATTTTTGTGGTACTAGACTTTGAGTTTATTCCTTTGTTTACCATTGGACCACATTTGAGATATGGATGATTTTCTCTTTTTTATTATTAATTGCCAAATGTTTTATACATTTCATTGCCAAATAAGGCGCACTTGACGTATCATAAGTAACGGTTTGTAGCTCAAATGCAGAAATCTCGTCGTCTATATTATTCCGCCATACTATATTTTGCAAATGTCTTTGATCGAGATGGATTAGAATTTGACGGTACATTTTTTCTATGTCTGCAATAACTACAAACTGGTGTTGTCTAAATCGAATCAAAATTTTAAAAATATCATTTTGAATGGCTGGCCCTATGTATTGAATATCATTAAGTGATTTGCCTGATTTAGTTTTAGCCGAGCCATCGAATACAATTCGAACATCGGTTGTCAGACTATGCTCCCGAATAATTGCAAAATGGGGTAAATAACATCTTAATTTATTACTTGCTTTAATATTTGTTAATTGTTTCATGTACTTTAATTCTAAATATTCGTGAATAAAGTTAGTATACTTGGTTTTTAATATTTCTTTATTGTTTAACTTTCGTTCTTGATAGAACAATCTTTTAATCGCTTAATCCTTTGAATTACCTAACTCTGAAATTTCGCACTTAAGTGGAATTTTGACTATGAATTTTCCCGTAATATCGCGTGAAACAGTTGTATTGAAATATTCTTCACACAATTTATCTTCTGGTGACATGCTGGGTGATTCATGATTAATTTCTTCAATAGACCAGAATTTTTGAAGATCAATATTTAATGCTACATTATAACTAAACTTTTTTTGAGTTTGAATATTTAATGAACCTGATACTACATATCCGAAGACGGTATCAATTAATAAAGGTTTATTTTTTCCTAACTTTATTCGATCATTAAGCACTATGTTCCAAAATAAATCTACTCCAATGAGTAAATCAACTTTTTGTAAAATATTAAATTGTGGATTAGCTAATTTTATATTTTTTGCAATAATCCAATCATTAATTGCAATTTTATGTGACGGTAAGTCGCCTGAAATAGTTGGTACAACTGTACAGTTTAGTAGAGTTTGATAATTATTAATTGTAGATTTAAGTAATATTTCACATTTAGCTTTTAAATTTGAACAACTACTATTATTGATGCCATGAACTGATATATCGATAGGTGCAGTGTCTATGTTTAATTGTGTAAGAAATTGTTCTGAAATAAAAGAACACTGACTTCCGGTATCTAGAAGTGCATGCGCTTTATGAATTCTACCTTACTTATCTATTACATTAACAATTGCTGTTGACAGCAGTACGTAATTTTCAAAATGTGTACTATTGTTAGCGCACGTAATCGAAGATCCATTGAATTCAACATTTTCTACTGGATTTGTATTTTCTTGAATAACTTGACTATTAGCACCCATACCAACATTGTTTTGTGTCACTCTTTCCGTTTGAGGTTTATAATGCAATACCGAACTATGTTTTCGAGAACAAACCTTACAAATACCTTTCTTACATTGAGAACTGAAATGACCAAAACATAAACAATTTGAACAAATTTTCATTTCTTTTACTTTGTTCCATCTATCTTGAACTGATAGTTTTAGAAATTTATCACAAGAGTAAATTAAATGTCGTTGTTTGCAAAAATTACATTTTAAGTCAGGCGTACGTTCGGAATTTGTAAAAAATGATTGGCGATCTTTTGCTTTATCGTTTAATCGCATATCTTTTGCATTCATTTGTAATGTATCTAAAAAATCTGCTCTGTGTTTTAGAAATTCACTGAAATGAGTAAATGTAGGCAAAGATTTGTCTTTTATAGATTGCTCCCATTCACGAATAGTATTTTTATCGAGTTTCAACGATATCATATATATAATCATAGCATCCCAATGTTCCGTTGGAAGTTTTAATGTTTTTAATGCCCCTAAATGCTTGTTTACACAGTCGACTAATCCGCGTAAACCTGAAGCCGATTCTTTACTTAAATTATCGATTTCAAACAAAGATTTTAAATGATTGTTAACTAATAATCTGGGATTATCAAATCTATTACATAATATTGCCCATGCATCATTATAATTGTGAGCAGCAAACTCGAGACTTTGAATAATTTTTAAACCTTCGTCACCTAAACATGATCTTGAATAGTGGTATTTTTGAATATCAGATAATGATACATTATTATGGAAAAGTGCTTCAAATGTGTCCTTAAATTCTAACCATTTACTAAATTCTCAGTTGAAAGTAGGACATTTAATTGGGGGTAATTTTACCATATTGAAATTGCAATTGTCATTAACAGACGGAGTAGTAATAGTATTTGCCGGTAAAACCGTAGAGGAATTGTCACATTTGCTAATAATATTTTTTGCATTCGCTATATAATCCAATAAACTATCATTAAATATATCGCGCTCTTGATGCTTATTATTACTCTGATTAGTTATCTTAGTGGACTAGGTAGATATTGACCTTTACAGCCTGAATATCCTTTAATTTACCTGCATAGACAGTGTAAACATTGATGTAAAGCGTAGCTATCTTTTTATTTATTTGATTGGTATTTCATGTAAAGCGTGGTCATCTTTTCATTTAGTTTTTCTTAAATCTCTGAAAACAGGGTGAACATCTTGATAATGAGGATAGTAATCTACTAATTCATCTGCGAAATAGAAGCGAAAAGTTGCGCATTTATCGTTTTTTAAGCAATATCGTATTCGTTAGATTTGAGATCAATTTCTACTGGATTGTTACTAAATTTTAGTGCTGCATGGTTATCATTGAATATTGTTATTCTATTTTGATTTATTCCAAAATCTTTTAAAAGCGATTTTAAATGCAGAGCTTCTTTTGCAGCTTCAGTGATGGATACATATTCTGCTTCAGCTGTGGATAGTGCTACAGATCTTTGTTTTCGCGATTCCCAGCTTATACAACTATCAGCATATTTAAAACAGTAACCAGTGTAAGATCTTCTATCTACAGAACATGACGCCCAGTCTGCGTCTGCAAAACCATAAACTTCTTGGCATATTTTCTTAAAATTAATTCCTACATCCTTTGTTCCTTGAAGGTACCTAAGGACTCTTTTTGCATATTTGAAGTGTACTTCACTAAAACAGTTATTAAATTGGCTAAGATGACTTACCGTATACATGATATCAGGCCTAGTAGCAACTGCTAAATACATCAAAGTACCAATTAAGTTTTGATAAGGTAAATTTTTACAAGTTTCTGTCTTCGATAATTTTAAATTTACTTCTATTGGTGTACTTACAGGTTAACAATTTTCCATATTATATTGCTTTAATGCTTTTTCTATATATCTTTGTTGTGTCAGTTTTAAATTTTCACCTTCTTGTGTTATTTCAATTCCAAGACAATAATTTGGTTTTCCTAAATCTTTCATTTCAAATTTTTTCATTAGTAATTTCTTTATTTCTAGTAGTTTTTTCTCACAAGAATATGCTATGATAATGTCATCTACGTACACAGCCATTAATATTTTTATTCCATCGTCGATAATACTATAAATACAAGGATCTGCTTGTGAAGAGATGAAACCTAGATTTTTTAGTTCTTCATCATACCATTGTCTTCCAGATTGTTTTAATCCATAAAGAGCTTTTTGTAAATGGCAAACCTCTTCACCTTTTATATTTTTTATATCTTCTAACATCTTTTTAGTTTTATTAAATAAGGTAAGGTCTTCATTTGTGCTTTTATCTATCATAATTTCATTTAAGTACTTTTCGAGATAATCTGGTTTTTTCATATCAATATTTTCATTTAAATCTCCATTCAAATAAGCGCTTGTAACATCAAGTTGATTTAGTTTAAGGTTTTCTTCTACAGCTGTGGCCAATAATAGTCTCAGAGAACTAAGTTTTACTACTGGAGCAAAAGTTTCGTTGTAATCAGTTCCATATTTTTGGCTAAGTCCTCTTGCTACAAGACGTGCTTTTTTCTTTTCCGTGTTATCTCGGTTAATTTTTCTTTTAAGTACCATTTTATAGTCTACTAAATTATTCTTATACTGCCTTTCTTTTATTATCCATGTACCATTTTTAATGTGCGCTTTTATTTCAGATTTGAGGGCTTCATGCCATTCTTCATTTTCTTCATTTTCATCTGATTCGCATAGGTACATATGCTCGTTTCCTGTCTCTTCTAATTCGTAGTCTTTGGTCCATACAGGAGGTTTCTTCTGACGTTCTGATCTTCTGTATGTAGTTTCATCATGATTTTCTTCTTCATCTGATGATGTGGATGTTTCACTTTCAACAAAATTTTCTTCTGTTTCATTAGATCCACGTGGATTTTTAAAAAGTATTTCAGTGTCGTTACTAGTGTTACATTCTCTTTCATTATGGTTTACTAAGAAATCATAATTGCTACTAGTTTCCTCATAAAACATTTTATCTAAAATTTTAACATCTCTACTTATTATAACATCATTTTTTTCTGGTACATAGATTCTATATGCTTTGGCATTTTTGGCATATCCCAGAAATACTCCTGGTGTTGCTTTTGGTGCAAACTTATTTTTTCGATTTTTGTTCAAAACAAATGCTTTTGATCCAAATATATGTAGATGATTAACAGATGATACACGCCCAACCCATTTTTGATATGGTGTTTCTCCGTTTAATGCTTTTGCTGGACTTCTGTTGATCAAGTAATTTGAAGTATAAATAGCTTCTGCCCATAACTGACTTGGCAACTTAGCATCTATTAGCATACATCTAGCTTTATCTATCAATGATCTGTTTTTACGTTCAGCCAAACCGTTTTGCTGGGGAGTATATGGGGCGGAGAATTTTCTATGAATTCCTTTTATTTACAAATATTCATCAAAATTCTTATTACAGTATTCTGTACCATTATCAGTTATTAGACTGTAGATTTTTTATTTTCTTATTAGTGAAATTTTCCATAATTGTTTTATATTTTTTAAATTTTTCTAGTACCTCATTTCATAAAATATACTTTACAATATCTAGTATAATTGTCAATGAAAGTTACGAAATATTTTTAACCTGCTAATGTTCAAACATTTATTGGTCCACATACATCGGTATGTACAATTTCTAAAGGTTCTATTGTTTTGAAATTCTCACTTTTATGAAATGGTAAACGTGACATTTTTCCTTGGATACATATTTCACATTCAGATAATCTTTCGTTGTGACCAAATTTTAATCCCTTCAGTAATTGTTTGTTCAAAGATAATTTAAATCAGCTTCATTCATGTGTGCAAGTTTTTTATGCCACTTCATAATATCATTGTCGTGAACAGTATTTACTTCTTCATAATTGTCCAAATTTATATAATACAGACCATTTTCTCGTTTAGCTTCAATAACCACATTTCCCTTTTTGTCTTTTATTACAGCCTTATGTTTAGAAAAAATTACATTATGATCATGATCTGTAATTTTTCCTACTGACATTAGATTGGTAGACAACTCAGGAACGTATAGGGTTTGATTTAGATTAATAATATCCTTTTTTGATTTTAATGTCACTATTCCTTTTTCCTCCACATTGGTAGTGTGATAATCAGATGCTAATTTTAATAGACCATTTTCAGTATTAAATGAACTAAATGTATCCTTTAAACCAGAGTATGAGAAGCATCCACTGTCTAAACACCACAGACCAGTGTTAATTTCGTTTGCAGAAGTTAAACAAATTGGTTGAACATTAAAATTTTTTCTTTGATTATCATGTTTTGTATCCTCTTTATTTGTTTTCTTCCAACAATCAGAGGCTTTATGTCTATATTTTCTGCATTTATGGCATTTAAATTTAAATTCATCATTTCTCAATGGCTTTTTATTAAAGTTTCTTTTATTACTGCTGTACAGAGCACCTTCCTGGTTGTCGTTAGTTTCTTGTACTTTTCTGGCTTCCAATTCTTCTATTATTTTTACTTTTAGATCTTCAGGTTTGGGTAAATTGTCTTGCGTTTCAATAGCAATTCTAAAATTCTCGAAACTAGAAGGTAAACTATAGAGCATCATTATACTAAGTAGTTCTGGATTAATTTGGATATCCATATCATTCAGTTTGTCTACTATATGTAAAAAATTATTTAAATGGTCTCTTATATCTTCTGTTTCGGACATTTTCTTTAGTAGTAATTGCTTCAGGAGAGTTGCTTTACGAGCTGGCCCTTGACTTTGATATATACATTTTAGAGTATCCCAAACATCTTTTGAAGTATTACAATTTTTACTTGTTTTAGTTCAGGAGGGGATATTAACAATAAAAGCTCTGAACGTGCCATTAGATCTTCACGATCGTAGTCTGCAGGATTATCTGCTGGTCTCAATTTTTTACCAGTTACATAGTTCCATAAATTGTTCTTAATTAATACGGCTTGGGCCTGGACACTCCACGTGTCGTAATTTTTCTTTCCCAACGATTCTATACGATAAACAGCCATTTTCTAATTTGTTAAAAAGTAAACGTATTTTGGAAAAAAATATATTTACATATATAACTAACGTTTTACAATTATGTTGACAATTAAACAATTAACTATATATAAATTATATAATCTAGTTAACAGTAAATAGTGGCGTTCACTGATAAGTGTTTGTAAGGTGTAAATTCCAACAATTTCTTTATTTATTTGCTGTTTAACTGATATTGTTTTTCTACAATCACTATTGAAAATTGGCTTTTTCACATCCAAATTCTTAAAAGAAAATTGGCGTTTGCCACTATCTGTCACTTTGCCGCTCTAGAGCAGCAAATTGTTTACTTTCCGATTGCTAATTCTAAGTTAAAAGTGACAATGAATTATGTACTCCTCCAGAAACTGTTAAATCGGTCAGAAGTATCGAATTAAACTTGATTCTAGAAAAATAAAAACTAAAATATATGAAAAGAAATACAGTTGGTGTGAGTCAAAAATACTAAGAAATAGTACATTACGTAACGAGTGCGGAAAGCAGGTGATCCTATCCCGAGTGATGCGATTACCTGCGCACCGCACGAGTTGCGTGTTCTATTTTTCATCACTCCGTGAGGAAAGCTCTTGAATTTGTCTAAAATAAATGGAAAAAAGATAATAAAATTAGTAGTAGGTCTGATCCGCCTGCACCGCGAAGGCGCTGAAGGAGGGTTGGGGGAGGCCGATCCCCCCCATTAAAACAAAAATTTTTAGAGTTGTCAAATTATTATAACATTTTTATTAAAAAAAAACATTTTTATAACAAAATTATGTATAGTTGTGAATCTTTTTAGTATTGAAACGTTTGATTGATTATATCTTGGTGTATTTACTACCGCGTTATCAGATGCAAAACTATTAAAAATTATTTGTCTTTAATGTCAACATCACATATTTTTCGCTACATATAATTCCATAATATTAATAATGTGGTAATTCTAATATTGTATATTAATTTAAACTCTGATTTTAATGTTTTCATTTAATTTTTATTTATCAACATCAATAATTTATTAACCTCAACAAGTTGTATGTAAAATACCAGTAATATTATATTATATCTCTATTAAATAACATTATTGTAGCTCCCTGATGATGGCTATATTACTAGCCGAACGCTTGGAATAAAGAATCTTAAAAGAGTACTCTTATCATAATTATTTGAATTATTTGCTGCATACCCAATATTCCATTTAGTTTTAATTATATATATATATTGTAATGTGAAAATACCCTTGCTAGCTCCAGGGTTCGTGGCTTCCTTCTGGCTTTTCTTTTAACTTCCCCCAAACAAATAAAAAGGGCGCCAATATACAGACATACAAATAAAAGAGAATAAATCAGTTTTAAAATTGTTTATTCAAGAATTATTGAATTGAAAATTTTCAAGATATTAGTTGATTAAATAGTGAATAACTTGTTTTCTTATCTTTTTTATTGGAATCTTCCTCGAAACAGGGTGAGGACGACGGAGAATTCGGTCCTGGATACTGATGCCGATGGCAAGATGTTTTCATTAACTAATCTTCAATGAGGTCACAGGCTGGATACGGCAAAAAAAATAATTTCGGCTAGGCCAAAGCTTCTTAGTCAAAAATTGTTTCCTGGCTTCCAGTCCTTCCTTAGGACCCTTCAAAATTTGGCAATCGGCCACCGAAGGGAGAAGGTATTGAAAGAACTGATTACTTTTAAAGCACAAAATGTAAAGAATAAAAATAGCGACACTTTTCACGATCGAACTAAAAATTCCCCTCTCATCACTGAAACCAAGTCTGCGGCGACTCCATAGACGGGGAATTGTAAAAATTAAATAGTACGTAGGCCAGGCCAAAAAATAACGTTGCAAAATAGCCGAGATATTATAGAAATTAAATAGTATATAGGCCAGGCCAAAAAAATAACGTTGTAAACGTTACACCACGGTAACCTGACGGAAAAAAAAGAATTGCAAATTCTTTTTTTTTATTAAAAACTTAAACTATTAAAATCCAAAAACATTAAAAAAGTAAATAATCAAAAAACTGGTGAATAGGTAAAAAAAATATACAACATTTAATAATTAAAGGTAACCACAAGGATTTGTGTAATTCTTAAATAATAAAAAAACATTCTCGAAAAAAATTCAAAAACACGAAACCTTACTACACTTTACCTCTAGGGAAGAAAGAAAACAAATTTTTGAGAAAACTCGGGAGCAAGCACCCAGTGCGTTAAAGTACACACAAGAGAAATATTGTTCACAAAGCGAATATAGAAAAAACGAAAATTGAAAAAAATCAATGCAAAAACTGTCTCCCTAAGTAAATTAACTTTCCAAAACAACGAAGACAAAGATAAGACTGAAGTCAAGAATCATTGAATAAAAAATACTCAACAAATAAGAACAAAATAAGCTATAAAGCTAAACAAATATTCAATGAACGAAAAGAAAAAAATTGAAACCAAATATCGATTGAACAAAAATGAGACTAACTCTCAAAAGAAAAATCAATCAATATCCGAATCAAAAAATAACTTGACAAGTCTTATCGCACACGCTGTGCAAACAGGAGACAATGTAAAAGATAAAAAGGAAATAGTTTTCATTAAAAATGACAACAAATAACGGTAATAATGTGAACAATAAAAATAGGACAGTTAATAAAAGAAAAGCGACAAAATCAGTAAGGGACAGGTAAGTACACTACAAAACGTTAAAAATACTGAAGGCAATATCAAACAAGAAAAAGAGAAAATTTAGAACAAGCAACTAGGCAAACTAAATATTCAAAAGTACAAGTTTATACTAATTTGATGGTGCGGCACAGAGGAACAGCGACAGCCTGTACTCGCAAATAAATGCTATCCCTAAGGTACAGTACTGACCTGAACTCACCAACTCTTATAAAAATTATAAACTCGAAAAAAAATTAAATAATAATCGAATTTACTTAAAAAGGTTGAAAATTAATTTTGACAAAGTTTTAAGAATTAAAAAAATCTAAGAAATAGAAATTGAAAAATTAATAAAACTAATGCCTTCAGTAAAGTGACTCCAGTGATAAAAGCAAAAAGCTTAATCAAAATTACAAAATGTAAAAATATCGAGAGCAGATAAAATATATAGGTACGATATTTTAATATTTTTCACAAAAAGTAACTACAAAAAATATTGCAAAAGTAACGAAACATACGAAAAAATCACAAAATATATCAAGATGTCCTCGGTATGTGAAGAAACAGTCCAAGCTATTATAAGGTATTTCTGTATTTGGTACATCACAAAACAGTACAGAAAAAAAAAAGAAAGAATGATATGAGGGAAACAAACATCTCGAGTAGGTACAAAAACACATGGAAAATCTATTTTCTTCACAAAGATAAACCTTAAAGGTTAAAAAAAAAGAAGCAAAATAGACCATAATACCACAGATAAACTCCTATTGTGTTCCATCCATACGGAACACCAATAGAGCCAAAAAGAGCAGTTAAACCTAACTGCTACACGATACTAAGGTCTCACAGACCTTACACGGTAATAATGTGGTCAACCAGACCACACCCAAAATGCCCACGGCAAACAACTAAAGGTACCCACACTCAAGATATAACAAAATTCCTATTAACAATCTTCCAAATTCTTAACCAAAAGTAGTGAAATACGAAGAGAGAGAAAAGAAAAACCAGAATACAGAATTGAAGGAATACACGAAACAATTTGACTGTAACTATCACAACCACAAAATAAAGTCATATTTAAAAACAGACAAAAGCTTAAATAGAAACGAAAAAAAGGACATATTGATAACACGATACAAACACATTAAAATCTGCTAAAAAGGGTCCTAACTGTTTAGAAGATTCCGCCTATAAATCAGGAATAATCGAGATAAATTCAAGATAAAGAGATATTTTAAATGTAAAGATAATATCGAAAGAGACAATCGGTATAAAAAAATTACTAACTGTAACATAATTGTAAGGTAAAACAATTTAAGAAAAGATAATAATATTCTTCGATAAATAAAACCAGTTAAGTTAATAAAACTGAAATATACCAATTCCATAGTGGTTTACTTTGAATCTATCGATACTAAGATCCAACAAAATAAAGTAAAGATAAAAAATATTAGATGTTAGTAAAATATTTATAAAATATTTGAATGTCTGTATTTAAATTGATGGAAAAATTTAAAATTACTTTAATTTAATGTGAATGCTAGGAAAAGCTTCAAAAAAAAAACAGAATACTTTAGTTGGGCGCCAGTTTGTAATGTGAAAATACCCTTGCTAGCTCCAGGGTTCGTGGCTTCCTTCTGGCTTTTCTTTTAACTTCCCCCAAACAAATAAAAAGGGCGCCAAAATACAGACATACAAATAAAAGAGAATAAATCAGTTTTAAAATTGTTTATTCAAGAATTATTGAATTGAAAATTTTCAAGATATTAGTTGATTAAATAGTGAATAACTTGTTTTCTTATCTTTTTTATTGGAATCTTCCTCGAAACAGAGTGAGGACGACGGAGAATTCGGTCCTGGATACTGATGCCGATGGCAAGATGTTTTCATTAACTAATCTTCAATGCGGTCACAGGCTGGATACGGCAAAAAAAATAATTTCGGCTAGGCCAAAGCTTCTTAGTCAAAAATTGTTTCCTGGCTTCCAGTCCTTCCTTAGGACCCTTCAAAATTTGGCAATCGGCCACCGAAGGGAGAAGGTATTGAAAGAACTGATTACTTTTGAAGCACAAAATGTAAAGAATAAAAATAGCGACACTTTTCACGATCGAACTAAAAATTCCCCTCTCATCACTGAAACCAAGTCTGCGGCAAATCCATAGACGAGGAATTGTAAAAATTAAATAGTACGTAGGCCAGGCCAAAAAATAACGTTGCAAAATAGCCGAGATATTATAGAAATTAAATAGTATATAGGCCAGGCCAAAAAAATAACGTTGTAAACGTTACAATATATATATATAAATATATATATATATATATATATATATATATATATATATATATATATATATAAAGATCTGTTAACGACGCGTCTATTAATAAAGATTTTTCAGATAACTATCGGGAAAGCGTCAAAAAAGGATGTCAGACAATGATGGTATTTGCCAACTTAGTTAAGAACTTTATTCAAATGCGAAATTTTCGGTGACAATTTTTTTACCTTCATCAGCGCCTGGAAATACAACAAAAAATATGTAACTTCCTGTGTACAATTTTTAACTATAAAACATTATAAAACTTACAAGAAATTTGTTCTTATTTCTCCTTACATAGTTTCAAGAAATTGCAACATATACCCTATTAAAATAACAAACAAACACAAAAAAACACATTAAAAGATATTAGTATTTCTACACGCAGTGAAAATATGCTATTTTTCGTTATTAATTGTAAAAAGACAGAAAATTATTTAACATTCACACACCGAGAAGAAGAAAATTATTCCTATTTTGTCTACCAGATAATATTTTTACATTGACAGTTCAACAAATTAACCTCTATGTGATGTTTAGGTTATTACAATAATAAACAAAATAAAACAAGAAACATTCTCAAGACAGACAATTAAGACTTTTGTGAACAGGTTTAGTAAGATTCTGACGCAATAAAAAGGTATATATAGAACTAGGTCCTCTACATCCTTTTTAAAATTCATGGATTGTTCATTGATGTTAATATAACACATTTCAACAAAATTTCTTTTGAACTGATTGGGTACGCATTCAAGAACTTTTACACTCTTATAATCTACTGAATGGGAGGAAGAATTCGCATGTTGTCCTAGCGCCGTCAAAGTAGGTTTCTTAACATTATCACTTTTATGAAGAGATAGACGTTTAGATAACTTTTGTCCTGTTTGTCCGATATAGAGCTTTGAACAATCACTGCAATGGAGGGAATACACCACCTTGGACCTATTTAACACTGGGATCTTATCCTTCAGGTGGGTAAAATACACACCTAGTTTTTTGTAAACAGCATTAGAGATGATAATGTTATATTGTCTAAAGAGGTTAGTGATAGAAGGTGATAGACCAACGATGTATGGAAGTCTAGCGTACTTATATTCCACTGGGTCTCCCTCGTCTGGTAATTTTCGGGGTATAACACGTTCAGGTAGGTTGTCATACAATAATTTTTTTAATAAGTTATTAGGATAATAATTTTGTTTGAGGATTGCATACAGTTCTTTAATATTTTTTTTCACATAAGACGGGTGGCAAATCCTATGTACCCTATTTTTAAGATTTAGGATGATGTTGACCTTTTGTTCATAAGGGTGATAAGAATGGAATGGGACATATCTACCGGAAAAGGTTTTCTTTTTGTACCAATCTAGTCTAATGGAATTATCTTCATGTCTAATAACTTCGGTGTCCAAAAAGGGGACCATTCGGTTGGTTTCTGTTTCACACGTGAACTGCAGGTTGGTATTATATGAGTTAAATATGTCCAAAGTATAATTGATTTTATTTTTAGGAACAGCACATATTAGGTCGTCTACATATTGGAACATGAAAGGAAATAGGAAGTCTACTTTCTTCGTACAATAATGTAATAGAGAGTTCATCACTATTTCAGCTATCGAAGGGCTAATTGCTCCGCCCATTGGGGCCCCTTTAGTTTGAAGGTAAAATTCATTTTGAAAGCTGAAGTATGTATTATTATATAAAAAAGTCAGTGCCTTTAAAATAGTTATTTATGAAACAGTTTGTGAAGTATGCTTTTTGCGCACGCACGCGATGTTTAGAGCACGAGCGAAGCGAGTGCTATATATCGCGTAAGTGCGCAAAAAGCACTTCACGCACAGTTTCATACAATATTTTATCTACGATAAACAAATAAAAAATAATTACAAATTCAAATTTAAACTACAGTACTGTCAGGATAACTTTTGTTGAAATTTAATGCTCTCATAGCAACACCATGACAACGCGAATGATAAGGGTATTTGATTATATGAAGGTGTGTCAAAAACAGTGCGAAAAAGTAAATCCCATTTAAAATACATTGTTACTTCACGCACACTTTCAGTCCTTCACGCACTGCTGTCTATAATGACAGTTTTCACGAACTAAAAATTGATACATAATATGAGGTAGAGTAGATAAACGTATGTTTTGGTATGTTGCAGTTTTCTTCAATAAGATGAAAATTATCTGATATTATAGACGTCACTAGATTAAGGGGGATGTTAGTAAAAAGAGATTTCACGTCAAAACTCGCAAGAACATACCCATCAGGTACTATGAACCCATTTATTTTTTCGGAGAACTCAAAGGAATCTTTTATTCTGAATTTGTTATAAGAGGAAAACGATACATCAATGATACCAGCCAAAAATCCAGCCAGAGGTTGAGTTGGTGAATTATTACATGAAATTATTGGCCTTAGTGGACAACCTTCTTTGTGTATTTTTGGTAAGCCATAATATATATGTAGGAGCTATACCAGTGTAACACAATAAATCTTTTTTGATTTCAGATGTAATGTGACCAGCATCGTGAATTTATTAGTTTTTTGTTCAACCGTTGATGTAGGATCCCTTGGAATTCTCTTGTAACACTCTTTATTACTTAGTAGTTCCATTGATTTTTCGATATACTCATTTTTATCTAGGATGACAGTTGTATTTCCTTTATCTGCTCTCGTGACTACAATCTCCGGATGTTCTTTTAGGAATCTTCTTGTCTTAGATTCAATAGAATTGGACGGACTTACAAAATATCTGTTCGTTTTTATGTAATTAGTGATTATATTAGTTATTTTTGTTCGTTGAATGTTCTGGATGTCTGTAGGTAAACTTCTGATGCAATACTCAACATCAGCTAAGTACGTATACATGTTAATGTCTCTAACTGCTACTGGGAGGGCGAATCTGGGTCCTAATGAAAGAAACGAGTTTATATCTGTTGGGATGCCAACTTGTGATCGATTCACTAACCATTCCTTGTTGTTAACCGATGTTAAAGAGGACAAGGGGTCTTTTAATTTTTCTATCTTAGAGATGTTATTGCGTTTATTATTATTGAAGATTCTTTTATATCTCTTGTCTTGATTTAGTGAGAAATCCTTTATGAGCCATGGGGGAAGATCTTGTTGTAAATATGTGTATTCTCTGTCAATCTCTGTTTGTAAATATCTTATTTTTGTGTTGGTATCGTTAATCGTTAGGTTTAAAATTCTTTTGGCGACCAAATTATGTAAATACGATATTTTTCTTGAATTTTTTCTGTCAATGTTTTCTGGAATTGTGAGAATTCTCTTTGTTTCGTGTTGGAGAAAACTAGGTATGACATTATTTCTTCTACATTCATATAGAAAAATTAACCGGTTCTTTGCTGCTGCCATTTTTTTTAAAGAAGTCATGTATTTTTTTGCATGTTTCACTCCAATTGGGCCAAGTAAGTTACTGATTTCTTGTAGATATCCCATTTTTTTAAAATCAATAATTATAAAGATCTGTTAACGACGCGTCTATTAATAAAGGTTTTTCAGATAACTATCGGGAAAGCGTCAAAAAAGGATGTCAGACAATGATGGTATTTGCCAACTTAGTTAAGAAATTTATTCAAATGCGAAATTTTCGGTGACAATTTTTTCACCTTCATCAGCGCCTGGAAATACAACAAAAAATATGTAACTTCCAGTGTACAATTTTTAACTATAAAACATTATAAAACTTACAAGAAATTTGTTCTTATTTCTCCTTACATAGTTTCAAGAAATTGCAACATATACCCTATTAAAATAACAAACAAACACAAAAAACACATTAAAAGATATTAGTATTTCTACACGCAGTGAAAATATGCTATTTTTCGTTATTAATTGTAAAAAGACAGAAAATTATTTAACATTCACACACCGAAAAGAAGAAAATTATTCCTATTTTGTCTACCAGATAATATTTTTACATTGACAGTTCAACAAATTAACCTCTATGTGATGTTTAGGTTATTACAATAATAAACAAAATAAAACAAGAAACATTCTCAAGACAGACAATTAAGACTTTTGTGAACAGGTTTAGTTAGATTCTGACGCAATAAAAAGGTATATATATATATATAACTTAGAATGATGATAGTGGATTGAGGACAGGCAAAGAAAAATCAAAGCTTTTATTAAATTGCCGACGTTTCGACGTTTATTGTCGTCTTTTTCAAGGCTAAAATACATTTTATATAGATGCTATTATATAATAATAAGAAAAAAAAAACATGTTAAAAATAAAAACATAATATCACACACACAAAAAAAAAATTAAATAAATTATAAAATATATATGTACCTTTTTAATTAGATATGCTTTTTTATGTCTTTGATAATAATTAAACTATTGTAAACATATACAATACGTATAAAATCAATGGTTGATATAAAAAAATAAATTTTTTTGAAATTTAATTTGACGTTTTATATTTGATAGTCCAGTATATGATTGTAAATTATCTAGTACGGTCATAATTTTCTTTGTATTTTTTTTTAAATGTATGTATATATATTACTCAATTGTTCAGTGTCCGTTCGTAAATTTATTGTATTGTTTATATTAATATATACCATTTCACTTACAGTTCGTTTATAATAATTTGTTTCTTTGTCTAATATTATAGGAAGATCAAAATTAAAATTATGACCGATATCAAAATGATGTTTTGCTAGAGCTGTTTTATCAAGTTTTTCTTTATTTTTTTCTCTACAGTCATATTGGTGTTGATATAAACGATTTTTAAGTAATTGTTTTGTCATACCTATGTAACATTTGTCACGTTCTTTACAATTTATTTTATAAATAAGTTCTGAACAGTTTTGAATTGGTGTTATGTCCTTTAATTTAGTAAATAGTTTTTCTGTTGTGTTAATAGGATAGAAAACAAGTTGTATATTTTCAGTTTCATTATTATTTTTAATGCAATTTTTGATTTTTTCAGCTAAGCCTTTAATATACGGAAATTTAAAAAATGTTTTGTTTTCATTTCTAATAAGTTTTCTATTATTAATTATATTATTTTTATGTTCATTTAAATATTTATTTATAAGTCTTATTGGATAATTATTTTTTTTAAGAATATTTCTAATTTTATTTTCATTTTCTTGGTGAAATTCTTTACTACTTAAAAGATAAGCCCTATGACAAATATTTTTAATTGTACTAATTTTTTGGTGTATTGGATGATTTGAAAAATAATTTAAAAGTCTGCCAGAATCTGTTGGTTTATTGTACCAGTTAGTTTTTAATTGTCCATTTATGTAAGAGATGATACAAAAGTATCTAGTGCCGTGCTGTCAATAATAAATCCAGTTTTCAACTGGATTGGTGTTTGGTTAGATTTTCTAAGTCAAGACAACGACAACGGTAGACGCTGCGAAATAGGAGTATAAGGATTTTAATCAGCCCATACAGGGACAAAACCAACTACAGACACGTGTTTCACTCTTTTTATGAGCTCATCAGTGCAGTATAGGTTATATCTCTTCAGTCACTAATGAAGAGACATCCCCCGTATGAATCGACCAAATCCTTATAGATGTACACTTGCGAAAGTAGAAACCATTCGCAAGTGGCCCCATCTTTACTCCAAAAATGGAACTAAGAAGTCGCTTTGCGTCTTAAAAGTACCTTCGGCAAGGTAATAACAAAAAACGAACAGAGCGTTTGTGACAGTCTTATATAACAATATGTAAGAGATGAAACAAAAGTATCTAGTGCCGTGCTGTCAATAATAAATCCAGTTTTCAACTGGATTGGTGTTTGGTTAGATTTTCTAACTCAAGACACCGGTAGACGCTACGAAATAGGAGTATAAGGATTTTAATCAGCCCATACAGGGGCAAAACCAACTACAGACACGTGTTTCTCTCTTTTTATGAGCTCATCAGTGCAGTATTTAAGACGCAAAGCGACTTCTTAGTTCCATTTTTGGAGTAAAGATGGGGCCACTTGCGAATGGTTTCTACTTTCGCAAGTGTACATCTATAAGGATTTGGTCGATTCATACGGGGGATGTCTCTTCATTAGTGACTAAAGAGATATAATCTATACTGCACTGATGAGCTCATAAAAAGAGCGAAACACGTGTCTGTAGTTGGTTTTGCCCCTGTGTGGGCTGATTAAAATCCTTATACTCCTATTTCGCAGCGTCTACCGGTGTCTTGAGTTAGAAAATCTAACCAAACACCAATCCAGTTGAAAACTGGATTTATTATTGACAGCACGGCACTAGATACTTTTGTATCATCTCTTACATATTGTTATATAAGACTGTCACAAACGCTCTGTTCGTTATATATATATATATATAATTAAATAGTAATATTTGCTATAATGATAAATGTTAGTAAAAATGAATATTGAGATAACAGCAATACTTAACGTAAATAAAACTCTTTAAAGTTTCTAATCCAAGCTTCAAAACATCTGCGATTCGTCTCTAATACAGAAAAACATAAAAAAATTATATCACATCTTACTTGATAACAGTTATCCATCATACTTACTAAAAAAACTGCTTTTCAACACACCGTCCAGACAACCAGCAACGCAAATTAATAATATACTTCCAAATAACGAGAACAGAATCACGTATGGATCAGTACCTTTTCTAGGAAATCTTACTACTAAAATAATAAAAACCTTTAAAAATCATCCCAACATCAAGATTGCACAAAAAACAGCTAAACCCATGTTTTCCCTTTTCTCAAAACTAAAACAAAAGGAAGAGTTAATGAATTTAAATAACGTCGTTTACAGTATTCCCTGTCACAATTGCAACAAGACATATTATTGGTCAAACCATGCAAAATTTAAAACAACGGATAACTCAACATCGCAGTGATGCTAGGTTGAAAAAAAGAAAATGTGCACTAGCAGAACACGTTATTGACGAATTTCACCATTTTAATTACAACTTAACAAAAATTTTACATATCGAAAGCAATACAGCTAAGAGGAAGTTTTTAGAGATGGTTCATATTAACCAGACAGAAAACACCATCAATAAAAGAAGTAAAACCCAGGATCTAAATATCATTTATTGTTATCTTCTCACTTTCAATGACACCAATAACCTAAAGACTACTATGAATTCATTATAAATTAACAATTTAATTAAGTAATTACATTACAAGGGCTAATACAACTGTCTAGTAGGCAGCAAGTAGTTATACCCTGCAAAGTCGATGTGATAGGTCAATATTTGCGGAGTGTAGATATTTGTTTTTGTATTTCACTAGAGTATACAAGTGGGTAATTGGCAACTACCCACAGCCTTCCTCATATCGCCTTTTCTTGTAATATTCATTGACATCCTTAATACCCAAAAAGTAAGATCTTGAATTTCATTAGAAACACACAATGAAACTTGCAATTACATTACAAGTCTTAATTACACCTTTCTAATAGGCAGCAAGTAACTATCCCCTGCGGAGTTAATGTGATAGGTTGATACCTGCAGAGGTTAGATACTTGTTTTTGTAATTTACTATTGCAATACAAATGAGTAACTGGCAACTACTCATAGCCTTTCCATCTCCGTTTGTCTTGTAATGTACTGACATCCTCAATATCTGAAAAATAAAGATCTTTAATTTTCAAACAACAATACATAATTAACTTAAATTAAATTGTTAATTTAATACTACCAAATTTAAAAGTTTTTAAATCCATCTGAGAAATTTGAATTTATATTAGTATTTGGATTAGTAACAACACACTTATGTAGTCAACAATTGTAAATAGTGACAATGTCAAATGTCTTTTTGGTCTAATTAATAATATTTAACAACTACTGTTTATACACAATAATTTAGTGTATATTTAAAGTCATGTTCTTTGATTTTCATTATTTTAACAACACTCAACTTTACTGTAAGTAATTTTTTATACAATGTAAACATGTTAACCTCACTTTTTCATTTTGTAGCCTTGAAAAAGAATTAATTAAAATTCGAAAGCTTGGTTTTGTAAAAACAGAGTTTACTTTAATCAACCCCCCATAGGCTGAACTCCCTGTGATTGTTTTCAATTTTGTTGAAATTCTTCTTTAACTAGTCAGCCGTGACTACTTTCCGCTATATATATATATAAATATATATATATATATATATATATATATATATATATATATATATATAATTGTAATCTCGGAATCGGCTCCAACGATTTTTATGAAAGTTAGTATATAGGGGGTTTCGGGAGCGATAAATCGATCTAGCTAGAAATCATTTTTAGAAAATGTCATTTTATTCGTGTTTTATCAATAATCAACTTAAACTTACTTTTTTTTATTGGAAGAAAAATAACAAAAAGGTGGCGTTTGAGTAGTCCCAATTTAAACTGAAAAATATGACTCTTCCTGACATCTATTGGCGAATAAAAATCCTATTTTTTTTTAATTATGAGCAACTAATTGCTTTAACGACACAACAACAGCTAAAGCTATTCCAGCAGATGGCGTTGTTAAGTATACGAAGTCAATGAGTGTTTCCTTTGAGTTTAGACTAAGAAAATCAATTGTTTATTTATATTATTTTAGTCTTCTTAATATACGTGCTCACTTAAAAATGCCTAAACGATCTTGGAAAAAAACGCTTATAAACAATCTAACTTCACGAAGCCACAACTTGTCTCAAAAACACTTAGAAGAGCATCGTCATAAAAACTGATCAGGATTCTCACAGTGAAGACTTATTTCAAGGATACCGTTATGAAAATAATCAGGTTTCTGCTTATCCCACACGTGCTGCTAAAGTAAGATGCTTGCAAAATTTGACTGACATTACACGAGCAAAGCTCGGTCATCCAGGTACTTTTATTAAAGGAAGATGCACAAATCAACTAGTATGAATAAATAGTTAAATCCTTAGCTACATGGCTAAATATTTAAATTTGCCCAATCACGAATTATTAACAACGGTGGTGGTGATTTCGTTCAACTTAAAAAACATCAGGGATGGAAAAGTTCTCTCGTGGCGTAAGGTTACATAGATAAATCTTATAACAATAAAATATCTGGTCAATCTACGTTGCAAGTTGAAGAAAAAATAAATATTACAACAAATACTTCTAGTACCTACTGCCAATTTTTGTGTACCATTATACCATTAACTCCTGGCATTGATATAATCAATTGTGAAAATAGCACATTTAATTTTAACCTTGCAAAAAATAAAAAATAATTGTTTATTTAAAGTTTGTAATGATTGCGTTTAAATTTGTTTTGTAATTTTAAGTATATTATGTTTAACTAATATTAAATAAAGTCACATCAACAGCTTTCGTTTTTCAATAAGTAATTCTTTTTCTTTACGATTCTACAAATTAATAATATTATCGAAATGTTTACAAGATGGCATCATCAAATAAATTTGGTGAATGTACAATTTTAAGAATAACCTGCTTAAATTTAACTTAAATTTCTACTTTTAGGTTATTTCTGACCTAAGACTATAAATGTCATCTTAATTTGGCTGTCAATATAGGTAATATAAAATACACTTAAAAATAAATAATTAAAATTTGTTTTTTTTGTAATTTTATGTGATCGTAGAAAAAATCTTGTGTGTAAATTCGAGCAGAAAATACTTTGCTGCTTTTGATAAATTGTCGCGCGACGAGTTAGCAACAAAGTAGAACTTTCTGCTCTTAATACACAAATATCTACCTATTTTGTCTAAGTTGTGCCCAAATACAAATTGACCTAGGCAGTGATGGTAACGCCACTATGCGGAGCGTGAGATAAATACCCTTTTTCATAGTTTTAATCGTTTGTCTGTTTATTAATGTGACTGGCAGCATTCTGAGACTATGATTTTCTTTTTTAAACGTTACCCTTATTTTCTAACTATTGTTTATTAGATATATTATTTTATTTTGCCTTACACTCGTATTGTATAAAAATCTTCTTGTCTAAAATAATTACCTGATAAACAATCTTTAAATTAAAATAGTTTGCTGTAAACCGGTAACGAACTTCGAGCACGATTTTTTACTTTTTGCGGTTAACCTACACTGTTGCATTCACTTTCTTTTTAATTAATAGTTAAAAGAGAATAACCGCAATATTTATGTTTTTTTTTTGTTAATATACTGTGACATCCGAAGATATAACATTTACCGTGACTTCGTTTCAGAATTGTATTATTCATTTTTATTTTTTAAACAAAGAACTTTACAGTTTACTGCGTAGTTGTCAAACGATTAAAACAACGGATAAATGTATTTTTTTCACCCTTCGCATAGCAACACTAATCATCATCACACAGTCGAATTCGTTTAAATGTACTTCTGAATTGTGTTTCTGGAAGTGCACCAAGTTTTTTTTGAAATTCTTGAATAAACGCTATACCTGCTACCACTGCAACACTATGGCTTAAGTTTATATAAGAGTTTATATAACAGAATCGATACAGGTTAACTACAAATATCTGTAGTTAATTAGTTCTTGGTACTAGAACTTTAAAATCATCATAGAGCCAAAACACAACTGCTCTTTTCCAGTTGTGCGCTAAATATATAAATCCATCAAGTTTTCCAAAAGTTTAGCGAATATACTGAAAGTTTCTAGAACCACAAGGACAATTCCCGATTAGTCTATGGCAGCTTTAGATGAGGTAAGTATAGTCAGCCAAGTAACATTGATCTCTGTAACGCAATTGTTATATATTTTAATCCTCTTTGACTTACCTACTTGGTGTTTCCGTGATAAGATCATCTGACATAGATGATTTTGGTCCAGGATGAGTTCTTCTAAAACAAAAGAAATGTTATAAAGTACTGGGTATACAGGGAGTTAGTTAGACGACACGTTTAGAACAAATTATACCTAGTGCAAAGTTAATTAAACCATTGTCAGACGAAAGTTTTTAACTATTTTTTTTAATTAACAGCCACTATTTTGTAGATTGTTTTATTGATAATGTGTAGGAAATTAAAGCAAATGTTACGCTACATTTTAAAAATAGCTGTGCCATATTGGGGTAAATAGTTAAATAGTCCAATGCTCGCTACTTTACTAAAAACGTAGTAAGTCGCCACTCGCTACGTCTCTGTTTCTCCACCTATTTCTGAAATCTATACTAATATTATAAAGCTGAAGAGTTTGTTTGTTGGAACGCGCTAATCTCAGGAACTACGGGTTCGAATTGAAAAATTCCTTTTGTGTTGAATAGACCATTTATCAAAGAAGGCTTTAGGCTATATAACATCACGATGCAACTATTAGGAGCGAAGAAGTAATGGAAAATGTGAAAAAAACGGTGAAAATTATTGATCCTTGAGGGCTTCCATTGCGTGCGCTACGAAAACGGTTCAAGATACCAAAAAGATATGTATGAAAGAATTATAACTCTTGAAATGATCTAAAAAAATGTCCACGACAGTATATGTCTATCTTTTAAGATTAACTCACTAGAACCGTTTTTGCGGTAATCAAATTTGGTCGAAATTAATGCATTATTTGTTAAGAGTTGTATCAACGTAATAATATTAATCTTTATACAAATAAATGTGTTGTTGATTAAGAGTATTTAATTGTGAAAAAAATTGTCTTTGACATCACTTAATTTCAATGAACATCTTAGAAGATATTACAATTTTAAAATAACTAGGACGCCACCGTAAGGTGGCGCAGTTATTATCTCATATATTTAAACGAGAATTTCTTAGTAAATTAAGTACTATAAAGCCACCGTACGGTGGTGCAGTGGATGTTTTATATAAAAAAATCATTAAAAACAAAAAAAAAGCGAAATGGTAAAAATTTGAAAAAATGAAAAATGGAAAAAAAGACACAGTGTTATGCGGTACAAAGTCCGCCGGAACAGCTAGTAAAATATATTAGTCGCCGATTATTAAACAGTAAATACCAAAGAATGTTTAATATTTTTATTAAAGTTATTATTATTTAAACAAAATAGGATATGAAAAATTTAATTTTAAGAACAGTTTTAAATTAAAAAAAAAATTCCGCAAACAATATGCCTTCTACAATTATTCAGGACAAAATTCGCAAAAGTTAACTTCCTTTTTACACATGTGCGTGCTGACAAAATAGTATTTTATTTCAAAAACAAATATATTCGTGGGTAACATAACAGCTGTATGTCTTGACCTTTAATTATCTTCTATAAATTTATCGATAATTTTTTTTTACAATGGTTTTTAACTTTGGATCTGCGTTCTGCGTCAAATTACTAAGATTCTTTGTTTTAAACAAGTAATAAAAGTATCCTAAATATATATACTTTTAGAATTTTGTATTCTTTTAGTTCTTTGTTTAAACTTCAAAGGGCTTAATGAGTTTTCTTATGTTACCGTCGAGCTAATTAGTAATTATGTAAAAATGTTTATAGATTATGGTTAATAAAGTTTTAAATCTGTTGTGTCAATATTATTAATTTTGTGAGGTGATATTAATTAATAAAATGGTCCGCTACTACCAACACTATTTATTAATAAATAAGTATATTAAAGAAATTTTACAAGTTAAAAAAATTGTTAAAAATTTAGCAGAAAAATCAAAATAATAATCATTATACTTCGTTATTGCACAACAAAGACCAAGAAAAATAGAAAAAGAAAGTGAAGTAGTATCGGTAGTGCCTTATGTTTGTAAATATTTAACTCATTATATTTTAACAGGATAACCGAATAAGGAAAGGAACTTTACTTAAAAGACTATTTTTAGCTTATTCATCAAATCTCTAGTGTTTGGTGACTAGATTAGATCATGTTTCTCGCAAATTCTAGAATGTTTATTTGTTGTATACGTGATGTTAGTATACATAAGGGGATGTATGGGCAATTAAGGGGAGTTGATATAGTTCAAATATGTAGTTCATTGTCAACGTTAAAGTGTCTAGAAATATTTCAGCAGAGTTCTTGTTACAATTTTGTTGAATAAATTATGTTTAAGTCCCCCCTCCCATAACTGTTTCAATATTATCAAAGCAAATATACCATAAAAAATAAAATATTGTAAAGTTTTTTGGAAACAGATTAATTAAAGATATTACTTGCATAAAAAAACGAAATGGTTCCAGGAATGAGTAAGAGAGGAAAGCATAGCGGTATTTAACTGAAGTATTATATTTGACTTTTGATTTTTGATACTTATGGAAATTATGCAGTCACTAGTAATTAAAGTCACTTTTAATTGTTTTTTATGCTTCTTCACATAATCGCATATACAGCAGAAATTGTCTCTTTGTTTAAGGCTTCTACAACATTAACCGTAAATTTAGTAAACGATTATTTGAGATTTCTGTCATTGGATTTTTTGAAAATTTTGAAATTTTCAAAGTATACAAACAAGAATATATTAAATGACATTAAGGAGAAATTGAATAAAAAAATAATTAAAAAATAATAAAAAACCCGCCTGCATGGATAGCTACAACTAAAAATCAATTGAAAAGACTGAAACAAGACGAAAATTCAATGACTAGGTATTTAAAAAAAATCAATGATTAGTTACTTAGGACCAGAAACATAAATTGAAACAATCCTTCATTTTGATACCCCACTCGATATGCTTGGTACAATTTATTTTTTTATTACCTCACAATTTGGCGTCAAACATCCGCCATTTTGATTTTTTTTCAATATCACCTATCTAAGAACACTTGGGCTATTAAGACAAATCTAACGATACCTCAAATGTGAAAATCTGTTTAGCGGTTCTGGAGATACAAGGTAAGGAAGAATATTACATAGAT
Organism: Altica lythri; assembly: GCA_964028335.1. Classification (NCBI taxonomy): domain Eukaryota; kingdom Metazoa; phylum Arthropoda; class Insecta; order Coleoptera; family Chrysomelidae; genus Altica; species Altica lythri. The sequence continues at coordinate 20,627,106 of OZ034802.1, read as the reverse complement.
ACAAGATACGCGCTGAAAACATAACCCTCCGTCAGTCGGGTAAAAAATGTCGCATCCAGCGAGACTCGAACTCGCAACCTTATATTGTTGTTTGTATACTTTCTAAAAACTTTCAAAATTTCAAAATTTTCAAAAAATTAACCGTAAATGTTACAATTTGTTTTGTAAAACTGTTTTTTTTATTTGCTCGTTTAATATATGGTTAAGGTGTTCTTGTTAATTTAAAATAATATAGGTGTGGTTTTGTTTACATTATAAACATAACCTGCATAAAACCTCAAAAAATCGGATTTTATTGACAAGTAAAAAATTACCGGAATCATTTGTTCCTGGGTGTAATTAATATAATCGAAGAAAATAATCGATGTATCTTAATTTAAAAACTATACGATTCAATAACTACTGATAAAAAATGATACCAATCTGCAGTGCTAATATCGTTATTTGGGTTTGTGGATGAGTTTTACCAGTCCTCCCCAAACATGAAATATAGGGCGCCAGAGTACACACTTAACAAATTATAGGTACACAAACACCAGTTTAAATGATTTATTTTAAAATAATTGGAAATTAATTATTTAAATTAATACAACAATTTGAAGTTTTCTCCGAATATTTATAAGGTTAATAATAGCTTTGTAAATTAATCTCTTATGTGGTTCAAGATGATCTGGCGCTGTTTTCGGAATAGTTTCTTTAGGGACGAATTTTTCCTCAATTTTCTAAAGTAAACGAAATCAGGGTTTCTAATTAGTTCGGCTTACTACACTAAATGGAAAAAATTCGGTCTCGCCTTCAAAAAAAAAAAAAAAATATGTAAACTCGAACTTGGCCCTCCTCACATATAGATATGGACTGACCCTAATAATGAAATTAATAATCAACAATTCATCCCTTTATGAAATGACAATCAAGTAGAATCAATTTCGGATGTTTTCATATTATTGAGAGTAAATTAGTTTTTAATACACGTGTAAAAACCGGTCTAAAATTTATTCAAGATCACAAAAACTAATGTTTGGCGAAAGTAAAACTACTTGAAATTAGTTGTTAGTAATAATAAAATATTACCTCAATTTAGGACACTTCTACAAATAAAATAAAATTAAATGAAACAATAAAATCAACTTACTTGTATTTAAGAGGAATTACTACAAAGAAATCAGACATAGAAATCGAAATTCTTTCGTAGCGATCAAGAAGGGACAGCTATCAGTAACACCACTGGTGGTACAATTTATAATTAAAGCGATTAAATTAAAATAAATGTCACTGAATAAAGTCTTGTGCATTCTATTACCAAAACTATTCGATAGATCGTTCCAGCATACAACTATACATTTATTATGAATGAGGAATTGTTATAAACCTTAAAATTATTAGTTTTATATTACATTTTTTTAATAATCGATTTATTTGAGCGTCAAAACTACATCCAAGAAAAATATACAAATAAGGAGGAAAGATCTGTACGTACATAAAAGGAAAATCTAAATGAAGTGCTCTCAGGCATTAAATTATCACGGTAGGTACCGTATTTGATGTTAGGTGTACCTACGCTTAATTAGAGGTCTAGAAGTAATTTATTTTTCATTAGGTCAATACATTAGTTTAAATGTGTGAAACCAAATCTAAAACCGAACTGCAAAAACGAATTTTAATATGGAGATAATGTCAGAAATAATTTTCAAAGAATCTTTAATGGAAGCCTTGTACCAACTTAATAACATTGGACTTAAACTTCAGTCAACATTTTTAGTCATATTTTGATTCAAATTATGTCGTTTCTTCATTTCTCTTTAGTCAAATATTTGACGTTTATGAAAAAATATTATTTATAAAAACTACAATTAAAATTTTAAATTCTTAGTCTCCTTTTTTCTGCCTGTCTTATGTTTTAATTTAGTTGTAAAATTTTTAAAGGTACCTACTTTCCGCTACAGGTTTTATTAAATAATACTTTTTTTTTATTTCTCCTTAACATTATTGTTTTTGTCTAGTTTTAAAAATCCCAAAATAATTCCTTAAGCAAGTTATAGTAACGACCGCATCAGGATACAGGTGCAATTCCCAGGAAAAAAGTTGTGTTCAAACCTAGAATCCACCAAATTCGCATGGTTAAATTAAAGTACCAGAAAAGACCAGATGCATAGTAAAACTTGTCTTTTTAGCATTAAACCAAATGCTACTATGAGTCAGTCCCTTAAACGGCTGTCGCGCTAAGCTTGCACGAGGCACCAGTACCATATATCTATACTAATTTAGGGATGGTTATAACTTTGATACCAGAGATAGATCAAAGAACCTAAATCGGTTGCTAATCACGAATACTAGACAAATATTTAAACCAAAGCTGGTCACTCTTCAGATACCTCAAGGGATTAACTTCTTCCCCAAGAGAATCTAGTATCGGATACTAGAGAGAATTTAAGAACCAGATCTCAATATATTTGTTTACACGAAACTACCAGTTTAAGAGGCTAGCCTTAATTATTAGCCTGATTTCGATCGCCAGTTCGCGATCTCTGTGGTTTCCGGAGTGGTCAGTGGTCATTCCTCAGCACTCTGAGACGTCTTTCTCTTGGCTAATGGCATAAGTTGCGCTAATCGGATATCTTTGCCCTTTATACAACTGGTGGAACAGGGTCCATAGAACCGAAATATTTCGTAAATTCTCCCTATTATTGTTACAGCATTGACTCAACCGGGTCTGTAAACCGCTTACAGTTTCTACCTTCCTTAACGCCCAATATACTAACACTGAAGCAGGCTTTGTGGTTACAGCAGTGGCTTTTACCTGGGAAAGTCGGGATAGGTTGGCTGACCTAGTCTCCTCACTCTGAACCGTATCAATAGACACTACCCAGGGATGCATCTTAAAGTAATTATTTTACTTAAAAGACTACAATTTATTTTTTTTGTTTCACTTTAAACAAATTCAATCACAGACTGATAGAATCTTTTAAGGCGGAAACATACTATCAAAACGTGACACGATGCCACGCCACCCGACGCATGTTAGTACCTCTCAATTTATATTTATATTTAATACAGTTAGAAGCACATATACAACACGCTATGTGACAACACGCCGCAATATAAATATATGGACTAACATGCGTGGCGTCGTGTCACGTTTTAATAGTATGTTTCCGCCTTTATCCTTCTTCGTGTGAGGAATATTGTATTTCGTAAACATTCAATTGCGCAAATATTTATTTTGTACATCAGATTTGATGATTATTTATTGTACTTAATATTGCCTACTGATATATGTAACGTAGATAAACAATTTGTGTTATTCAACTAGACTACTAGAGTATTATGCTTGATTATTAGACGGCGGCGTATATCATGGCATTTATATATTTTACACTGGATTTATCGACCGACAACAACACATAAAATACGTACCAGCCGTACACGAGTTTCACGATGCTAATGTTCTTTTGCTTTCCTAAAATGCGTAAACCATAAAAGACAATACAACCTATTGTTCTCAGGTCGTAAATAGATTCAGGTAATTCATAATGAACACCGTAGGAAAATTATTCGTGAAAAAGGAAAAATTTGTTATGATGCATTTTTTTTTGTTAAAATTGAGTTTTTGTTTGTATTACGTAGCAAAATTAGTGTTTTTTAATGGCACATTCAAGTAAAGTTTTTGCCACAATTACTCCAACGTTCAATTAAAAAGCACTGATTTTACTTACTTAATACAAATAAATTACATAATTTGTATGCTTTACATTATTTTTTTATTAAAGTGGATATTCTGATCTACACCAACAAATTCTCCTAATGCGAACGTAAACTATCTGTTTGTTTTAATTTACGTTTGTGTACCGCATTAAAAAGTATGAAATTTTATAATACAACGATTTAATGTCATAGTAGGAAGTCTACTTCCAAACTAATCACAGTGAATCTTTACCATCCTAATAAGACCAAATTCTGTTACCGTAATTTTCTGATCTATTATACCGTGCTGACCAAAATTCCCCTCCTTTTCGTGTTTTTAGACAGTTATACTTATAATAGTGAAATTTGGAGGGAGTAAATAAACAGACGTAAAAACATTTCCATGCAGCAGGACGTTTTTTTAATGAGAGGAACCCCGATCGCCCCATATCAAGAACTTATTTGAGAAAGCTTCTTTGGATGTATAAAAAAAAATGCTTTTCTAAATGCCAAACGATCTGGTCGACCAACAATTAGTGACGTTAAAAAAATTGACATATTTGCAGAAATGGTAGTAAACCCCATTTTTTCTGCAGCCCAAGTTGCGTCTATCTGTTAAATCAGTTAAAGGACAGAACACCAAGTGTTAGTTAAAAACAAATTTCATTTATACAAATTAAAAATGGTGCACCAACTTTCAGATAATGATCCCGACCAAAGACAAGAATTTTGTAAAAATATTGGAACGGAATAATCGAATAAGGAAAGGCCCTTTAGATAAAAGAATGTTTTTAGGCTATGTATTCTATTCTGAGTTCTTTCAATATTTCAATATGTATAACACGAAGTATAGATACCAGGAGTCTACACGGTATAGGCTTTTCCATAATATTTCTTTGATCTGACCAATAATTTATTTTGGCTGACCAATTATCAGTAGATCATTCTCTATCGAATAAAGTCGTCATTTTTGGTATTTGTGAGAAATGAGGTGCTAAAATTAATAATTGACCTTAAAAAAGTTTGATGCTTAATAAAAAATTTTCTATCACTGGCCAATTAATCAAACCAATTGACCTTTTATGACCATATTCTGACCTTTCAGCTGGTATAACTGGTCAATCAAAATTTTACATATGAGGTGCTATGATCGTCTAGCCGGTGAACGTACTAATTTATACAAAATCAATGAGATATAAATTTAAAAAAGTAAACTGGCGACAACTTTTAAGTGAGCAAAGACATATCAAAATTAGCAAAATCTCTTTACTTCGAAAATGTATGGAAGTAAAAAAGCGCAATAAAATCATCAGATTTGTGTACTTAGACGAAACGTGGATATAAAAAATGGTACTCCAACGAGTATGACGGATGTGATTTGTTATTACACACGTTAAATGCTGACATTGACTATCACAAAACTATTAACGGTGATATTTTAAAAAACTGGATTTTTAATCAACTTTTTTCTGCTTTATCCAATTTTATAGAGAAATTTTTGAAATTTTTGAAATTTTTGAAATTTTTGAAATTTTTGAAATTTTTGAAATTTTTAAAATTTAGAAATTATACAAACAAGAAATTATTAAAATTACATTAAGAAGAAATTAAAAAAATGTCACATCCAGTGGGACTCAAACCCACTACTACTGCCTTTATACGCAGGCATGCTTTAACCATTTAAGCTATTGGATGCTTAAGTGGTTAGGAAGCGAAACGTTATAATGAACTTAAATCCCGTTGGATATGAAATTTACTCACTTCCTTCTTAAGAACTTGTTACATGACGGTAATGAGAGAGAAGATTTGTCAAATCGACAATTAAAACATCAAACCAAGAACGTAAAGGATGCTCCACTCCCTATGTTGTACTATGAGCTGCCGTGTGCAATGAAAACGGAAGCAATGTGGGCAAGGCGAGAGAAGCGACTGGCGCAAACGGCTACTGCGCATTAGCGCTGTCTCTGTTCTTCTCACTGCTCGTTCAAGAATGAGAAAGTCAGTAGCGTAGCGTGCTGGTGTTTGGTTTGTTTTGGTGAACTGTCAAGACAGATCGAAATGTCAAAGCGTTGTGTATAGAAAATGAGAGAAAGTGAGATCTGAATTTGCCTTGTCGTGATATCGTGTTGACATTTAATTGACTAGGTACTTTTTGTTAGTGTTCATTACGTTTAACGATGCCGTATGTGTGCTGCATTCAATTTTGTGGTTCCAAGCAAGGCGGGTAAAAATAATCCGCGCTGCTTATTTCGGATTACACCGGTGAGTATTTTATTTATAATACTACAGTAGTACTATGAAAAGTTCTTAAGACAAAAAAAGTAAAAACTAGAAAATAAAAAATCAATTTCATAAACGTTGGGTATACAAAAGTTTTTGAAACGGTGAGAAATTTTTAAACTTGTAAAAATTTAAAATACCTGGACATTTTAGAAAAGTTCAAAATTCTTGAAATTCATAGAGTTGGAAATATCGACATTCATTCAAGTTTCATAATTTTACGGAACTTAAAGAGAAAAAACAACCATAATGAAACTTTTAACATGTGGAAAATGAAACTACTTGATAAATTGTTGAAACTAAATTTTAGTAATTTGAATTTGAAGTTACAAAAATTGAATTTACTAACTTGTATTGAATGAATTAAAAATTTCAAATTTGCATTTCTTTTAAATATTTCTAATTTCAAATTTGAAAAGTAGAATTACTCTTTTTCATAAAACTTAATTACTTGTTTTTTGTAAAACAAATTGATCTGAATTCTGAATGTTGAGAAATCAATAAATTGCATCAATTTAATTAATTAAAATTTTTCCAAGTAGGTAATTACTTAGAAATTGATGAATCAATAAACTTCAATTACAATTCAGAAAAATTTCATGTATATAGTTCGTGGAGATTATTTATAGAATTCTTATTTTGCATAAGTTTATCCGCATTACAAATTGCAAAAAAATTATTCAAAACTCTAGTCAAAATTTTAAAACAAACCAAACACCAGCACGCTACTGACTTTCTCACTCTTGAACGAGCAGTGAGAAGAACAGAGACAGCGCTAATGCGCAGTAGCCGTTTGCGCCAGTCGCTTTTCTCGCCTTGCCCACATTGCTTCCATCTGGCAAGCATACCCCCACCAAGCAAGTGGAGCATCCTTTTTAAATACGTTCTTGCATCAAACTCTAAGTTACTTTATTTGTGCCCTGTCTTATATTTTTAATCGGTTAGAAGACCGGAACCATTGATTTTTAGTAAACTATTATTTTTGAGATAACTCTCAACGGATTTTTAAAATTTAGAAATTATACAAACAAGAACTTATTAAAATTACATTAAGGAGAAATTAAAAAAATGTCTCATCCAGTGAGACTCGTGTTTCGGTGATTGCTGGTTCGATAACAATAATAGTGGACTGTATAAAAAAATGGTGGTTTGTTAAAGATAAGATAATACTTTGTTAAATAGAAAATAAAATTGACAACCTTATCTTTTCAAATTGTTTAATTGAATGACAAAATAATATAACAAAAAGTCTTGGTTACAAAAAACAAAACTTACAAAAATATAAAACAAACGTTCAAAAACTCTAACATTAGCCCCCCCTTTGAAGGGAACCTTCAAAAAATTAAATATTAATTTAACGTTTCACTTTGTAATGGTAAAGGGAACAAGTGTCTAACACATCTGGTTATAGTTCCATGTGAAGTTAGGATTTCTGCTACTCGCTTTTCTTCATCTCGACCAGGAAACAGTTTTATTATTCTACCAATAGACCATTTGCAAGGTGGTACAGAATCATTTTTTATTAAGACTAATGTGTTTTCTTTTATTTTACTTGGAGCCTCTTTCCACTTGTATTGTTGGTGTAATTGAGAGATGTAGATTTTTGAAAATTGACGCCAAAATTGTTGGTACAATTGTTGGACGTGTTGAAGTCTTGAAAGGCGATTGGGAGGAGTATTTGTCAAGTCATAGTCTGGTATAGAGGTTAAAGTGCGGCCGATTAAAAAATGAGAAGGTGTTATAGGAGAAAGATCATTATGATTATTTGACATTTTGAAAAGAGGACGAGAATTTAATATCCCTTCGATTTGTATAAGAAGGGTATTAAATTCCTCAAAAGTGACACTGTTATTAATTAGAACTCTTTTTAAGTGATGTTTTGTAGCTTTAACAGCAGCTTCCCACAACCCTCCAAAATTAGGGGTATAAGGAGGAATAAAAACCCATTTTATACCAAATTGACTAGTCTGGTCAGCAATTGAATTATGAAATTTGTTTAAAAAATGTCCTAATCGTTTTAAGTGGTTATTAGCACCAACGAATGTGGCACCATTATCCGAATATATTGTTGAAGGAATGCCTCGTCTAGAAGTAAACCTTTTTAGACTTGCTAAAAAATTATCAGTAGTTAAATCTGAAACAACTTCTAAATGGACAGCTTTTGTGCAGAAACAAATAAAAAGAGCAATGTAACATTTATTTAATTTTCCCCTCGACCTTTTTTATTTAAAATGTTAAAAGGACCTGCATAATCAATACCTGTGGTTTCAAATGGAAAAGTGGGTTTTATTCGTTCATTAGGTAAATTTGACATTGGACTATTAAATGCAACAGGTTTAAATCGAAAACAGGTAAGACAATTTTTTACAATTTTTTTGGCTAAGATGATACCTCCTATTGGCCAATAAAATTGTCTTACTGATGATAATAACAACTGAGGACCTGGATGCAAAAGCAATTTATGTTTGTGTTCAAAAATTAATTTTGTAAAATAATGTTTAGATGATAGTAATATTGTATGTTTTATATTAAAAGGTAAATAAGTATTTTTTAAACGACCTCCAACTCTAATTATCCCGTCTTTGTCAATGAACAAAGCTAATGTCGACAATCTATGTTTGATGGGGAGGTGTTTATCTTTTTGTAAAATAAATAATTCTTCACAAAATGATTCTAATTGTACTTGTTTAATTAAAACATGATTAGCATTATTAATTTCTAAAATAGATAAAAGTCCTGTCCTTTTTGCATTTTTATTTTTTATATTATAAAAATAACGTAGGCAATATCCTACTACCCGTTGCAATCTGTTTAAATCTGAAAACCTAGTGATTATATTTGATATTGAAATTATATTTAAATATATTAATTTGGAAGTTTTTCTTAATTCTATTAATTCTGATTTGTTTATGATGAATTCAGTTTTTGGCCAATTTGAATGGGGTAATTTTAAAAAGTCAGGTCCATGCAACCACAATGGATTGGAAATTAATAAATTTGGTAAGATGCCTCTGGAAGCTACATCTGCTGGATTATTTGAACTATTGATATAATTCCAATCTCTTATATTAGAAAGTAACTGAATTTTAGCTACGCGATTAGCCACGAATACTTGTAATTCACTAGGTTCATGATTTATCCAACTTAATGCGACTTGAGAGTCAGACCACATAAAAATCGGAACATTTATATTAAGAGCATTAAGAACGACTTTTGTTAATTGTAAGCCTAATAAACAGGCACACAATTCCAATTTTGGAATGGTTATAGTTTTCATTGGAGATACCCTTGTTTTAGAACAAAGTAAATTTATTTTGAAATTGCCAAGATCATCAGAACTTCTAATATAAATGCATGCAGCATATGCATTTTGTGATGCGTCACAAAAACAATGGATATCACATATACATTTTGAAACAATGTTTCTAACAATAGCTAATTGATTAAAATGAATGAGACTATTTTTAAATTTTAACCAATCTTCACTAATTTCTGAAGGAATAGGATCATCCCAAGAAATACGAATAGACCAAAGTTTTTTAATTGAAATCTTAGCTATAGTAATAAAAGGGCTCAAAAGACCTAATGGGTCGTATATTTGTGCAATAAATGAAAGCATAAATCTTTTCGTAATTATATTGGGCCCTATGGGTAAATTTATTGAATATGTAAGAAAATCAGAACTATACCCAAGACGCTCAAAAGATGGAATTCAAGGACGCGTGATCAGTGACTGGCTGACGTAATCCTACTATGCCACGCCTTCCAAACTGAAATAACAAAGAATAGTTTACACTGTACTCATAGAAGAGATAATATAAACTGTAAGCATCGAGGGTGGGTACTTTTTTGGACGGCTGGAGTATAGTTACCCATTGAATTCCCAATGTTTTAAGTTGGTCTTGATCTCCTAATTTTAAAATAGAATTTGATATATCGGAAGTTGGAAAATCTGTAATTATTTCAGGAACATTGGAGGTCGATTTTCTCAGTATAAAATTAGCAGATTTTAAAATAGAATAAATATTGTTACATCTTGTTTTTAACTCTTGCAAATTATCAGAACCTGTTAATAAATCGTCAACATACATGTCTTTTAGAATAGCCTGTGATGCTGTTGGATAATTGGTAGAATGTTCTTTTGCTACTTGTTGAACACATTTAATGGCTAAATATGGTGCTGATCTGGTACCATAAATTACGGTATTAAGTTGATAAACCATAAATTCGTTTACAGGGCTTTCGCGCCATAAAATTTGCTGCAATGGCCTATGCTCAGGATTCATAAGTATTTGTCTATACATTTTCGAAATATCTGCAGATACTACAAATGGATAAATCCTAAATCTAAGTAAAATATCAAAAATATCATTTTGTACTTTTGGGCCAGCATACTGGATGTCATTAAGTGCCCATCCAGTGGAAGTTCGACAACTACCATCAAACACAGTTCTTAATTTAGTAGTTATGCTAGATTCTTTCAATATACCATGATGAGGTAAAAAATAGCAAACATCGTTATTATCGTTTATTTTGGTTATGTGACCCAGTTCTTCATACTCATGTATAAAATCAAAATAGAGTTTTTTAAAATTTAAATCCGAAAACTTACGTTCCAACGATATAAATCTCTTGATAGATAATAATTTAGAATTTCCTAAGAGTTTTGGAGAATGTTTAAGAGGAAACTTTATCACGAATTGTCCATTATCAGCACGGTAAGTATTTGATTCAAATAATGATTCACAAATCATGTTTTCTTCCGAAACAAATTTATTTCGTCCAGGAATTTCTTCAATTTCCCAGAACTTTTTAAGTTGTTCCTCTTCTATAATATTAATTTTGGCAAAGTTGCATATATAATTTTTGGAATTATTTGGTATTGTTCCAGTCAATATCCAACCAAAACTAGTCTCAACCAAAGTTGGTAAATTTTTACCCAAACAAATTTTGCCTTGTCCTAACAAGTCCCAAAATATATTGGCACCTAACAATAAATCGACATCTTTGGAAACACTTAATTCTGAATCAGCTAAATTCACATATTTTGGTATGTTCAATTTTTCAATATCAATAGAATATGTCGGAATATTACTACTTATAAAAGGAACCACTAAACAAGAAATTGTAGAAGTAAATTGTGTGAATTGGGAAGAAATTTGAACTGTACATTGTTTTTTAATACCAATTGAACCGTGATTAACACTTGTAATATAACAATTAGTGGCAACTAATGGAATATTCATCCTATGACAAAATTCCTCAGTAATGAGATTTGCTTGCGCACCACAATCTAAAAGTGCTCGACATTTATAAAATTTTCCAAAATCGTCTTTAGTCTTACAAATAACTGTTGATAACAAAACCTGGCTCTCATTATTTATAAAATTAATGCTTATATCATTATTTTGTAAATTATGATTATCCGACAAACTCACATTAGTTGAATTTATTCGATTATTAGAAGTAGATGGTTGTAACAAATCTTTATGAAGTAAATTATTATGTTTATGAATTTTACATATTGGACAAGGACCTTTTTTGCACAACTTTTTGTTATGAACAGTTAATAAACAGTTTTCGCATAACTTCAATTTTCTTACTTCTTGAATTCTATGATCAACAGACAAAGCAACAAAATCTGGACATTTATAAATTAAATGATCTTTTTTACAATAGTTACAAACACCCTTAAATGTAAGATGTACTTGTAAGTTGGATTTATTATTATAATGATTACTTTAGTTAGCAATGTTGGATTTAGGTAATTGAAAATCATCTAAACACTGCATAATGTCTGTTTTGTTTTTTAAAAAACTAATTAATTCATCAAGACTTGGCAAATCATCATTAAATTTACTTTCTTTCCATTCGCGAATAGTGTTTTTATCTAATTTACCTAATATAACATAAATAAGCAACGAATCATATAGCTTTTCTTTAGGAATTTGTATACCATCAATAGAAGTTAAATGTTTTAATATTTCATCCAAAAATTTCCGCAACCCTAAATAGGTTTCTTTTTGAATACCTTGCACATTTAACAAAGATTTAAAATGACTGTCTATTAGAAATTGTTTTTTATCAAATCTATCACATAATAACTTCCATGCCTGACTATAAATGGTTGATTAACATTATCTAGATCTTCAATAAAATGGAAGGCATAACCCTCTAATGAAGCTTTTAAAAATTGAAATTTCTGGCTATCAGTTAAAGTATTATTGTTTGAAATTGTTGAACTGAATTGAATTTTAAAATTGATCCAATGCTGAAACTCTCCAGAAAATACTGGTAACTTTAATTTTGGTAATAAAATATTCTGAAGAGAATCTCCACCAATATGAGATTTAATAATTGGTTACTAATAATAGGTTCGTTTTGTTTCAGATGGTTTTTTAAATATAAATGTGCTGAATAAAACCGATTTTCAAACTGTTCCCGCTCTACAAAATGATCATCTAAATCTTTTACATCGCATATTCTTTCAATTTCAGTTTGAATAATGTCAAAATCGCTTAATAAATTTGAACTGTTGTGAAACCTTACCTCAACATCATCATATTTAGGCAAAACATCACTTAACGAAGTTTTAATTGTATCAATGTACTTTTCCAACATCGTAAGTTTTTGTTTAATAGTACCTCTATGACGAGACAAGGACTTTAATTCTTCTTGTGACTCTGACATATTTTTTTAATAAATGTCAAATTGAAAATAGCGTAAAATGTACCTGGGACCTATAGATTGTTGTATGGAATTGGCCAAAATTCTTTTTTCTTCTATCCAGCTCGTATGGACCAATGTTTCGGTGATTGCAGGTTCGATAACAATAATAGTGGACTGTATAAAAAAATGGTGGTTTGTTAAAGATAAGATAATATTTTGTTAAATAGAAAATAAAATTGACTACCTTATCTTTTCAAATTGTTTAATTGAATGACAAAATAATATAATAACAAAAAGTCTTGGTTACAAAAAACAAAACTTACAAAAATATAAAACAAAAGTTCAAAAACTCTAACATTAGCCCCCCCTTTGAAGGGAACCTTCAAAAAATTAAATATTAATTTAACGTTTCACTTTGTAATGGTAAAGGGAACAAGTGTCTAACACATCTGGTTATAGTTCCATGTGAAGTTAGGATTTCTGCTACTCGCTTTTCTTCATCTCGACCAGGTTGTCAATTTTATTTTCTATTTAACAAAGTATTATCTTTAAAAAACCACCATTTTTTTATACAGTCCACTATTATTGTTATCGAACCAGCAATCACCGAAACAACTCGAACCCACTACTACTGCATTTATACGCAGGCATGCTTCAACCATTTAAGCTATTGGATGCTCAAGTGGTTAGGAAGCGAAACGTTATAGAGAAATGTGTAGTGAACATGGATAATGCTTCATTTCATTCTGTACAACTAAACAGGGCACCTACATTTTTAGCAAAAAAACAGATATTGCAGGAATGGTTAAGCAGCAATAACATCGATTTTGATAAAAGAATAAAAAAAAAAGAGTGTGCGTGTAACCTTTACGCGCGATTGAAGTAAAACTTGTTGATGTACGTATCGGAAAATAAATATTTAATTACAATTCAATCATATTTATTGCCTATATACCTTACAAAAAATGAGATGTTATATTTATATTAGAAATAGGAATTTGAAAATTATCATTATTTTTTATATATGAAATAATAGGTTTATGAAAACTAAAATGTGAAACATAGATTTTACTCTCTAAATAACATTAATGTATTTGAAACCGTTTGAAAATTTTGAAAATTTAAGCTCCTCCCATAGCTGAAATCACACCGTTACTTCCATCAGAATCTTCCGTTAGAATCTAACGTTAGAGTTACCCCTAGTCGCGCCTAAAGAAGTTTTGCTTTAATAATAGGTAAACACTATTAAAAATATACACATATTACGTTTAGAATGTGTGATTTTGTAGCTGTATCTACCTTATTGTAATACAACACAACACAAGAGCCTTCGATAGTTAGATAACCATTTCATTTTGTAGCATTTTATAGCATATTCCATAAAATTTAAAATCCTGAGTTGAGTTTGTTTTCTTCAGTCCTACGAAGGATCTGTTATTGCTGGTAAAAGATCAGCCATCCTGACTAGTGATTTTATGGCCTTATGGCTACCTAACCAAACCTAAAATAAGTATAAGCAAGTGTTAAAACATGTCGAATATTATTATTTTATGAACAAAAACGTGCAACATGCTTCTTTACTATCGTAATATGTATGTATGTATATAAACTTACTTAATCAAATCATAATAAATGTCGCTGTCTCGTCTTTTTTCATTTTTCTTCAAATCTTTCTGGCGCTTATAATATGCCTTTTGACGTTTACAATTTCTTTTTCTTTTTAGCTCTTAGCTCTTTAAACCTATAAAACGAAAATAGCTAGGTATAAATAATAGGTATAAATAATTAGGAATAAATAGTGTAATTACACACCAAAAATAAAATGTATGCATACAGAGTCGGTACTCACTGTTTTCATTCAATATTTTTTCATCACTTTCTTCATTAATAAATCCACTTTGTTTATTCATATTTAATACAAACACTTTATACACAAATTTAAATTATTTACGCAATGTATTTTGGTTGACAAGATAACAAGCTGTCAATTCATACAATTACAGATTTAATTTCATTTAATATAGTAGGCAGAATCGCATGAGCGCAGCCAGGATTATTTTCAGGGAGGTGCATCTGCATCTACACACTATTATGATCTAATATATATAGAATGTAGAATGATTTGGACAACAACCGCGACGCCTTTAGTTTTTATTCAAACAATAATTTAATAAAAAAATTAAAAAAATATATAATTTTCTGGTAAATTCAGGTATTTTCTTTCATAGCAGGGGGGTGCAAGCGCACCCTCTTGCACCCTGCTGCCGGCGCCCATGCAAAATCGTGTCAGTATTAGGTTTTGTTTCCGGTTTCTGTTATTAGAATGACGTCACGTCCGTTAGAATAACTTTTTTACTCCTAGTGTCGCTAAAGAAGTTTTACTTCAAAAACAATTATACCTACACAATAAGAAGTAACGGTAAGACATGTATTAGATGAAATATTAAAGAATATGGACATGTTTTACTTCGATTACTTCCATACCACTGTCAATATAATTCAATAGAGTTGGCGTAGAACTTTACAAATATGTAATATGTACTATAAAAAATATTGCATTTTTATATTTGGACAAAACTTGGACAGAAGCGTTAAGACAATGTACACCAGGCATGTGGAAAAATGTTTGTAGACATACAGAAGAAATTATTTTGACGCACTGGAGTTCTTACATGGTAAACTGTTCAGTTGACAACATTTTACCTTTGATTATGTTACTTGAATTTTTGTTGTTTATATGTTTTTTTTTCCCTGGAATGCTATTGCTAATTGATGAGCGCATAATACTATTGACACGTAAATTTGACGTGTAATAAATAATACAAGTTAAATAAAAGTAAATGTTATAAGATCAAACCGTTTATTTAAGCATGAGAAAAGGTAAAAAATGTAAAACATAACTCAAATTCTTTTTCGGTTAAACCCTTACGAGACATTTTTGGGTAATCTTATACCGCTTAATACTATTGCCACGTCAAAATTACGTATTTACTAAAAACGCCTAATACTATTGCTACGTAAAAATTACGTGTCGACTTTTAAGAATTCGGCTCTAACCAGTACTAAGAACGCTTTAGGCATACTAATTTATGCGAATGATATTACCGCGGCTGGGGTGGAAGGCGCTGATGAGAATAAAACGGCGAGCAAAAAAATTTAGTCCACACGTAAATTTTACGTACAATAACATTCCAGGGTTAATTTTGTATGTTTCATTTTTTTTACTTTGTTTATTTTACCATAAGTATATCTGCTTTTCTGCTGAATCATTGCTCTGTAACTATTGAACACATTTTAAAAGGACTTCCATTATTTAAAACTTTAAATGTATAACAAAGCATAACATTTTGTGGGAATTTTTATCTTTGTTTTAGTTATCAAAATAGCTGAGACCAATTGCTATGTCATAATTCCGCACTACCTGGGGTGCACCACGAAATATGCTTTTATACATAGCTGCTGTAAAACTTATCCACAAAATGAAAATTTTGTATTTTCTCATTTATAGCTGGTCCAATTTAAATATTTGTTGTAAAAGTTATTTTATAATACCGTTATATAGACATAGAAAATTTGTTCTAAATTGCAAATGAAGACTTTTTTGTAAATGTTTTTATTGTTTGCTTTCATTTAATTACTATTATTTTGTAAATACGTTCATTATATCTATACACAATTGTTACTTTATTTATTGTCACTAAATGTTAAATAAAAACTTAAATGTTTTCACGATATCCACAATATATTAATTTGTAATATGAGACGCGTTTCGCTATGATATAGCTTTATCAAACACTGGTACTAAACAAAAATTGTCACTAACACTATGATTTTATTGAGGACGTGACAACAGCGCATTTACAACTGAAAATAGGATTAAATATACATGGCGAAATTCATTACCCTGACAAGGCCTACTTTAAAATTTTTAAACTTGGAATGATGTATAAAAAATGCTAGAATCTTTGTTTTTCTATACTAATATTATAAAGAGGAAAGAAAGGTTTGATTTTTTGTTTGTTTGTTTGTTTGAAATGAATAGGCTCCGAAACTACTGGACCGATTTCAAAAATTCTTTCACCGTTGGCAAGCTACACTACAAGTGACATAGGCTATGTTTCATTTAAAAAAAAAATAGGGATTCTTACTAAAATGCCATTAATGTAACCAAAAATGACCTTAAAATCCTTACATCGTGTGCGCTGAGAATACTATTGATTATAGAATAAAATAATGTACTACGATTTTAAAGAATATATAAATATCTACAAAAAATGCCGCGACAGCATATGTCTTACTGTTATAGTTACGTCACAATAACTAATTTTTAATTTTTTAAAAGTTTTTATCTTGGTATTATTCCTTATCAAAATAACTTATTTCATAATCACGACAGATATCACAAATTTAGCATGTGCAATGGGACGAGGCTACTTATAAAGAAATTAAAGGACAATTAAGTTGTAGCAACCAATATAACTGAACCACCAGCTGGTCAACTAGCTCATACACTAAGGATACCGATGATCCCAACTGATCTACCAAATCCATTTAAACCGCTTCAATTTCCTATCAAAATATCTTTCGCTTTTACTAATAATAAGTCTCAAGGTCAAACCTTCCAAATAGTAGGGATCAGTTTTCCTCATGGCCAACCGCCTAAGGCGGGTCGGAGCACCTGAAAATCAATTTAATTTGCTGCCGGAAAATAAAACAACATGTAATATTGTTTACAGGGAAGCGTTGACCCAATAAATGTAATGGCTTTCTGTTATTTTTCTTTAATCCCCGTGCAAAGCCGGGGCGTGCTGCTGGTATTATATAAAGGGGTGTATTAGCAGTTACGGGGAGTTCAAATAGTTAATTAAGCTTCATTGTAAAACTCTGTAAACGTTATTTAGCAGAGTTCTTGTAACAATTTTTAATTTGTTCAATGAAATTAACCTACACCCAGATTACATAAAAACAAATTGTTTTATTGATGAAAGTACTTTCTTCCTTTATGGCAATACTAATAAGCAAAATCTGAGGTATTGGAGCGAAACAAATCTTTACGTCTTTCTTAAAAAACATACTTAATTTCCAGACAAAGTAAATGTTTGGGCAGGTATTTTGGAAAACCATACAATTAATCCGGTTTTTTTTAATATCAAGATTACCGGTAAAGTGTTAATTTTTGTAATTCTAGAAGATAATCCAGATGAATTGGGCAAATTGGAAATAACGTTTTAACAAGATAGTACTTATCCACACTATTATGGTGCAGTAAGAGGTTAACTAGATGAGGAATATCGAGGTAGATGGATTGGATGATGAGGTTCGATATAATGTCCGGTATGGTCACCGGATCTCACACATTGGATTTTTTCTGTGGAGATATTTGAAATCTAAGGTTTATGCTATAGCAACCGACAGTATTGACATTTTAAAACAACGAATAATATAATAATAATATGTTTATTTGTTTTGATAAGTTACATAATAGATCCATAAATAAATACAACAACAAACAAACCGATGTACACACTAAGGCAGAGCCTGAGCATGAGGAAACCGATGTATGGTTGGCTGTGTGTTTACAAAATTTAAAATAATGTACTTATAAAAATTAAAAAAAAAAAGAATTTTAAAGTGAAACCGAACAAAAAATATTAACATATATTTTATAATTACTCTGAATTTAAAACGTAAATGAATGAATTGATAAATTAAATACCTACTTAAATACATAACTATATAGGGCAGATAACCACATGAAGAATCCTTTTATTTATTTATTTTTTAATTATTAGTTTTAGCTCAATTAAATTTTTAATTGCACATCTCTCCTGAAAGCAAACAAATTTTTTTACTTTCTTTTTAACTGAAAAAATACTTTTTGTATCTCTAATTTCTTTCGGGAGGTAGTTATATACCTACTCTATTGGTAATCATATGACCGCATTACAGAAGTTTTTGTGGTAAAAATTGTTTCGAACGGTTCATCTTTTTTGTATCTAGTATTATAAATTATATGATCCACATAAACTAGAAATCTCTTTCTCTTAAAGTGGTCTACTACGATATTAAAAAAGTAGATTTGACGCATTTTCAGTATTTTATTTTCCTTACATAACAAGTCAGAAAAAAACAACATTGGCTTTTTAACAACAATTTTCAGGATTTTTAACTTCCCGCTAAAAAAAATTAAAATTTTTTTTAAAATCGGGAAGTTATTGGTTTCACCCCGTTTTTCGAAAATCGAGTTTTCATCGGATCTCAACGTTTTGAGGTCTTAGGAACCTCCCCTGACTATTTTTACGAGGGTGTCTGTATGTCTGTATGTACGTGTGGATGTGTGTGTGTGTGTGTGGATGTATGTAAACCTCTTATAACTTTTGAACGGCTTGACCGATCGGAATGAAATAAAAAACATTTTAAAGAGTTCCATCTAACTTAGATTCCCTGTAAGTTTGAACCGATTCGAGTAGGTAGATTTTGAGAAATTTCAAAATAACCGAAAAAAACAATTGGTAAAAATGATGTTTTTTGGGCATATCTTTTTGGCTATTACATCGATCATTTCCATAACCTAATCAGCTCTTAAGCTTAAAAAGCCACGTCGAATGCCGTTTTGCAAATTAAAATCGGTTGATTCGTTCGTGAGATATCGTTGTCGAAAAATTAAAAAAAAAAAATTTTTTTTCAATAACTTAGAGATTTTTTGACTAAGCGATTTTGCACTCTCGGTAACGTTTTAGGTTTCAAAAAAACTGCGTCGAATGCCATCTTGAACATCAAAATCGAATAAGGCGTTAAAAAGTTATGGCTTTTTAAACATTTCAAAAAAAGTCAAAAACGTCAAAATACGTCAGGTTACTATAGCTTTGCGGTTAAAACTAGCGGGAAGTTGCAAGGATGGCCTTTAAGGTCAACCTCTTTTCGAATTTTTTTTTTTGTAATATCTCTAATTTTTTTAAGTAACATGTTGCAATACCTCCCCAAGCCAAAATTGTTAAAGATTGTAGGGCAATTTTCCCTGACACATTTAAACGAGAACAAGAGTTTAGCAATAGAATACATTACTGTCAGGAAGTGGATGGGGCACATTTTGGACATTTATATAAGAACTGTTGGTTTTAGTATTTATTTCTTAAAACCCAAACAAAATTAGTATGATTAAAAAGGTATTTTCAATACCTCAAGATATCACTTGCTATAACGTCCTATTATCCGTCACAGTGGCGCTGTAACGTCATCTATAACTATTAGGTACGTCACCTGTTATGACTGGTTGTAAAGTCTCCGTACGTTTATTTCCCCCCTTTAAATTTGACTATTATAAGTAAAACGGTTTAAAAGATACAAGGCGGAGAGAACACTTTTGGCTAGCACGGTATAATAGACCAAGACAAGACAAGGTAGGTAGATGAAAAAAAGTTTATAGGAGTGTTGGACCCTGTTGTAGGAATTGTGTCCTTTTCAGGAACTGGATGGAAAGGTTTGGATGGTGTTAGCATCGGTCGCTGGCCCCGCTCTTGCAAATCTCCTCACTTCCAGTAGGTTGGATTGCTTCGACTGTTGCTCCGGTGTCCTCTTGTCATTCATGGTACTTAAACGTGCCTAAAATTTTTTTTTAAGGTTGTAAGTGTAAGGGTATTTTTTTGCTTAGATAGTCAGAGAATAGGGGCTGGGATAAATCCTTGTGGAACTCCTAAAAGGGGGAGTAAATAGTTCGGAAATTGCATTTCGAACTTTGACTTGGATTTTTCTGTTGGAGAGGAGTAAATGAATGAATAAGTTTTATGGCTGGAATGGGAAATTGGATGTCAATTAACTTTCTGATAAGGCCAGCATGCCAAACCTTTTTGAAGGTCTTTTGGACATCCATAAGAATAGCAAAGACGACATTTCTCTAATTTAGGGCAAAGTCGGTCAAAATCCATGTTGCAAGGGGGAGATTATGAAGTTGTTGTCTAGAAAGATCCTGTTTCTATCTAGGTGTAGAAGTTCAAAGAAATTGCCAGTGACGTTTAGCAGATAGATTGGTCTGTAGTTGTGGGGGTTTGTGAGTTTTTTACCAAGTTTGGGGATTAAAATGGTGTTTGAAGACTTCATTAGACTCCTTTAATTATTATGACGAAATTTACACAAGTTCAACAAAGGTTGAATTTAGATTCGCAAATATACAGTAGATAATATAAAAAAAATATATTATATTATGAGTGTACTTATAACAAACAAATGACAAAAACAGTTAAAGAAAAAAACAATAAAAACAAATTGCGGTTTAGATGCATCAAAATGAAATTTGTGACACATTTAGCCTGCAACAGTAGTAAAATTTAAAGCTTAGATATATAATTTATTAATTTTTAAATAATAACAAATTTATGATATTATCATTGTCATGTTAATTATTTCAAAAATTAAGACGACAAACTAAGTTTAAGTATTATTTGTAAAATTTGTACTTGGCGCCCTTACCTTTTGATTTCAAGAATAACTGCAAACCCTAGAATAAGTTAATTTAAGACAGTAATGAGTAAGAATAAGCTTTATAATAAATATATGAATTTTAAAACTTTTTAAGAACTAGGAAACTCACAACGGTACATTTATTTCGTATTGCTTATAAAACATCTCTAAAATAAAATGTTAATATTTTCTTACCAGTTGCGTAATAGGGCTTTAATTCCGTAGTGCCTGTTCATTACTATTTGTAAAAGAGTGGATTGTAGCTCACTTATTTAATAAAAATAAATAAATAAAGCTGCATAAATTATACAAAATACCACTGGTCGTAGAAGGAACTATTTAAATCATGTTAAAATTGTTTAATTTAACAGGTCATTTTTTTTAACATGAAGAATTAAGTTTAGAGTATTTTATTTATATATTTAAAAAATATAAAACCAAAAATTCATAATAATATAAATTTTAGCCATATGGAAATTTAATTTTTTACGAAAATTGGTCAGAAAATAGATTTAGTTAAAATTCAATTTTTCTCGAATAATAAAACAACTATTACTATAAATACATAATTTCACATTAAAAAAAAAACATTGTTTCTATTTTGGTGCTCAACATCCCTATAACAAAATTTTTAAAATAAACTTTATTCATTTTATTGAATTTTTTTATTTTATTTACACAGTAATTTTAAACTTAAATATTTATAGTTCACAAGAGTGGAAAGTTGGGTTTGCGCCTAGAGCTGAAATTTTACGCCCCGAAGCATATTAACATTTTAATATTTATTTCTATATTAATTTTGACATAGTAGTTTACGATACAAGGACGAGTAGTATAACCAAATGAACTAGGATAAAATAACACTGTTACCCTTTTATGGGTTCCAGGACACATAGGAATAGAAGAAAACAAAACAGCAGATAAGCTGGCAAAAAAAGGAGCTGAAACCCTATACTTGAC
This sequence comes from Altica lythri, assembly GCA_964028335.1. Lineage (NCBI taxonomy): Eukaryota > Metazoa > Arthropoda > Insecta > Coleoptera > Chrysomelidae > Altica > Altica lythri. Next base: position 20,605,059 of record OZ034802.1, on the reverse strand, counting down.
CCGAACCATCTTGTGAAATTAGCAGTAGTACAATCTTAGATAAACTAAGGAAATAAATGGACAGAGCAAAACCCAAGTATTAAAACGATCTAGAAGGACCAATACATTCGAAACGCTCCCGGGAAACATAACCAGAATAGATCTTTCATCTCTAAAAACCTTAGTGAGAAAAACCTTCGTATAACAGGCATATTAACCGGGCACTACCGATTAAGAGGAAACATGAAGAAACTAGGATTTGTAGGTGAAGCAAAGTGCAGATTCTGTGAGGCAGAGGAAGATACATTAATACACATACTCTCAGAATGCATTGCATTACGTAATTCTAAGGTTAGATACCTAAGGTCATACGAAATAGAATAGAAAAACCTACCTTATTAAAACTTTCTAAAAAAGATGGGACTACAAAAGCTGCTATAAGTCTCAGGAAACATTAGAATTATAGCAAGAAAAGGCGGACATAATAGATCTTACCCCTAACTTGCTTATACATACATACGTACAAGTCAAGAAACACAGTTGAATTAATATGTTTAAAGCAGAGGTTTTACAAACCCCACTACCCAGCTTGTAAAACGACTGTAAGTTTTTTTTGTTTCCAAAATATTTAAGCAACACTATAAAAACTAGACAGTAAATGATAAATTTACAACGGCAATCGCTCGAGATAAATCATGTTCCGGGACAAATTATTCTTAGAAGGACATTTTGGACATCTGCGGTACCGATCGCCGTAAGTGTTCCTGATTTTCAATTCTAGTTTACTTACATCATTTTAGGTTATTACTATTACTGAAAAAACGGATGTAGGCTTCCTGTCTATATGCACCTTTTGTGGTTATATATGTGACTTTAGAAAGTATTTTCAATATTTGTAAATTTGATTATTAACCCAATACACCACAGCATTATTTTTCTTGCCCTTTAAAAAATTTAGTAAAGAGTAAGCGAATAGTATTATACGTTACAAGGTCGGTAGGTGACTTATTACAGTACGAGTTAGTTTACGGACGAGGCGACGTAGGAGCCAAGTCCGGAAATAAAAACGAGTACTGTAATAACACCTAACCACCATGTATTGTATTATATTTTATTTCGTCCTGTTTTTATAAATTAATAAATTCATAAAAATTTTAACAGTAGTTCGTAACTTGACAAAAAATAGTTCGTAACTTGATTAGTTAGGTAAAATTACCTTGAAAGCCATCTGTAAATTTTAAATAATTTTTTTTGTTATTAAGATTTAATTGTTAATATAAAATTGAATAACATTGACGTCTTTTTAAATACGGCCGTAAAAGTAAGTAATTAATTTATTTTTATTTTATAGTCATTATAGTATTTTTAAATCTCAAATATCAAAGTAATTGGCTTCCCTTAAGCAATCAGAGCAGCGTTGCTAGGCAACACATTACAGTACCTGATACCGTAATGTTATACTTACCGGCGCCAAATTGATTTTAGGGAAGTGTATATACTGGACAGGATGAAATAAAAGAAATTTACATTGGTTGTAGAAAACCAGTTATATAAACCACTAAGTATTAGCTCGTGTCTAATTTTACTCCTATTTACACTAAGTTTGTAAAAATGGTTAAACGTAATTCGAAACATTTTTTAAAACTTTATTTATGTTTTTATTTATAAACTACTGTAAATGCTTTTTACAAAAAAGTATGATATGGTCAGCTGCAGCAGTGTTGATATAAAATACGCCTAAAGGTAATATTTACATCGGAAATTGAAAAAACAAATAACTACTCGTTCACGCGAAAATGCATATTTACAGTGCTTTGTTCTTGCATATAGCTGTAGCTATTAATTTCGGCTGTTGTCCAAACATGCTACACTATGCAGCATCTAGACCGCTACGCAGAATCGTATATTCAGGACAAAGTTTACAGTATCCATTTAACCGATTTACCACATCGGATACCTAATCCTTGTTGAGGACGTATGGCTTTCAGGGTTTCGGGATTTCTGGCTAGAGCAAACGCCGATATAATCAGTGTGGTAGAAAATATATTTAAATCAATATATAAATCATCAGAATCAAACATATAGGAATATAAATCTAATACGTATACCTAATTTATTTAATAATAAAGGAGATTATACGTATCGTGACGTGACAGCATTGTCACAGATTTATATTTTGAAATACGATTTTTTCAAAAAGTAATAAGACGGAGGGGGGAAGTTGGTGCCGTTGGAATCGCCGATCGTGCGGATTTTTTAGTCACGATGTCGCAGTGGTCAAATGAGCATCGTGCGTTCGCCATCAAGGCGTTTTTCAAAAGTAATTATTATTATGTAATTGCTCGTCAACAATTTTGTTCACACTTCAGTATCCAGCGTTTAAGTACAGAGATCCCGGGCAACTGCTTTGGCTATAAACACTCCACGTCCAGGACCCAGCCGGTCTTCAAGGACTCCCGGAAAAACCCTCAACTGAAACATCAAAAACCATTGTATTGCCCCAGAGTAACAATCTGTTGTGCCTTATTCACAAATGGGATTTTTGTGGATTAATTTTTTTTTTAATTTCTAAAGGCTTGGTGACATAAGTCAAGAGTAAGAATTATCAACGTATTATTACGAATTTCTATTTGCCGAATCTTCAAACTCGTTTGTCGTACTTATGCCCCACTTGGCTTTACTGCACACATAGCCAGGGGTTCAAGAATTTTTTCTTTAAATATTAATTAGTCGCTTTGGAGCCATCCCGTGGCCACCGAGGTCAATCGACTGTTCCGCAATCGATTTTTTCTTTGGGGCTACCTCAAAAAGAGAATTTATAACAACAACTCTCGAACTGTTGTGGATTTAAAAGAAAATATCCGCCAAGAAGTCAGATCAATCACACCAGACTTACTGCGACTTGTGACGCGAAACACAGTAATCAATGTGTACAACTGGACGGAAGACATTTGGATAAAATTATCTTTAAAAGATAAAATCTGCATTTCTCATCATCATCAAATTTAAAAAACTATGTTCTATTTGCCCAAGAAGTACAACAAGCAATGACTTTTTTGTCGGGTACTTTTATAAATAACACGTAGATTTTCATAAACCCACACAAAACATTTTGCTTGTTCACGAATCCATCATTGTAAACTTCTTTGGTTATTAAATTTTAGAAGTTTAAATGTTTATGCAAAATCATTTAATAAACAATAGAGTATACCTACCCCATTCTTGCGAACGAAGTAAAATTGATGTTTTCGGTTTACTTTCAATAACAGCAGCTTATAATTGTGCTCCTTTTTTGGTATATAAGTAACACAACAAGATTTTTAAATATTTTTTTTTGACAATGGATGGGATGATTGTTTATACAAAAAAATCATGAATTTTGCGCTACTTTTTAAGAAAACGCCGATATATCAAAAACACTGAATACTGTGAATTGTTGCCCACGTTGGAATTGTACCAGCTTCTACCACAACAAATAAGTAATGTCATTTGAAACATTGTAAACACTATGTATGTAAATGATCAACAATTTTACATCAATAACCAAATTATTACCGTACTAAGTTAACCTAGTAATTTCTTACATTTCAAGTTCACACAGTCAAAAATTAACAATACAAATACTTAATACTTTAATAAGTTATTCTACAACAAGGATGTGTATGTTACGAACCTATAGTAGATAGTCCACTTAGTCAAGTGCTCTAGTAAGTAAGTAATAAAATCTATGAAGAAAATTATTCATAAAACCATCAAATTAACGTAAACTGTTGGGGATTAGACAATTTATGCTGTTAGTATTTTATGATAAAGTTAATAGATATCTTAAAAAATTTTAATTAAAAACAATGTTAAAAGACCACATTGTAATTAAACAATACATTTTTCAAGTACAAAAAGTTTACAAAAATACTAATCCACAAATGCTTACCACGCTCGGTATGATCAGCTCTCTATATAGTCAACGGTATTTGCACATCGAAAGATAAGATAAACAGATTAGATTTGTATATGTGAGAATCCCTTAGCTTTTGAATATTATTATCTTCTGTTTAATATCGATAACTACAACTTAAGTGATTAATTCAATAAAATAAAGTTAAAGTTACTAAAAAACTTAACAAAATTACTATTGACATTAAAAGTTTTGACTAAAATGTTTAGGTAGTTCTCTTAATATACAATGTTTAAAGAGGTAAGTTGTGCATTTCCTGCACTTAGGTCACATTAGTTCAATTTTGGAAATACCTTTATTATCAGGTAGTCATCAAGTGTATTGAATTAAAATAAATGAATTTACCAAGGGGTATTTTCCTAACGTTGGCTAAAGTAAGGCAGTAATATGGATTTCCGAGTGTAAAAAAAGCCGGAGTTTGCAGTCAGTCGTGTTATCCTCACATTTAAAAAAAATTGACAGTAAAATCCTGAAATTTTGAAGCAGAATTGTTTCATTTTGTCTATAGCCACCTCTTCTTATTCTTTAGTATTTAGCGCATCGCTCGTCCTACAGTGTCGCCACCTTCATTTATTTCCATCCGATGGATTCTTATTCCTTTTATCCTCCATACAATACATAAGTGTTATCATTACCTATTGTCACTTATCAATATCTTGTCAGTGTTAAAAGTAGTATTTGCCTAATATAACGATTTACTTACAACAATTATATTAAAAAAAAAATGTTAAAAAAGAATACCAGTGGTACCTACTCTAGTAAACGATTATCTGAGATTTCTCTCATTGGATTTTTTTGAAAATTTTGAAAGTTTTTGTAGAAAGTATACAAACAAGAATATATTAAAGGACATTAAAAAGAAAAAAAATTTAAAAAATGTCGCACCCAGTGAGACTCGAACTCGCAACCCTCAGCTCTCCGCGCTGACGCTCTTACAACTAAGCTATAGGTGCTTAGCCATCAAATCGCCGAACGGTCGTTAAATTCAAGACATGCCACATGTGACACTTACTCACTTTCTACTTAGCAGTTTGATGTGCATTATTATGAAAATTTAACTATATATTTTGATTATCCATCTGGACGCACTTTATAATCCATCGTCAATAGTAAATTAGTACAAAAAAAAACTTCTTCAACGAACAGACTCGCAATCGTAATTCCTGCAACCTTTCAAATAGAAATTCAAACAGCAGGAAAATTAGCCACTACGATGAGTGATATAAATTACAATTAGAACCGTCGGCGTCCGTGTCCTTAACGTCGGTTTTGGCGTCACGGAACGTTGTTCTTTCAAAAAAGGAGTTGCAGAAATACGAAATCCTACCAATTTTCCGAGATGCGCTCAAAGAGATTTATCGGCTTTACCGTTGGCTTATGCTTACGGTTCGACGGGAGCTAGAAAACGTCGTTAAATTGTATTTAATCGCAGTAAGGGCACTAAAACTTTAATTCCAGTATAGAACTAGTACCTCATTTTTTTAATCCCAAAAAGAAGAACCAATGAATAACGCTTAAAATAAGTATTAAACAATTTAATTAGTATTACGCAAAATGATCTAATTTCACAAATAAATCAAAATTTTATGAGCACTCAAAATTATTTAGGAGTATCAGACATAACCTGAAAGATCATAAGCTGTTATAAATAATAGAAAAAACATTGTAACTTGCAGAAAATAATAAACATCATAGTTTGTACTCGTGTAATAATACAAAGTAGGCATTATTCGACCTATTCTCTGAAAACATATTTAGGTATTCTTGAACAAAGAGCACAGTGAACAGCGCTACCTTTAGGAAACTAATGTTGTTAAAGTAAGAAAGTTAATTAAAGATATAAGAAGCATTAATGTCACTTAATTGAACAGTAGCGGCTTACATGCTGTTTTTGTTATGTTGATAAACCCGCTCTAATGCCTGCTTTAATATGCTTAATCTGGTTATGTAAGATGTACTAACTTTAATTGGAAGAATGGTGCTTCAAATGGAACGAATCATCAGTGAAGTCATAAAAGGATCAATATTGCCTTAAACCAAACATTAAGAGTCCCACTTAAAGCATTCAGATCGATGAGACAATCGACGGAAAGTGATAAGTAATGTTGGTCGATACCGGAACAACGAAGATAATTATTTTTACCAACGTGGGTAAGAAGAAGATAATTTTTTCCTCTGGATGTAAATATACGTATACAAACAATTACTTTACATAAATTTTTCAGTCTTGGACATGCATGATATAAACGCTCACATTTTTCGCTTGGACTTACAGATTAACCGCATAATCGAACGCTTTTGAAACTCCTCTCTTTGTAACAACACAATCTTAAACATTAAATAAAAAATATACCATCATATAATTTAGAACTGCGAAAATTTTTTTGATTAAAACATTGGCTTTAACATTAAGTTTTAATCAAAAAACTAGCTTCTTCAAGATGCAAGAGAATATAAACAACTTTACAAAAGAAATAAAGATTAAAATTTTGTCAACGTTTTCAAATAGCTAGGTACTTTGGTTGGTTGTTTCCAACTTGGTGTAAATCACTTATAATCCTTTTAAAACAACCTGTTTAAATTTCCTAATTTCTCACAATGCTTTGAGGAGTAATATCTCAAAGTGGTGCTACATCTCTCTGTATCATTAATGTTACCGTTAATAGTAATAACTATTGTGACATTCTAAATAATTTTGTACTTGAAAGGGCGCATTCTTTATATCCAAAGGGGTGGCATTTTTAGCAGGATAATGCAAGATTCCATACTTCAGCCTATACTTAAGCTTGGATGCAAGAACACCAAGTGACAACAATTCCAGCAGCTTCACCAGATCTTAGTCCCATTGTAAACATATGGATGCTAATCAAGATTAAAGTTGAACGAGCAGCCTCACAAAATAAAGATAAATTTATTTAGTCAGTTTTACAGTCCTAACGGGGATACCCGAATAAGGAAAGACCGTCAAATAGTTCATTGTCATTTTTCTTGTGAATCTAAAACAATTTTAGTAAATAAACTGTGTTAAAGTTCCCATATATATATATATATATATATATATATATATATATATATATATATATATATATATATATATAAAATGAAGATAAAATTTTCGGGTATGCGGTCTGTTCAAATAAAATCTTACATTATCTTAAAACTTAATATTTCACTGTTTATTTGACAGCATCATCAGGAGTTAACTACAAAGAAAATATTATGTAGGTACTAAGAAAAATAACACATTAAAACGTATGACTTACAGAAGTTTAAAGATTTCAAGTTGACATTAAATTAAAATAATTAAAAAAGTCATATCACGTTTATATGGAAGAAACATTACAGTACTAATGAAGCAATGGTCAAATCTAAACGCACGTCTAGCTAAAATCACAAACAGAAGGATATTTCTATTACGATGCAGAACATCAAATATTATACCAGACCACGTTCAAAACAGTACGATTAATCTTCAAAATTTATTTTGTACAGGTAATGATAATTCTTTAAACAGTAAAGTTGATAAGTTTATAAATGAGGTTCATAAAAAAGCAATAAATTTAGAAATAAAATTGACTTGTAATAATATAACAAATACAAATAAAGAAATTAATAATATTAAGATAAACTTAAAAACTAAAATTCCAATAAATGTTTTTGATAAATATGAACTTAATGTACAAAAAAGTTTTTTAAACAAAGTAAAAGAAGTCAATATAAACAAATTTAATCATTTAAGCAATAGGCTCAAAAAAAAATCAGTTATTTATTAATAATGACAAGTGGTTCAAAAACCTAACCAATATCGATTTTCCAAAAGAAGTTTCAGATTTTCTATCCCTTGGTCCAAAATTTAGTGTTGCTTGTACGAAAAAAGACTTTAGATTAGACATGTTTTTAGCAGATATTGAAAATATAATTGACGAAGTATCTATTGAGTCCAAAGATTTACTTAGAGCACAAGTAACAAACGCGGTAACTAACTTTTTACATCACTCAAATTTCCAACAACCCTTAGCTTCTAACAAAATGTTCAACGTTTGCAAACAATTTTTAAATTTACATCTAGACATATGCATTTTACAATCTGACAAAGGTGGTTGTACAGTAGCTATAAACAAACATGATTACATCACTAAAACTACAGAATTTTTACAAGACAACTCAACATATAGAAATGTTGAAGCACTTTAATTTTACTTTTTAAAAAATATATTTATTTATTAAAATTACAAAGTTTTATTATGAATTGAAAAATACAAAAATAACAACTATTTGATTCGAATCTTGAAAATTGAATGAATAAAAATGAAAAATAAAAAGTATAACGAAAGGATGTTTTGCGTAATGCTGAATTTGCAGTTCTCATATTCGCTGCTCCTACTTGAATTAGTTCGGGAGATTGGACGATATTTCTCCTCCTTCCTTTAGATCTGACTTTGTCCTTTGAATAGTTCCTGTAGGATCTCGATTTGTGCTGGCTGCAATTTAGGCCCAAACAATAGTTTTGAAATTCTCTTCTTTTTCTTTATTATGATTATTAGAAATAATGCTAAAACAGAAATTGTTAAGAAAATGGCTGTGGCTCCTAGTCCTGTTGAGATTTCTGGTAAGCCTTCTAAGGGTAGAATGGGTTGTAATTGGCCGTGAGTTTCTGGTATTCTTAATTTTTCGATTTTTATTTTATTTTCTGGTATCAACTTTATTGGAACTACTTCAGGCATTGAGATTTCTTGAATTGTTTTCTGAGTATACGTAATTCCTTCTATAACTATTGTTTCATTTGACATAAGGATGCTGCTCACTTGGACTTCTTCTTGTTTGATTTTCAGTGGTTTAACTACTCCTAATAGAAGGGCTTTTTTGGTTTCTTGTACGAAATTTTCTGTAACTAATACTTTTGTGCAGTTTAGTACATTGGGAATGAGACACCTGGATTTCACAGGATTCGTGCAAATGACATAATCTGCTTGACCGATGCAACTTTCAAACCATTTGTTGTTAACAAAAAATTGGGCAGGTGTTAAAATCATGACGTGATCATTATTAGGGACTGGATAAATTTTAAAGGTTAAATAAGAATTTTCAAAAAGGATTGGTATTTTAAGGATAACGAGCATTGTCCTAGATGTAACACAAATAAGAGATTTAGAGGATTCGATCAATTCGTAAGGGTGTTCGTCGTCGATCAATAATGCATTTCTAGAATAAATGTTTACTAAGCTTTCCTTTAAGTCTTCTAGTTCTTTTAAAGTAAATAGTTCAATGTTCGATAAACCTAAATGAGATAAAGTAATAGTTCTAACTAGTTTCATCAAAAATTCGTTAATATTTTGCAAGTTTAAAATTTCGTTATGAAGTGCGACGTACCCGTCAAAATCTGCTGATAATTTATTAATTGCGGCAGCAAGTACTAAATTATTTTTTGTAATTTGTTTAAATAACATGTTGAATTTTGTAGAAATAGTTTCATCGATTAAATTGCGATCGTTAAATCTTTTTATTATTTCATTTTGTTTATTTTCTATGGCAACGATATGAGTTTTCAATAAATTCAAATCATAATCATCTGGATTTCCGGTTATGTATTATAGCTGTACCTAAGAAATTAAAAAGTCCTCTTTTATGTTTTCTAGTTATTTTGTGTAAATTACCTTTAGCTTCGTTTTGTAAGTGATTGTATTGAGATTTTAATAGGGTTAGTGGTCCGTTTGTTGTCTGAGATTGGAAGTAGTCGTCAGTGTTGATTTTTAAAATGTCTTCTAAAGTCTCTAAGTCAATGTGTAATATATGTCTATGATAGTGGGAAATTTCTCTGGATTTACCAATTTCCTCGGCGTAGTAACCGTTATTCGGGATCTTCTGTATTTTGACAGTAGCCTGAAGGCCCAGGAACAGGGTCATCCTGTAAAGAATTTTGGTCTTGTAATGTCTTATCGTAAATTTTTCTGATTCTTTTAGCAAATTTTAAATGAGTACTGGTTTCGTTTTGTTTACTGGTTTTTCCGATGATTTTCGTTTTATTTTGGGTTTCTGGTTTTAATGTCGTATAAGGGGCGTTTAATTTTGCGTTATGTTTTTTCTTTTTCACATATAGGGTTCGTGAAGATTCAATTTCAGGTATAGGTTCGGTATTTTCGTTTTGTTTGTCTAATATGGTCTGTCTCTTTTCTTTTTGTTTCTCGTATAAATTAGTTATGAAAGGTTGTAGTTCTTCTTTATGTCTTTGGTTGTAGGTTTCGTATATAGGAAGATCAAAGTCGAAATGTATTTCTTCGATATATGGACCGTATAGTATTGAAAATGGGGAGTAATTGGTTGCACTATGTATAGATTGATTGTATATGAGGATGGCATGTGTAAATATGTCGTCTAAGGGATCATTAGGGTTTTGCTCTCGTAATGTTCTTAGTTTTTCGATTAGAGTCGAATGAAACCGTTCAACAGGAGAGTTGGAAGCAGAATTATTCACAGTAGTGAAATGTAACTCTATTTTATGTAGTTTCATAAATTCTATTATTAGAGAAGAATTAAATTCTGTGCCGTTGTCACAAACTATTTTTTTCTGGTAATTATGGTATGAGAAATAATGTCTTAATTTACTTAGAATGGAGATTGAAGTTTTATCAGGGATTTTGTAACATTGTGCATATTTAGAAAACGAATCAAATATGGTCAGGTATAAATTCTTATGACAGTGAAATAGGTCTATGTGTAAAATGTCAAAGGGCTTTTGTCCCAGTAAAGGTCCTAACTGTGGTAATTTGTAAGGATGTCGTTCATATTTATTTTTGAGACAAATTTCGCATTTATTAATTAAATTCGAAATAGTTGATTGCATGGAAGGCCAATAAAACTTTTGTTTCAAATGTTTGTAAGTTTCTGTTATACCATTATGATTTTCTTTATGATACTTTTCCACGCATTCTATTTGTTTTTGTTCATCTTCTATGTCTTGTAATATAGTATTGCAAAAGTGAGCTTTTACTGTCGTGTCTAAATTATCTCTAAAATAGTTACAAATGAATGGTCTAAATTCGTGTGGTATTTTAATTGCAAATTTTTGGTTTGGTCTTAGTATATTTTTGAACGCGTCTAGAATTTCTTTTTTCCAGTTATTGGTTAGGTTTACTGTGTGTCTGTGTTTATCGAATATTTTTCTGTAATTTAAGTCATTACTTGGGGATTCCGGAATAAAAATGATTTGATTTTTCGAAATATTTATAGGTTCTCCTGAGATAAGTATACCTGCAATAGGATTTTCTATCGCTGTATGTTGCGTGTTATCCGTATTGTCTTTTTCTTGTATCATATTGAATTCTTCGAGAAATTCGTCTGGGTCAAAATCATTAGGGTTAGGGGGTTCGACACATAGAGAACTACCGGTTAACGCATTAATTTGAACTCTAGATAGAGCGTCCGCTACTTGGTTTTGTTTTCCTTTTTTATATTTAACTATGAAATTGTAGTCTTCCAGCTTTAGCCTCCAACGGGCTAATCTTGAGGTAGGATCTTTAATTTTGTAAATCCAGACGAGTGGATTATAATCGGATTCTACAGTAAATTTTTTCCCATAGATATAAGGGCGAAAATGTTTGCAGGAATCAATAATGGCTAGAAGTTCTTTTTCTGTCGTTGAGTGGTTTTGTTCCGCTGAATTCAACGTACGAGAGTAATACGCAATTGGATGATTGTTTTGAGTTAGAACAGAGCCGATAGCTATATTTGAGGCGTGTGTGGTCAATACAAAAGGTATTGTAAAATCCGGATATTTCAGAACTGGGGCGTTAGATAATATCTGCTTACATTTTTCAAAACATTCTAGGTAATGAGGATTGGTGGTGTCGATAATAGCTTCTTTGCGAGTGCAACGAGAGAATGGGGTTGTAATTTTTGCAAAATTGGGGATGAATCTTCGGTAATAACCGATGAGTCCTAGAAAAGATTTAATTTCCTTTACAGTTTTTGGAAGGGGATAATTTTGTATTGCATCTAATTTACAAGGATTAGGTTTTATGCCTTCTGGAGTAATGATGTGTCCTAGAAAAGCAACTTCTTTACTTAAAAATTCTGACTTATCTAACTGAACTTTAAGATTATTTTTCCTAAAAGTGTTGAAAATAGTAGAAATGTGAACAAGGTGTTCCTGTAACGATTTTGAAAAAATAATAACATCATCCATATAGACAAAACAATATTTGTACAGAAAAGGGCGTAAAATATTATCCATCAATCTTTCAAAAGTGGCTGGGGCATTTTTGAGTCCGAAAGGAAGTCTCAAAAATTCAAAATGGCCATGAGGAAACGTAAAAGCAGTTTTCTCGACAGAATTAGGATGAAGTTCGATTTGATGAAATCCTTGGGCTAAATCGAGTGTCGTGAAATAAGTAGCTTTGCCTAAATTATCTAATATTTCATCGATTTGGGGTAAGGGGTATTTATCATCTACTGTATTTTCATTCAACTTACGATAGTCAATAACCAATCTAAATTTTTTCTTACCGGATGCATCTGCCTTTTTGGGTACCTACTAACCAAACGGGGGCTGAGTAGGGCGATATAGGTCTTATAATTTTATTATCGAGAAGTTTATTAATTTGGTTGGTTATTTCTTGTTGCATACTTTTTGGATGGCGAAATCCCTTGACATATATAGGATTTTCGTCGTATGTTCTAATTTCATGTTTTATCGCAGAAGTAAAAGTTAATTGTGATTTTTCGTCGTAAAATATGTCATTGTATGTTTTACAGAGTTTCAAAATTTTATCTTTTTCTTCGTCATTTAAATGTTGAGTGCGGATAATTGAAGGGTCAAAATTTGATGGTCCTTTTGAGATTTCATAATTATTTAAATTTTCTACGTTAATTGGGTCTATTTGTACTGGATTATCAAATGTGATATTGTCGATATAGCCATTTGTAACCGTGTGAATAGACTCGGGTATTTTTACATTGTTTATCACAATTTCTGGAAGTAACACTTCTCCATTTGAAATATTTACAGGAATTTTATTGTAGACCGTATTAAATGGAATTGTAATGTTGTATCTTTTTAATGTCAGCGTTTTATTTTGATTATTAATAACCGCGTGTAACCTCTCCAGGTCAGAGTTTTCTAGTAAAATATTAAATTCTTTATTCCAGTCAGCAACTCTAGCATCAATGGTTTCAAAAATATTAATTTCTTTAAATAATAGTATATTATGTTACTAGGAGTAGAAGGCCAACATTATTGTTGAGCCCAGATTCTTGCACTGCCGAGGCGCTAGCCGAGGCTGTGCAAACTGGGCGAAACATATAATGGGCCTTCTGCTCCAAGTAACATATACTATTTTTTCTTCAAGCGTAATAATAATATGCATTTTATAAAAAATATAGAAGGCTTTGTTTATATCTCAACTATTTAATTAATACAAACGAAAAATTACATAAAGTGTTACCTATTTATTAACAGTAATATTAAATGTGCAGTTTTGTATACTGCAGTTGTTTAAATTTAAGCCACTGCCACCACTTTCAGCTTCGACATTTACAATTTTGTCATTGGTATACATCATATTATTAGTAAGTTGATTGTCGATTATTATGTCAGCGATTCCAGAACTATTACTTGGTTGTTCTTGCCAATTAAGTATTTTTTGTGCAGTTTGTGTTTTACTGGAAATGGAATCCTCTAAGTACCCTTCAGCAACACTGGTGGATTTCCATCCACCATGCCGCTTTAAAGCGGTAATATCACCTCCGTTGTCAACTAAAATAGTTGCGGAAGTCCTCCGAAGGCAATGTCCTGTATATTCATGAGGATTTGTTAATTTCAAAAACGAGGCAACGTCTTTTGGTACGTTTGATATTTTGTGGATACCCATTACCACACGGTGACATTTACCATTCTGGTATTTAATAAAAAATCGCTGCAGGCCAATATCATCCGGACGAAGAGCCGTATACTGTCTTACCAAATTCAAATAAAAATCGCCAATTATAGTAAACGACCGTTGTTTTTTGTTTTTTGTGTTTATGATTTTAACCAAAATTAAATTTCCCAAATCTTGGATTTCGCTAGACTTTAAATTAACAAGTTCATCGCATCTAAGGGCTCCTGTGACTCCAAATATTAATATAACCTAAAACAAACGTTGAAATAAATAAAAAAAAAGCTGGTAGCACCGGGATTAGAACCGCTGACCTTTGCGACCGAAGACAAAAGCTCTGCCACTGAGCTACCGTCATTAAATGTTATAAGTAGGAAATGAGGTAATATTTGCTGTCAAGTTAAATATTGATCTGCTAGTAGATATCACTGTCAACGGTTTAATAAACGTAATAATGATTAAAAAGAAATAAAAAAGTACCTACCTTTGTTGCTAAATAAACATTATTTGGTGCATCCTTGAGAAATTTATCAAATTGATCTTGTGTTAATACTTTTGATTTTTTCGGTGTATAATTTTCCCCTTGGCGCTTTATAAATGCAATTAATTTGATATATTTTTCTATTTTAACATTATGTTTAATGTTTAATTGACTTTTAATCATTGAATACTGTGCCCATAGAGTAGAACTTTTAAACTTTCTGGACAAATTCGTGAAGTATGCAAGCATAACGTTTTCCGTGTATTGCTGTACATTATATTCATTGCACCATTTTAGAAATTTTTCGTATGCAAAATCATACAGTTTACGCGACTTCGTTGGAATTAGAGTTTCAATACTGGAATTAGCTATTTCAACTAATTCCGGAGGCGTACATTGCAATTCTTGAGACATTTTTCACAAAATTTTCAAAACAGACAAACGTCAAATTAAATAAGTTTAAAAATGACAGTTCCTACCTACTTGATTACAACGCCCCATTATTTTATTAGTACAATAATGAAAATTCATTTTTGTACTAGTAAAATAATGGGATATTTCTACGGTCTGTGTTGCAAAAAGTAATATAGTTATTATTATACGCTTGAAGAAAAAGGTGTTTTAATATTATAATAAAATTTTTGCGTTATTTTCGTTGAAGTCAAATTAAATGGTTTCTCGTATATATGAGAGGGATTAAAATATTTAAGGGTGTTAGGTGAGATTATTGTATCTGATCCTCCAGAATCTATTAAAACTTTTAATTTCGTTTTTGATAGAATAAAATAAGGCAGTTGAGGATAGTTACGAATATTATTTAAATCTATTGAGGGGGTGGATGTTCTTCCAAAGGAACTTCCTGAAGATTTTTGTTCATACAAATCTTGCTCGTTTGGTTCGTATATATTAGTCGAAAACTCAAAGTTTTCATTACCAGCAGCCTCTACGTTAAAAGCATGAGTTCTTCTGGTAGAAATACTCATAGGTTGATCATTTCTTGTCGAGATCGTTTGTATGCCACTCATAGGAGTGGGATTTGTTTGATGATTTTGGGGGTGTGTTGATCTATTAAAATTTTGGTTAAATCTAGTTGTAATTGGAGATGAAGATTGTCGATTGAAATTTTGATTGTTTGTAGAATAATTATTAGGACGGGGAGAATTGTTGAAATTCATATGATTTCTGAAATTATCTTGTCTTGAATGATTGTATGGCGACGAATTGTTTGAGTTGGATGGAAATCGGTTTGGTGGCTGATTAAAATTATTTTTTGGTCTAAAGTTTGTTCGATCAGTTTGGCTGGCTTTTGGCTTTGGAGCTTGTTGAGTTTTTAAGAAATTCATGTATTGCTGTTGATTTCTATGATTATCATAAGCAATGCATTTTTGAAGAGCTTCATCGAGAGAATCTAATTTGAAATGAGATAAATACTCGCAGTAGGGTTCATTAATGCCAGTACAAAATGTTTTAAGAGCAATATTTTTGAAGTGGGGTGTTTTAAAATTGACTGTTTCAAAGTTATCGTGTAATGATACATGTTGTAATAAGTCATTTAGATTATTTAAAATTCGTTGGTGGTATTGATCATACGTTTCTTGCGTTTTTTGTACCGTTGTGGATAATTGGGTGACTAAAATATCTTCAGATCGTCGATCTCCATATTTAGTTAAAAGCAAAGGTCTTACTTCCGTCCATACGGTTTTATTAGAGTAATTTAAAAAATCTCTAGGTTCGCCTTTTATTCGAGAAATAATATTAGCGTTAAGAACGAACTGCTGTGCGGCAGAAAGATTTTGATTTGTAAAGAAATTAAGTAAATTATCAACTGACTTTATAAACGTCGAGAGATTATCTCCCGTGTTGTATTCAGGTAGCGTAGCACATAAGCTAGTAATATCACTGTTTTTAAGACTCATTTTTGGACAATTAACGTTTCGAGAACTAGATCGAGATTTATTTGTCGTATTATGATTGTCTTTGTTGTCGTCAGTGTTTAAGTTAATGTCTGCTATTAATAAATGTAAATTTTCCTCAGTAATGTCGTTTAAAGTGCTCATTAAAGGAAAAAAGGATAAATAGACTTACAAGAGGATGATCACTGATGATGTCGTCTGCATGCTATTGCTTCTTTTCCCAGGTTCTTTTGGATTTTCGTTGAACAACTGAAGTTGACCAGGAAACACTAGTTTCTGTACGAATTGATCCTGTTCGCAGCGCCAGAAATGTTGAAGCACTTTAATTTTACTTTTAAAAAAATATATTTATTTATTAAAATTACAAAGTTTTATTATGAATTGAAAAATACAAAAATAACAACTATTTGATTCGATGAAAATTGAATGAATAAAAATGAAAAATAAAAAGTATAACGAAAGGATGTTTTGCGTAATGCCGAATTTGCAGTTCTCATATTCGCTTCTCCTACTTGAATTAGTTCGGGAGATTGGACGATATTTCTATATATTGAATTACCTAAAGATCCTACTACAGTGACACAGAAAAAGTATAACGATTTAATAAAAAGTCTTAAAAACGATGGTGATATTACTCAACAAATTGCCAAAAACTTAACAATTTACGACTCTTGTTGTCCAAAACTATATTGTTTACCAAAGATCCAAAAAACTGACGTTCCTTTTAGACCTATTGTCAGTTCAATAAAATCAACCACTTATAATATATCTAAATACCTTGCAGATGTTTTAAAACAGACATTCGAATTTCAAAATAATTACCTATAATGTTAAGGATACATTTACTTTCGTAAACAACATTAGAGACATAAAATTGCCACAAAATTATGTTTTAATATCTTTAGATATTGTTTCTTTATTTACAAATATTCCTTTAAATATAGTAATTCTTTTAATAGAATACAATTGGAACAATATAAAAAGCTACACTTCACTGTCAAAGACCAATTTTTTAAAAATTTTAAACTTTATCTTTACCAACACATATTTTAGTTTTAATGGACAATTTTATGCTCAGGTTTTCGGAACACCTATGGGTTCCCCAATAAGTCCCATTCTTGCAACAATTGTAACCGATTATTTATTAGACAATGTAATATCTTAGTTACCTTTTGCATTACCGTTTATTTACAAATATGTTGATGACATTATATGTTCGGTACCATCTAATCAAATAGATAATACACTACATGTTTTTAACTCATTTAATGAACATCTTCAGTTTACAGTTGAAACAGAAACAGATTGCAGCATTCCATTTTTAGATACAAAGGTAATAAGAGCAAACAACAATAGCATTGTATTGGATTGGTACCAAAAACCAACTGCTTCTGGTAGATATATAAATTATTACTCGAACCATCCAACCAGTCAAAAATTTAACACTATTGTAGCTATGAAAAACAGAGTAATGACCATTAGTAATGATATTTTTCTTCAAAAAAACCTAAACATTTTGTTGCAAATGTTTCGCAACAATGGTTACCCTAAACATATTTTAAAAAAATTAATTTACAATAGCAATTTTTATGATGGTCCCACTGATGACTCAAATAGTAGACCAATAATATAGAAAAAACTACCATTTATTAATGGCCTTACACACTCTGTTTTATCCATATTTAGAAATATCCCTAACATTAAAATAACCAAATACAATACAAAAAATAACAGACAACTTTTCTCGAAACTTAAGGACTCAGTACCAACTCTATTTAAAAGCAATGTTGTTTACGAATTACCTTGCCTCAGTTGCCATAAAAGTTACATTGGACAAACATCACAATGGTTGAAATAACGAATCACACAACACAAAAGTGATTGCCGCCTAAGTAAAAAAACATGTGCATTAGTTGAACACTATAAAAATACAGGACATCAACTAGACTACAATAATGCTCGAATTTTAGCACACACTGACAATTATAAAAGCAGACTGTTTCTTGAAATGTATCACATAAACAAAAACAAAAATACTTTAAATTACAACAGACACCGGACAGTTAAGCAACATTTACTGCAATTTATTGGACAAAATATAACTTCTTGTAAAAATATCAGTAGACCTTAATAAACAAGTAACCTTATTTATAAATTTATGATCTATGAACAATTTATCATTACTTTCTGTACAGTATATATATGTATATGTATGTGTATGTATGTACATGTGTGTATGTATGTATATGTATGTATGTATATGTGTGTATATACATTTGTGTATGTATATGTATGTATGTAGTATGTATATGTATATATATATGTGTATATATCTATTTATTTTTATTTAATTACTGTTTTGAACGTGATATGACTTTTTTAATTATTTTAATTTAATGTCAACTTGAAATCTTTAAACTTCTGTAAGTCATACGTTTTAATGTGTTATTTTTCTTAGTACCTACATAATATTTTTTTTGTAGTTAACTCCTGATGATGCTGTCAAATAAACAGCGAAATATTGAGTTTTAAGATAATTTAAGATTTTATTTGAACAGACCGCATACCCGAAAATTTTATCTTTATTTTATTATAATTGTTCGGTCGAAATTACTACTTTATGTATATATATATATATATATATATATATATATATATATATAAGAGAATGGGTAGTCTTTGCCAGAGTTGGGTATTTTTGCTAAAAAAAAGTATTTGAAATACAAAATGCAAAATGCTTTTATAAAAGTTATTTGGAATGCTAAATGGAAAATGATTTTTTCAAAATCATGCAAAATGCAAAATAAAAAATAGCTATTTGGAATAAAAACAAAAATTAATTTTAGAAAATTGATTAAATAATATATTCATAGAAAAAATACGAAAAATATACAATTTGAACAAAATTTTATAGTAATATTATAAAAAAAAATTGTTTAGTTTAATAAAACAAGTTTCTCAAAGCTGGAATCTGTTAATTTGACTCTTTTAGCTGTCATTATCATTCCGCCATATGAGAACAGCCTTTCCACTGGCGCAGACGTGCACAAACATGTGTTATATGTATAAAATAACTTTTTTATATTCGGGAAAGATTCTAACATATTATTATTTATATTTTTTGAGGCCAAATATTGGATTGCTTGGATGTAAATTATTATTGAGTAATTAATTAATTAAAAAAAGTGAGATGTGTCAAGGGACACCCGGATGGAACGAAGTTCCTTTCGATTAATTAGTGAAGGAATTGTAATTTTTAAACACAACAGAGAGTTTGTACATACATAAGCATTTATCATCGTCTGTATAAAATCTCTACTTACCTAACTCTATCAGCAATATCCGGAACTTGTGCAGAAACACTGTCAGGATACATTATTGTTTTTATTTTCTATTATTTTAATATTTATTATCTACAAAAAACCTGTATAAACTTAACAAAGTCGCGACACTACTCCACTGTTCAAAGCAAAATAGAAAAAAAAAGTAAATCCATTATTTTCAACAGTTCGTTTCTTTTAACAAAAGTGTCCATTTATACAATACCAGAGGTATTGTATATTCTACCTAGAATTACTTTTTATTTCAATTTAATTTAAAACAGGAATTAACAAATTAATACAAAATTTTAAAATTAAAATATTTGACAGTCATCTCTGAGTCATCTCTGAGTCATCTCTGAGTTATCTCTGAGTCATCTATGAGTCATCTATGAGTCATATATGAGTCATCTATTAGTCATCTATGAGTCATCTATGAGTCATCTATGAGTCATGTCATCTATGAGTCATTTATGAGTCATCTATGAGTCATCTATGAGTCATCTATGAGTCATCTTTAAGTCATCTTTGAGTCATCTATGAGTCATCTATGAGTCATCATGAGTCATCTATGAGTCATCTATGAGTCATCTATAAGTCATCTATGAGTCATCCATGAGTCATCTATGAGTCATCTATGAGTCATCTATGAGTCATCTATGAGTCATCTATTAGTCATCTATGAGTCATCTATGAGTCATCTATGAGTCATGTCATCTATGAGTCATCTATTAGTCATCTATGAGTCATCTATGAGTCATGTCATCTATGAGTCATCTATGAGTCATCTATGAGCCATCTATGAGTCATCTATGAGTCATCTATGAGTCATGTCATCTATGAGTCATGTCATCTATGAGTCATCTATGAGTCATCTATGAGTCATCTATGAGTCATCTATGAGTCATCTATGAGTCATCTATGAGTCATCTATGAGTCATCTATAAGTCATCTATGAGTCATCTATGAGTCATCTATGAGTCATCTATGAGTCCTCTATGAGTGAGAGAGAGAGAGAGAGAGAGACCGCTGGACGGTGACTTGAAACACTCTTTAATATTGATAATTTAGATATAATCCACAATTATCTCAATTTTATAATTTTTATATTTATACGTAAATCGCTCCAAAAACTTGTTGCCCAGTCATTAGAGCAAATTACAACTTCAAAAAAGATTTTATAATTCCCTCGTATATTAAAAACTATAAAAGATATAAAAAAAGTGAGAGGTGTCAAAGGACACCCGATTAATTAGTGAAGGAATTGTAATTTGTAAACACAACAGAGAGTTTGTATATACATAAGCATTTATTATCGTCTGTATAAAATCTCTACTTACCTAACTCTATCAACAATATCCGGAACTTGTGCAGAAACATTGTCGGGATACATTATTGTTTTTATTTTCTATTATTTTAACATTTATTATCTACAAAAAACCTGTATTAACAAAGTCGCGACACTACTACACTGTTCAAAGCAAAATGGAAAAAAAAAGTAAAAAAATTGCAGTTTTTCTGCTCGCTATAATGTTTGCAATTGGGGACGAAACACATTGCAGTTTTTCTGCTCGCTATAATGTTTGCAATTGGGGACGAAACACATCACCATTTTTACTGCAACAGAATACTATTTAATAGTTAAAGAATACATAATTAATTACGAGATTACCATAATAAAATTTATAAACTTTGAAACAAAAGATAACCTCAATTCCACTAAAATGCATATAAAATTTAAACACTTACACTAACTTTCAATGTTTATTCACTATCACAAATTGGATACAATAGGTCGTATGAAAAGTGTCCGGAAAACGTTTGATTAGAAACCACTACAAGTAATAGAAATAGTTATTTATGATATGAGTGTTAAAAGTGAGGTTTTATTTTGTGAGTGAAAACGTTTGTGAAATGAGCGGAGCGAATTGAACAATTTCACGAACAAAATAAAATCACTTTTAACACAAATACCATACAATGTTTTTTGTACAACTTCCCTATTTTAATAATGAAACGAGCGAATTTGCAATGACAATAAACCAAACCGTGTTAAAAGTAAACTAAACCGTGTTAAAAGTAAACTTGTTTACATGGCAACGTGTTAAAAGTATTTTTAACACGCTGCTATGTAAACAATCGTTTTTAACATTGTTTGCTATCATTAAAAGTGTCACTTTTAATGACAGTTGTACAAAAAATCTTTTATGGCATTTTCAATGCAAATATGTTTTGTAGTTTTGTGTTTTGTTTAGAAAGATTTGTAAGCTCCTCCCATAGCTGACGTCACACTTTTCTATGCATTGTAATATATCTATCTATGAGAGAGAGAAAGAGAGAGTTATTTATTTTTTGGTCTGTGAGAGAGAGAAACATGCGTTGTCGGTGCATTGTGTCGGTGCATAGTGTCGTGACAAATTTTGGTATAAATTTTTTTAGGCTAGGTCCTAGCGTCAGCGTAACTGTTCGTAACGCGCGAAAGGGAACTTCGTTCCAATAATCTTACCTTAAGATGGTTTCTAAAATTAGTAGTTGCATCTTTGCGCCCTCGTATTATTTTAAAACATATTTGGCACTTAGCACTAACAACATTATTTTCAGATTTTTTTGTAATAACAAAAAACTTTCCATCTTAGATTAGAGCAACCGACTTAGTCGAAAACATTTTCGTAAATAAAATTTGCTTACAAGTGCATTCTATATTTAATAATTGTTTTTAGTTGGTGGGGTGAGATTTTCACCACCCCCTTTTTCTCTGAATTCGTATAATCTTATAGATTAAAACTTAAAATTACAGAAACGAACACAGGATGTAAATACAATAAGCGGTTTTCATAAACCATTTACCTGCCCCTATACCGAAAATAATAAAATAAACATTAAACTAAAAATGAATACAAAATAGGTAATTTATTGGCCCTATATTAAATAGGACTTGGAAAAACCGATGAGAGTAGCAAAACATTTCTTGTAGTCTGGCAAATCTATTTTAAATACTTATATTCAAAATGGATTTCTACGAAATTTTGCATTTGAAATGCAAAATACAAAATGGATATTTCAAAAAGCATTTGAAATACAAAATAGAAAATGCCATTTTGTATTTTAAATAGGTATTCCAATTACTTTTATTTGAAATAGGTACCCAACTCTGGTCTTTGCTGACTAGTTAGGAAACTCAGTTGACAAAATTGTTGGGGATTAGCAGCAAAAGGTGTAAAGAAAACTCTTTAGTAATGATCCAAGCTTTCGGAAATTTTATTAATACTTATTTCCATCTTTAGGGAAACTGTAAGATGAAGTTTATGGTTTACATGGTGTTATGAACAAACAAAATTAAAATTAATAAAATAATTTAAAACTTACATCACTGTGTGAGGTTGAACCTTTGATGTTAACATAATTTAATTGTGAACATGTTAATATGTATGTGATGAGAAAACTTGATGAGATTTAGTCTTAGAAACAGTTAAGAACTACGTTAATGATATAATTACAACACAAACACTTTTTTTTTAAATAATTACACTTATAAAATCATTTGATAAAAATTATTTGATAAAAATTATTCAGCCACGTTGCTGATTTAAGGTTAGGTGTTCTTGTAACGTGTTATTGATTGACATTGATTAAGTGTCACCGGTGTTGGCCTTTTGCTGTGTAACCTTACTACAACTGTCGTTCTTTTGAATTTACAAAACTGATGACTGATATTGATATTTCAATAAATTCAAATATATAAAATATAATAAAAAGTTGCATCCCTTTGAGTGAGTTTATATTTTAATTATACTAAATTTTGATTGTATTAATTGTTGTTATGTGATTTAGTGATATTTGATTCAAAGCTAATCGTTTCAGATTTATCTCTTCATCCACCAGAATTGAAATGTTTGTTGTTATGTATTTGGGTATTTAGATATTTCTTCTTGCTAATCACAATCCATCTAAGGTATCCATTGGTATGTTACTGTGTTTGTTGATGCTGAGTAGATATGCATATGTTTCACTTAAATGTTTGATGTCTGTTCTTTTGTTAAACGAGTTCGGTTCTTGTATAATTCTAGTCATTTCCAGGAATAGTCTTTTGGTCGTGTTTTTTTCCATATCTAGTACACTAGTTGATGCATAATCCATGATAAGGTCGTTTTTAAAAACGTGTTCAGCTAAAGCACATCTGTCTGGATATAATCGGCTATCACTTTTGTGTGAGATAATTCTGTTGTGTAAGGATCTTGATGTTTCTCCTATATAACATTTGTTGCAGTTGGTACACGGTATTTTGTAAACTACGTTAGTCTTCGACATTAGTGGACTATTATCTTTAACTTTGCTGTATATTGCGTTCAATTTGAGTACAGTTTTGTTTGCTATTTTTACGTTGATTGCTGTATTTAGGATTCTTGTTAGTTTTGGAGTTAGATCTTTGAAGTATGGAAGTGTTGCGAACATACTTGTTGGTGTTTCAATCTCTACTCTGGGTTGCCTTAAGTTAATGTTGTTATTGGTGTTAAATAGTATTTTATTGATCAACGTCAAAGGATATGCATTCGATAAGAATAAAGATTTCAATATTTTAAGGTTCTTTGTGTGGAATTGACTGTCTGATATTTTAAGTACTCTATCTTTCATTTGAGTGATTAGATTGATTTTTATTTGAGTTCTGTGATATGAGTGAAAGTTAAGATAACGTCCTGAGTGGCATGGTTTTCTGTACGAGTCTATGTATATAGTGTTGTCTGTTGATCTTATCAATTTCGTATCCAGGAAGGGTACTGCTTGCTGTTCATCTTCAGTTTGTATCGTGAATTGGATGTTATCATCATAGCTGTTAAATGTGTCTAGGATCTCTTCTATGCCATTTGCTGGTAGTGCTAGAATTATGTCGTCCACATATTTCTTAATGAAAATTATATTGAAAGACAGTACCGGAATCACCAGGTCGAGGATATAATCAGTAACATATGCTGCTAGTATGGGTGACAAGCAAGATCCCATTGGAGTTCCAAAAGTCTGTTTGTAGAACAAATACTACAAACAGACTTTTGGAACTCCAATGGGATCTTGCTTGTCACCCATACTAGCAGCATATGTTACTGATTATATCCTCGACCTGGTGATTCCAGTACTGTCTTTCAATATAATTTTCATTAAGAAATATGTGGACGACATAATTCTAGCACTACCAGCAAATGGCATAGAAAAGATCCTAGACACATTTAACAGCTATGATGATAACATCCAATTCACGATACAAACTGAAGATGAACAGCAAGCAGTACCCTTCCTGGATACGAAATTGATAAGATCAACAGATAACACTATATACATAGACTGGTACAGAAAACCATGCCACTCAGGACGTTATCTTAACTTTCACTCATATCACAGAACTCAAATGAAAATCAATCTAATCACTCAAATGAAAGATAGAGTACTTAAAATATCAGACAGTCAATTCCACACAAAGAACCTTAAAATATTGAAATCTTTATTCTTATCGAATGCATATCCTTTGACGTTGATCAATAAAATACTATTTAACACCAATAACAACATTAACTTAAGGCAACCCAGAGTAGAGATTGAAACACCAACAAGTATGTTCGCAACACTTCCATACTTCAAAGATCTAACTCCAAAACTAACAAGAATCCTAAATACAGCAATCAACGTAAAAATAGCAAACAAAACTGTACTCAAATTGAACGCAATATACAGCAAAGTTAAAGATAATAGTCCACTAATGTCGAAGACTAACGTAGTTTACAAAATACCGTGTACCAACTGAAACAAATATTATATAGGAGAAACATCAAGATCCTTACACAACAGAATTATCTCACACAAAAGTGATAGCCGATTATATCCAGACAGATGTGCTTTAGCTGAACACGTTTTTAAAAACGACCATATCATGGATTATGCATCAACTAGTGTACTAGATATGAAAAAAGAAAAAAACACGACCAAAAGACTATTCCTGGAAATGACTAGAATTATACAAGAACCGAACTCGTTTAACAAAAGAACAGACATCAAACATTTAAGTAAAACATATGCATATCTACTCAGCATCAACAAACACAGTAACATACCAATGGATACCTTAGATGGATTGTAATTAGCAAGAAGAAATGTCTAAATACCCAAATACATAACAACAAACATTTTAATTCTGGTGGATAAAGAGATAAATCTGAAACGATTAGCTTTGAATCAAATATCACTAAATCACATAACAACAATTAATACAATCAAAATTTAGTATAATTAAAATATAAACTCACTCAAAGGGATGCAACTTTTTATTATATTTTATATATTTGAATTTATTGAAATATCAATATCAGTCATCAGTTTTGTAAATTCAAAAGAACGACAGTTGTTAGTAAGGTTACACAGCAAAAGGCCAACACCGGTGACACTTAATCAATGTCAATCAATAACACGTTACAAGAACACCTAACCTTAAATCAGCAACGTGGCTGCATAATTTTTATCAAATAATTTTTATCAAATGATTTTATAAGTGTAATTATTTTAAAAAAAGTGTTTGTGTTGTAATTATATCATTAACGTAGTTCTTAACTGTTTCCAAGACTAAATCTCATCAAGTTTTCTCATCACATACATATTAACATGTTCACAATTAAATTATGTTAACATCAAAGGTCCAACCTCACACAGTGATGTAAGTTTTAAATTATTTTATTAATTTTAATTTTGTTTGTTCATAACACCATGTAAACCATAAACTTCATCTTACAGTTTCCCTGAAGATGGAAATAAGTATTAATAAAATTTCCGAAAGCTTGGATCATTACTAAAGAGTTTTCTTTACACCTTTTGCTGCTAATCCCCAACAATTTTGTCAACTGAGTATATATATATATATATATATATATATATATATATATATATATATATATATATATACTAAATAAAATTATAATCCAGCTTTGTTTTTTCCGTATACTTTCTAGACGGACTTTATATTAAATCGTCATTTTTTGCGAAAGATAAGCAGTATTTGGCTACGAGTCATTACAAGGTTTCCTGTAAATTATGCTACAGAAAATCTCAAATAGTTAAACATACCCTGTATTATTGCAAGGCACTTGATTTTATAAGGTCGGTAATTAACGAAGATTTAAAAAACTTAATATTCCTTAGGCACATAAAAATTGGTACAGGAAATCCTAAATTGGGTGCTATAGTCCATTTCACCGATTTTGGCAGATGACAGAAATCATACTCGAAGTAAATTTAGAGTTACATCTCTCTCAGATACAGGCAAGTTAGAAATTTAAATGAGGACGTTTGTTTTTTAATACAACACTTACGTAACTGCATCTTGTTTCACCGGTAGATAAAAAGTATTCAATACGGAAGTCTTGAATTAATTCACATTCCTAGTAACCGTCATGTACGGCTCGTTGTTGAAGGGTTGAATTTAATAATTATTAATATCATATTTTTGTAGATGTCAAATTACACTGATAGTTTCAGAAACTTACGACCTAGTTTAGAAAAAAAAAAACTCTCCGCTATTGGTAACTGACATTTTAATCTCATTTCAGTGGTTTCTAATATCAAATCGGCCAAAAACGATAAAATGGACTATATAAATCAATAAAAAAAATTACAATTATCCAATTGGGTTGCAGTACCTACTACCGGTGACTATATGTAAGAGGGCTTTTATATACTTAACAAAAACTAAAAACTATTATTCTTACGAATTATGCATTATAATACAAAGCAAAAATTTACCATCTAGAGGTTTTTAACTAAACAATGATGTAATTTTTTAAAAAACTTCTAGTTGCGTAGCAAAAATTTATTGGTTCCAACCTTTCGTCGCAGCTAGGGGAGTTTCCGTGGCCCATTCTCCTCCTGTTGATTACGTATTTTTTGTCGCTGAATCCGAATTTGAAACCTGTCTTTTCCGAAAAATGGTCGGCTATATTGTTATTAACAATTTACATTTTTAAACATTGTTATTAACAATTTACATTTTTAAACAATTATAACTAGAAAACTAAGAGAGATACGACATACTTTTTAAAAACTTTTTTGATTATTATAAAAAAAAACAAAAAAAATTAGCTCAAAAAAATTAAAATCCATTTGTTAGAACCCGAGATATTGCAAATGTAGTTAAAAACAAATGCAAAATAACACTTCTTATGTTTTTGATCGTAGATTTTTTATCATAACTCGGGTTCTAATAAAGCTATCATACTTCATGACCTCTCAGAAAACTTGTTATCAGAATATGCAGTTGGATGGAAGCAAAAGTAGGTGGTAAGTGATGCTAAGTTGAATAGTGGCAAAGTGCTTAAAAAAATGTTTAAAATAATTACAAGACATAAAGCAATATGTTTTTTTAAATTGTTTATGTTTCTTTTCTAATTTGTGTCTTATTCTAGAATTTGCAGTCGATTACATTGTATTTGTGTCAAAATTAAATGTTGCTTTACAAAATCACATTTTTTTATTGTATTTCTATTACAATTTAAAAAATCACTGGTTTCTGCAGATAAAGCATTAAGTTAATTTTAAAGCCAGTTTTACTTTGATGCATGTGTATATGATGATTCCAACAAAATATAAAAAAACTTTATAGCTATTTGAATTTTTTTAGAACATCGGTTTATCTATATACGACGCTAATTGATCATTAAAGCCAATTCCACTTTGAGGTTTTTAAAATAATCAAGCAGAAAAAAAATATTTTATGGAAACTGTGAATTCAGCTAACTTCAAAACAGATTATAGTTAAACAATGAGTTTTACTACCACGTGTCTTAAGTTTAACTTTTGTAAACAGTTGTTAAAAATAGATGGTACTAAACTTTTGGTTTATTGTCTGGTACAAATGGAAAGGTTGTTATTAACAAACAGAAAAATAACCTCTCACTATTCTTATGAGTTTGGTTCCAAGTAGAATTTTCTAAGAATTTGGTATTTTGCAGAGTCCTCCATAGGACATAGGTCTAAAAATTAAAATTTTTTGTGATACTAAATTTGGAATTCTAGTATTGTACCAATAATGTTTAAGTGACCTAATTTCAATAAAGAGTATTTATGTTTGTTTAAATAGAGATTACTACATTCAGCAGCTATAGAAAATGGTTATGTAAAAGTGGATAACAATCGATGCAAGAGATATAAGGTGATAAACTCGATGAGAAAGAGATAGGGGTGATAAGAAGTGATAAAAAAAATGAAGAAAAATAAATAGAATAGAAATAGTATATCTTTTACACAGACAACATAATAAAGAGACTTTTTAAAAGATAGGACAAAAGCGGCAATATGTTTTTTGTTTACCCATAGAACTCGGCGCTGCGGTGGTAAATAGGAGAACTATACCTACCAACTAAACTCGATCAGCTGGTAAGCTAAAATTAATAAAGTGACAGTGTAGCGTAAGTATTATTAGTATTATAAGTTTTAATTTAATATTAATTTAAGATAGTTTTAAATCCGTAAAGTGTATAAAAGTAGTGTACAGTTTCAACTATGTCATTACCAAATTATTTTAATTATAAATGCGCTGTGTCGCATTGTTCAAGTGAAAATTTTTGGCCAATTCTCGATCCAAATTTTAAAAATAAAAAGTTTGATACATTTCCTTTAAATCTTCTACAACGAGAAAAATGGGGCCATATTTTGAATATTCCTGTACCATCCAAAGATATTAGGGTATGTGGTGATCATTTTGATGAAAATACTTTTACGCACTTTAAAGAGAGTGATAATAAAAAACGTCTGATTGACGTCACAAAAGAAGTTGTTTACTTTTTTAGCTAGTGTACAAAATAGAGTTCACCAAATTTCACCTGTATTCGGCCACATAAAATGTCTTATTAAAAAAATAATCATCTGTTTGCAAGAATTCATTAACTTTGATTGGTTTACTTGCCAAGAACATAAGTCAGATGTTTTTTTGAAACTTTTAAAAATCACAGTTCCTTCCTTTAATAAGTAGCAAATAAATAAGATCGAGGGACAATATGTAAAATTTTATATAAAATAGATAAAGTACTGCGGTAATTTTTTTAATTTTTTGTTTCTTGCCTGTACACAAAGTATTGGTGTCCTATTTCCAACACCTCATCACACAACACTATGTATTGAAAAACAATGTAAGTTTATTAATTTTATTTATTGTACCCCAGCAATTATTGTAATTATATTTTAGTGGTCTGATGATGCTCGTATGAGCGACACGCGTAACTAAAGAATTAATAAAAATACTACTTGTGTTGAGACCGAGACTTTAATTTATTTTTACTGTTATTTACATATTCCGGTCTCTTTGAGAAATATGGACGAATTTTTTGAATTTAATTAAAAGAATTAAAGTACTAATTGTTTGAACGCTCACCGTATTCATCAGATTGGGCCACCACTGACCATTACGTCTTCATAAGTTTAAAACAATATTTTTGTGGAAAGCTTATTTTGTCGAATAAAAAATCTATTGCTGCCTAAAACAATATTTTACAGAGCTTCCGAAAAATCGTTACAGGGATGATATAAAATTACTCCAACCAACCTGTAACTGTATCCAACCGACATCTTTACAAATGGAAACTGTTTAGCGACAGCAGAACTCATACAATAGTAGCAACAAAAAAAGTTGAAAAAAGTAAAAGCAAAATATTGTAAATTATAAATTAATTATATAAATTCTATGAATTACAATTATTGCAAAATTTAATTTATTTTTAATTTAATTTTTATTTTACAAAAATATTTTTTAATCGTCTTTTATTGTATTTCAATTTAGAAAACATAGTATTAAATAATCTTTGAAGCCAATTCTACTCTGACGTCCGCAATATATTCAACATCTAAAAAGTAATTTATTATTGTGGTTTCTATTGGCTAGAAACCAAAGAGAATTACTTCCCCATCCCCTTTGTTACTTGTTTTCCACAAACACGGAACTCCTTTACAAGCAACCATCAACACTTCCTGAAGAAGAAAACATCGTACTATTAAGAATCTACTTGAAATATTTTATTATTGTGTTATTTGAAACAGCAGAGTAAGATTACAATTTGTTACGTATAAAAGTTTGAGAAATAAGAACAGATAACTGTTGCTAATTGGAAAGTCTAAATTGTCACTTTTAGCTAGATAACCCGAGATTTATTATATATATGTCGCTTTATTATCCTAGATTGTAATAAAACTCGACTGGTTTAAAAAATACGTTTTTTGGGAGTGATTTCTTGCACATGTAAACTTTTGTTAACCATGTATAAAGAAGCTCTTGGAGCAGCAATATTCCAAGATATGAATAACACAAGTAAGAAAATACAATAAAATTACTGGTTTAGCAAAGGTCGTCAGAAAAAAATAACAATATATACTTAATGGCATTCATACAAGGTTGTTTTTTATATAATTGTTGACACTATTCCAAAATAAAGATTCTCTTTTCAATAACTTAAAGTTACATCAACATCACCTAAGTAATACAGAAATGTGCAATTAACCTCAAGCAGACCTTCATATAGACCTGGATAATTTGCTTTTTTAAAATTATAGTATTCACAACATATAGGTCTTATTTGGTCAAATTTAAATTGGGAATTTTAAAATTTTTGCTAAGTGATAATACCCTGAACACTTATAGCAACGTCGTAACTCAATGGCATCTAAAATAGCGCAGTAATCGTAACCAAACTAATAGTTTACCCTTTGTCATAATTCTTTTATAAAGTAGCAATATCGCATTAAATTACAGCTTGAAAAAATTTGTTATTCTTTCTTAATGGTGACCAAGAAATTACCTTGAGATCACTATTTAAATGAATTTCATGTTTTTTTTTTTGACTGCGTAAACTTTTAATGTCAACTATTTTAAAATGCGGATCAACAGCCAGTATCTTCTTAATAGTGTACTTGTCAGTAAGTTTTTTATCTTAGCTTTTTAAACTTATTACAATCGTCCTTATCTACACATTAAACAACAAGACCAACATCGCGAACATTGATAACTTTAGAAACACTGATGTTAGCAGAAACAGGATTTATATTTTTGACCATATGATTTTTAGTAACAACTGAATCCTGGCTGATTTTGATGTAATAACGAACGATGGCTGCTTATTAACTTATCTAGTTTGTTTTGTACGCTGTTTTGAATGTAGTCACTAACACTCTTTAAGCTATCATTGATGGATGACAATGTATCATTTTAAACACTGCTTGACGCAACCTCTGCCATCTCACATTTTCTTTTGCAAAGATCATAAAGATAAATAAGTTTTTACTTTTGCTTAACAAAGCAAATTCACTTGCAGTCGGGTTGCAACAGGAAAAGTGAAACCGTTTATGAAATCCCTGCACATCCAATTAAATCCTCATTTTTATTAGTTCTGCATTTACTACATTCATTTCAAATCACCCATGAGTAATCCTTATTGTCTCCGCTATGGTTTCTAAAGCAGATAACAATTTACACTTGTCAGCTCAGACATCTTTTTCAGATAGAATTCGTCATGAAAAAAACGAGTTTTTTGCATTAATTTAACACAACAGTAATTTAATGAAGTAAAATTCAAATTTTTTATAGAATATGAGAATTGTAATATAAAGCAAATATATAACAATGGGGATAACCATTAAGTCAATAGTTAAGCCAACTCAAATATATTAATTAACACTTAGATTCACTTAAAATCACATTTCAACTAACAGCCAACTTAACGACAACTAATTTACGACAAAACAATGTTTATGGGTTGACATGGGAGTGATGATTTACCGGCTTGAATGAACTGAAAGTTGTTTTGAGAATTTTGTACATTTAAATCATTAAATTGTCTATGTTGTGGATAGTTTGTGAAAGTTTATGGTTGTATTTGTTAAAATCATTTGTCAGTTTATAGTGTGCTTGGAAAACGTTTTATGGTATTTTTTTTAATTAAGGATGTCCTCGTATGTATAGACCTAAAGACAAATGTACCGAGAACATCTATTGGGGCAGAAGAGGTAATTTATTAATTTGGGATTTAAAGGCCTGCAAGCTAGGACAAGTGGGAAAGACGTGGGAAGGTAAGGAGTTCCACAATCTGGAGACCCTGGGGATGAAGGAACGATCGAATCGATCCGTTCTTGATGTCGGAGTTCTTCTTAGCAAAATCCGTTTATGTATCTGTAAAACAAGGAAAGATCTGCCACTGCTCTTCGGTGGGATAATGGGGCTGAGTTTTTGGTGATACTGGTGTCGTTTATTAGTCGTACTGCTCTTCTCTGTATTGCATCAAGAACTCCGAGCCTTAACGGAGCCGCCGAACCCCATACATGCGAGCAGTATTCAAGATTAGGCCGTATTTGGGCTTTGTAAAGAGTAGCCAAGTTGGATGGAGAAAAATACTTCCGTGCTCTAAACAGAAAGCCTAATTTCTTTCCTGCTGCAGTTAAATCGTTACCGATTTTTTGAACAATACTATTTTTAAGTAGTAAGCTCTTGAACTAAGCAATCTAGATATCTACGATCTAAAAAACATTGGATTAAAGCGACTTTTAATTTAGGCCAATCATCTAATTCAGCACGGCTACCAACCAAAATTTCTGCACGGCCTACAAGTTTTTCTTGAATTGTTTAGAAAGTATTTTTATTTAATTGATTATTTTCGTTAGCGGCTCTATAATCGGTAATTAAACTTTTACAGCATTTTATAAATTTATTAAGGGTTTAAGAGTCTCCATCAAAAGGTTTACCATTATGAAGACGAGATTTTAATAAATTGCAGTTAATTTCTGGCATTGTGATTAGTTATTTCTACTGGTTTTAATACTACTTTTATTATTGCTATTGTTAAAAACTATTACAAAGTTTAAAAAGAGAATGAATAAAAATTATTATATTACAGTTTTATGTTTTACGGAAACTGCTTAATAAGCGGTGTTCTTTGTCATTTCTTGATATGAAACTTGCGGACACATCTTTTCAGCTTACTCCTCTCCGGCAAACGTAAAAAAATTTTGCTTTAAAAATTTGTTACAGTTTCTAACTGATGTTAGCCATTTGTCAGTGTTTAAATACGTTTTTAAATAAATACAGGTTAGTTGAAAGTTTTAAATGCAAAAATAAAAAAATGTGTATTTTTACCACCTTTTTATATTTTTTGCTTGTTTTCTCTTTGTCTGTCCGGGTGGAATTTTTTAATTTTTTTAATCAATTTCAAACTTACTTCCGGCTTACGGGGTCGACAATGCATGATTTTGTGTTTTTAGACAGAGACGTATTGAGATTTAGGTTTGATTACAATTCCTATTAATTTTAAGTTTTATTTGGTAAACTAGCTTACACTTTTCCAAAAAGTACGGTGTACGGAAAAGTTCGTTGCAAAGCAACGGACTAAAGTACGAGAATAGTGTATTTTGCAACTTGAATTTGATCCGAGAAGCTAGACATTTCCAAGCGATTTCAGAAAAAATACGGTATCCGCCAAAATAAACAGTACCGAAACAGAGAGTGCTGTGGAGTTGTTTATGTTATATGGATTTGTCATATTTGACTTAATTGTCATTAGTTGATATATTAATAGTACGCTGCAGTTAAATTTGATTTAAAAATGGTTCTAACAACGGAAGAAAAAGTGTTTTTGGTAGAGCATTATTTTCGTTCATACGGAAAAGGTCATAATGAAGGACAAAATATTTCATTCGGAAAATCCGCCGGCGAATATTGCCGAACTACAGGAAAGAGTACAATAGTTATTTGTGACACAAGGACGGAAAATGCCATTTTGCAAGAGCGAGTAAAGTTGTGTAGCCGAGGGGCGTAGCACCGAGGCGAAACAATACGAGCACTTGCAAAACATTTTGCGGACGTGTAACACACACTATTTTTTGGTCCGACCAATTTTTAATATTTTCATAAGTTCAAAAACTATTTACTTTGTGACATACAAGATTAGGTGTATATTGACATTATTGACATCTATTGCACCATTAAAAGAATTAGTAATAAGGAATGATTTTCTGATAATCGATTTCACAAACCTTAATTTTTATACATACGAAAGCAGCACAGTAAAAATTGTTATATTGATAATATTAATATTAATATCTAATAATTTTATATAAAAATAGCAGAGATAATGAACTATTATAGTTCAATGCTTTGAATATAAAACCTCGTTCAATGAGCAATAATAAAATCGAGATATGTATTTTCATAATCGAATGATAAGTAGTTGTAAATTGACATAAATGTCAAATTTAAAATAAAAGTTGTGAGAGAAATTAAATGTAGGTAAGTTTGAATCCTGCTCACCTTTAGAAAAAGTTATTAGTTTAGTATATTATACGCTGTTTTTAAATAAATTTAATTAAAATTTGTAGTATTTATTATGTATTTTTGATGACTCATAGCGCCATCTCTTTAGATAATCTTAAAGCTACTTTGCCGGCCTAGGCCGGAAAATGTCATTTTCCGGACGATTTTGAAGTAATTAATAGTATTGTTTCTGGACGGAGGACCAAAAAATATTTTTCGGCAGTTCCATCAACCACTTTTTATAAATATATTTATTGACTTACAAAATCGATATGAAGCTTGTTTGCGTCGAAATGGTGAACATTTTGAACACTTACATTACAGAAATTAAAAATTAATTTTTATTTTTATTTTCGGTACTGTTTATTTTGGCGGATACTGTATTAATTAATCATATTATACTAATATGGAGCAATAATATTCGTTCTGGTAAAACACTTAGAAAATGCTAATTATTTTGAAAACATTAATAAACGTTTCAATTCAATAACAGATCTTTACATACATAAAATTGTCAGACTTAGTAAGATCTAAACAAATGTTTGTTTAAATATTATCGAAGTAAAATGCAATTAGTTTAACTTGTTGTAACCTTATATAGTTGCTGGATACGTTTCTGTATAAGCATAAGTTCTCCTGCTTTATTAACATTAATTTGTTTTCATAAAAGATATGAACTAAGTCGAACGTAAGTGGGTAAATATCATTTTGAACCAACGAGAAAACCGTTTCTAACACAACTTCTCTATATTTTTATTGGGAAAATGCCCAGACTGGCACCGGAGCAAAGGAAGGAATTTTCCGGAAACGTTAAAAAGCAAATTGCGAGCGTTCTATAAAATTGAATATTATCAAAGTGGAATTTAATATAGACAAAAATTTATTTTGGTCTTGGTAACAACAACAGCGCACTTATTCAGGTTTGGTATAGAAGAGATTGTTTGTATACTGTACAATTTTATTAGCAGTCAATCACTGATCCATATGAAACTAAACTCAACTTACTTTTAGAGTATAATATGACTAGAGTTGTTTAGCTATTCGATTTTCTGTTTTAGTAAGATGCTAAAGGCAGTTAGTTATATATAATGGTAGGTTAAAATTTTTTGAAAGCTATACCTATTAACAGTAGACAAATCAAAATTTATACGCTATTTTAGTATTTTATCTTTCATGTAAATACACAAAATATTGTATTTGGTATGTCAATTTATTCTTTGTTTAAAATAGAGAAAATAAATATCGTGCAGTAATAAAATTCTTTGTTTTGAAAGTTTTATCAGCAAAAAAAACTTATACAAAAATGGAAAAAGTGTTAAAGAAACCTGTTACTTTATTTCCAACTGTGCATCAATAGGTTTATACGTGGTAGTACAAGCGTAGAAGATAAAACACGTAGTGGATGTCCAAAAAGTGTAACAACACCAGAAATAATTGAGAAAGTCTATGATATTTTTGAATAAAAATTCTGAACATTAATAGTATTATACGTTACAAGGTCGGTAGGTTACTTATTATAGTATGAGTAAGGTTACGGAAGAGGCGACGTAGGAGCCGAGTCTGGAAAGAAAAACGAGTACTGTAATAACACCTAACGACCAGGTATCGTATCATATTTTATTTCATCCTGTTTTTATAATTTAATAAATTCATAAAAAATTTAAAAGTAGTTCGTAACTTGACTAGTTACGTCAAATTATCTTAAATGTCAGTTACTGTCTAATATTTTAAAATTATTGTATTAATTGTAAATTCGTGTTTTAAATTAAATTAAAATAAAATAAAAAGTAATTAATTATTTTATTTTAATTTTATAGTCATTATAGTATTTTTAAATGTCAAAAATTAAAAGTAATTGTCTTCCCTTAAGCAATCAGAGCAAACTTGCTAGGCAACACATTACAGTACATGATACCGTAATGTTTTACTTACCGGCGCCGAATTGATAATAGGGAAGTTTATTAACTGGACAGTATGAAATAAAGATATTTAAAAAATAATTAGCGGGTGGTGTTGCTACATAAAAATGAGGTTAGATTTTTGTGTCTGTCTGTATGTTTGTGCGCGCAGTACATGAAAACTACTGGTCCGATTTGAATGTGGTTTTCGCAGATGTAGTTGTTTTTTTTTAACTTAACATCCGATGCATAAAATTTTCCCTCCACCCCTTTAACGGGGTGGAGGGAGAATTTTTTTTACAACACTCAACATGCCGAGCAAATAACGTCACGGGTACATTGATATAGAACCTAAAAACGTAGTTAAATTTTTTTGTCTGTCTGTATGTTTGTGCGCGAATCCCATGAAAACTAATGATCCGATTCGAATACAGGTTTCATTGATGTATTTGTCTTTTTTTAACATAAAATCTGGTGTATAAAAATTTCTATACAATTTTATACAACAATCAATACGCCACGCGAACTTCGTCGCGGGTACCCCTAGTTTAAAATATTTTAAGCAATATCTAACTAATCGAACTGACAGTTTTGTGACACTAATAAACAATGGTAAACAAACAATGCCAACGAAATGGTTTCATAGATAAAATCTTTTTTAAAAAAATTGATACGCCTTCAAAAAAAAAAATGCACTAAAAAGCCAAAAATAAATTCTATATTTCTTAAAAAAATTGAAACCAACTTGGCATCTGATTTCGATTGTCGTCCGGGAATGTATCGCTTTTCCTACTATATACACAATATACTATTTTATATATTGATAAAGGCTATATTCCTTTTTTTATTTTTAAACCTATGCTTATTACGGAACGGTTTCGTGGACGAAGTGAACGTAGAAAGGGAGACAACCATGAAAAAACTGTTTATACATACAGACGTAAACTTATAATTATAGTTTGCATAGCTATTAATTTTTATAGCTATGGTTCTCGTCAAGCGTTCGTGCTGGACATAAAAAAAAACGATTTTCATAGTAATACTTAACTGGAACAAAAATGTAAGATAATTAAAAAAAAATAAAAATAAAAAAATTCAACAAATAAGTTAAAAATCCTAGAAAATTCAAAAAGTAAGAAAAACGTTAAAAATTTAAAACAAAAAACAAGATATATTAAGAGAGCCGTAAAAAGTAAACTATTGTAAAAATTTAAAAAAATTAAATAATGTTTTCAATCATAATGAAAAGTAAAAATTGTCGAAGGGAGATTTGATCACTATTTTTATCTGATGCGGAGTAAAAGCACAGCCTCTGTCGGTCAGTCTCACTACTGTCAAGATTTTATTAATTTTTGATACATTTGTAATTTACTCAATAATAATTATAATTGCAGTTAATATTTCCAATTCCATATTTTGAAATTTTAAAATAAGGCAAACCTAAAAAGAAATTTAAAAAAATTATAAAAAGCTACATTTAAGAGGTTTGCGTACCATTTTTGATTTGTTTACTCTTGAGTCTACAATAATTCTTAAAATTCTATATTACAGAAAAAGACTTTACTTATAATTAAAATCATTTAAGAACGAAAAAAAAATAGTTATGAAAGAATTGCAAAATTACCCCGATTTTTAGCATTTTTATAATTGAATTATTTTTTTAATTTTTACTAGTTAACTGCTAGCTTAACAAAGTTATATTTTTAAGATAGATAACGTTGGAGGTCAACCGGAGCATCAAGAGCACACGAAAATTTAGTGCCGTTATTTTAGGCACAAACAATTTAATTTTTTATAACTGTTTTTTTCACTAGTTAACTGCTAGCTTAACAAAGTAATATTTTTAAGATAGATTATGTTGGAGGTCAACCGGAGCAACAGTAGATGAGTGCTCTTATTCGATGCAAAATTAAATCAATTTTTTATAACTAAAGGATTTTTTATTTTTTTCTTGTTCACTAATATCTTGATGGAATTAGCAAGCTATATTTTTAAACTAGAGTTTATAGGAGCTCAAAACGAGCACAGACACTGCATAGGTATAAAGTGTACATTTTTAATTATTCATGTTTTCATGATGCTCCTGTTGACCTCCTACGTAATCTATCGTAAAGATATTGCTTTGTTAAACTACCAGTT
Source organism: Altica lythri (assembly GCA_964028335.1). Taxonomy (NCBI): domain Eukaryota; kingdom Metazoa; phylum Arthropoda; class Insecta; order Coleoptera; family Chrysomelidae; genus Altica; species Altica lythri. The sequence goes on along the minus strand of OZ034802.1, from coordinate 20,566,186 downwards.
AACTAGAAACAAATAAAAAAATAATTTAATTATAAAAAATTAAATTATTTTAGCATAAAATAAGAGCACTTAATAAGCACCAAATTTCTTTGTACTGTTTATGCTCCATTTGACATTCTACGTCTTCTATCTCAAAGATATTATTTTGTTAAGGTAGCAGTTAACTAGTAAAAAATAAATCAGTTATAAAAAATAAAATTATTTTTGCATAAAATAAGAGCACTAAATGAGCACTAAATTTTCATGTACTGTTAATGCTCCGGTTTACCTCCATCGTATTATATCTTATAAAGTTATAACTTTGTTAAGCTAGCAGTTAACTTGTAAAAAATAAAAAAATAAAAAATATTTGTCGCATAAATCAAGAGCACTAAATAGTTATTAATTCGAGTCACCCTGATGTAGGATTCTAGACATATACACTGCTGGCTTTATATAAAGCTAGCAGTTTTTGCAATTTCTGCAAATCTGATTTGCAATACTGGCATAAAATAAGCACTAAATATTAAGCAAATTAATCATAAATTTTGCTCATTTTGCACTGCTAGCTTAACAGACGTGCCCGAGCCTAAGAAAAGCTGGATCTTTATTTCATTCATTTTATTGCCCGTTTATTGAAAAACATTTCCAAAATAAGTAAAATAATACTTTCATTTTACCCTCAGCAAAGTGATCTACATAATTATCTGAATATTTTACAGGCATTTTTAAACAGATTTAAAAATTTAATTAAAAATTACAACCTTTAGTGGATTAGAAGTTGAATATTATTTTTTCACCGTATTTCTTAATAAGTTAACATTGTCAGCGATTTAAACCGCAAATTTTTCATTTGAGTGCAAATGTAACATCACTTTTTTAACTTCTTCAGAAACTGCTTTACCCCGAGATATACATATTTATTCCCTGTATCACAAAGATATGTTTAAATAATTCTGGATTTGACTCTTAGTTGAATTAGAATTATTAAACGTCAAATATTATCATCTGTTTCAAAACAGGCCCCTTAATTTCGAAATAGTGAAGTACAGATTTAAGTTGTTTTAAACATGTATTTTGTTAAAACCAAATTGTTTTATTAAAAGTTCGATTTAAAAGCTAGTACAACTGCAGAGGTTTAAAAAATACTGTAGAAACATGTAGGGAAACTCAAAATACACTGAGACGACAATCGTATATGTCGGGATTTAGATCTGTTTGTGGCGCATTTAGGCAGTTCATTGACTACGAACTTTTGACCGGATAGGAAGGAAATAGTACTTGTTACTACAAGGCGCCACAAATTGCATCCGTCGGAATGGATAATCGACTTTTGTCTCTTGTAAATAGTGTAATATCTATAAGAGAAATAAATGTTTTGTATAAAAAATAAATATTTCCATAAAATAAGAATTTGTTAAACGTTGATTTATCATACTCGCGTATTCTCAGTAGTATTGTAGCATTTTTAAAAAACCCAGATATTTAATTTCTCTTTAACCATGTATTTTTGATGTGAAACATCTATAACCGCACGTGAATCAGATTTCTCGCGTGGCGACGGTGACGTATGATTCGTATGACGTAAAAAACCTAACGCATCGATAATATATAATAAAGAGATGTACTGATACCTTATATGAAATTGGTCTCATGTTTTGAGCGACGCCGACGGTGGCGCGCCAACAATAGGGGGAAGAAGCTCATCGATATAAAAATTTGGCGGGACAGGGTATGAATTGTTACATAAAAACCTAACTCGATTCCGCCTACTATCTATTCTATATATAGGCGGTTCAAATAGAAGTGTCATCAAGTAGTCTCTGGAAAATTCAAATTTGTAGTGGCAGAACTCGCGTTTAGTGAAATTTGAATCGCAATATTAGCCAGCTTGTGTACAGATCGCGATCTGTCTATTTGCCTGTCAGGTCTGAATATTACGCTTGGTCTTTTGGTCTTGTGTTATAATTATTACAATTTTGCATTGTTTCATTTGTTGTTCTTGTTCATAAATCAAAAAAGTTCTTTTCAGCAGTTACAGTTTTAAGATTACCACCATATAATTGTCAATACAATCCAATCGAATTAGCATGTTAGCAGTTATCATCAAAAGATAAAGTGATGTCTATATGGAAAGCATCAATTAACCAGTGCTCAGAAGATAAGTGGAAAAACTTCATAAGTCATGTCAAAGAAGAAATTAGAATCGATTGGCAGAAATTGATGGGTGTAAAAAATGTGGACGATGTGCCACCTTTATTATAAATTTGGATTCTGATTCATCTGAATCAGAATCCGAAAATAAACAAGATATTTGTGAAAGTGAATACGAAACAGATTCAACTATTATAGTGAAGAAATTATTTTGATGGTTGATTAAAAAATGTTTGTTGATAACAAAATAAGTATAAGTTATAAGGCTGGTTCAATATACTCTTCTAAAAGGGAATTTGTAAAAATAAGTTTTTAGCTGCATCTGTAATCAAATGTTACTTTTTTCAGATCACATCAGAAATAACCTCATTATAACTATAAAACTTTTGACACATCGCGATGACATATAATTCCCTAACTAAAGTTCTGTTTCCATTGAATCTAGTAATAAAGTTAAAGATAATCTCACACGTACCCAGCCCACTTGATGACACTTCTATCTGAATCGACTATATATAAAAATGTTTGTTTGTATAGGCAACATAATATACCTACATATTTTGCTGACCTGTAAAATTGACAGCTTGTTAATCAAAATAGATTGTTGATCAATAGTCCCTGTAAAATTTGTGTATAAAGTGTTTGTTTTAACTATGAATAAACAAAGTGTTAATAAAGAAAGTGATAAAAAATATTGAATAAAAATGAGTGAGTACCTACCTACTCTATATACATTAGGGTGTCCGTTATTTCCCAAATTTGGTTTTGTTCTCCAAACACCCATCAAATTTTTAGATTATGACCTAACAAAAATTATCAGACCCAAACCAGCCCTTAATATTTACATTAACCCGTGCCTAAATCATAAGACATTTCCCATTTAAATACCGTTTAAAAGTTATTCAACGATAAAGTTGTATTTATAGTTAAATTCATCATTTTCCTATTTTTTATTTACTATCGTTTTTTGTTTGTACTAAAATTATGAAGTAACTACAATTATATTAATATAGTAACGTACTTCTATATAAATTTGTGTTTTAATAATTTCCTTTTTTAAGATTATTAAATTTAAGGCAATTAAATAAAAAGCTAAACGAAATCACGTTTTAAATTTATTTTCGTTCTGTAATCTAACGACATCTGTGAGCAATCTGAGAAAACGTACAATAAATATTGTGATACTATTATTTATAAGCGATAATATACTTTATTTTGTATCCAAATTTTGTATTTGTTAATTTTATTACCTATATATATGTATTTAGTTTGATATAAATAAAAATTATGGTGAAAATTACAAAAAAAAATCGTGAATTTAACTCTGATGACAAATTTATTGCAAATTTCCTACAAGAAATAGATATTTAATTATTTTTAGCTACATTTGTTTCAGTAAAAAAAATTAACGACAAAAAGTGCAAAAATGTCATGTTATTTAAATTGGAAATGTCTTATGATTTAGGCACGGGTAATGTCGATGTTTCACATCTGCCAGGCGTCCTGTGACGGCTCACATTTTTTTTTAAGTATAAGCCGGACCTAGCTGTCGTTTCGTCCTGTTCGAGAATTGCTCCTAAGAGGGGTAGCTGGAATTGGCTTACGTGATAAAAACATCCCATAATTATATCGAGAGAATGTTCTAGCAAATATCGATTTGATTTCTAACCAATCATATCCCTCTTTTTAATTACGTGCTAGCTGCGTTTAGGTCTATTTAAGGTACACACCCTATGACCCTATGCAATTGACGGTACTCGTGGTGATGTTCTTGCCAACGAACCCAAGTCAAACAGTTTCAGTTTCTCGCATTTTTTTCTCTTTTCTTAAACTTACAAAGTAATTAAGTGTTTCTAGTGCCTAGTTTCGTTTGTTCCGATTGAAGATTTTATTTGAATATTTCCAGACAGTGTTATCTTTAAGAATTCCTTCCTTAATAAGAAAGCAAAAGGTGAATTTCAATAATTTGTTTGTCTAAATCCCAAAATATATATGATTCACTTTTAGCGTAACAGAGTACACGGAGATAACAATATTATATTTCTAGCTGTTATTCTAGGATATAAAATATGATTTTGGAATGATCACGAAGGTGATTATTTAATATGTTTTTACTATTTATACATAGATATCCGACTTCATGTTTTGGTTTGTTTGTCCTATTTTTTATTATTTAAACAAATAATAAATATTGTAAGTTTTTTAAATAAATATGTTCTTTTCCTTTCTAGAGTATGTTACTCTGATCAATATTTTTAGTTAATCTAATGGTTTTCTAAAGTAACTAAATTTTGAGTTATCAAAAATTTTCTTATCAAACAAGTTTTGATTTTAACCATCAGGATAAGTCAGAAAAAGTGTAAGTATAATTATTTTTTTGTTTTCTTAGTAAAAGTGTGTAATTTCAAATCTAGAAATAATAATCTGCCAGGTTATCTTATCTAATTTATATATTTTTTTATCTTTTACCTGGGTTCCTTATCTTTCCCCATCCTTAGGATAAAAAAAAATACTGACGCCCATTTTCTTGTCTCTTTCACTTTTCCCTTTCATTTTCTTTTTCTTGTCTCTTTTAATTTTTTATTACATTATTAAATATGTTCCTTTTTTATTTCGATAACTTTTCATTGAGCTCGTCCGAATCCACGCTCGCTCTCCACCAGACAACTAAGTGCCGTCCGCAATTGTAAACCTTAAGACGAGCATTAAACATCTACCGTTAAAAAAAGGTTACACCAACCAAAGTGACTTATTGTTCGACAGCTGTTTTTGCACCATTATAGAAAATTCTCAGACGAAAGCAATTTTAAAATCTGTTTTAAATTTTATCACTGTAAATGTTTTTGTCCGTTTAAAAAAAATGATTATAGTATCATTTTCATTAAAAAAAATGGTACTTTAAAATGTAAATCATATAGATTTTTGTATATATGTTACGCTGAATCCGTGTAATTGCAGATTTCATGGATAAGTCAAGCATTTGCCCAATTCATGAAATCGGTAGTGAATTTGCTTATTTAATGTAATTAGCAATCTCTGTGTCCAATTTATAAAATCAGCAAAAAATAGTTTGCCGATTACATGTAATGGGCAACCAAGCAGATTTTAAACTTGTAGGTTATGTTACTAGTTTTCGGGGAAGTACTTAGAAGTTTTCTTTAAAATTTTATTAATAAAACATAAATGCAAATAATAAAAGTATTGTAGTGTGGGATAAGGAATTTGAAATTTTAAAATCCGTAAATAATAGTAAAATGATTAAAACAAACGAAACTAGGCACTAGAAACACTTAATTACTTTGTAAGTTTAAGAAAAGAGAAAAAAATGCGAGAAACTGAAACTGTTTGACTTGGGTTCGTTGGCAAGAACATCACCACGAGTACCGTCAATTGCATAGGGTCATAGGGTGTGTACCTTAAATAGACCTTAACGCAGCTAGCACGTAATTAAAAAGAGGGATATGATTGGTTAGAAATCAAATCGATATTTGCTAGAACATTCTCTCGATATAATTATGGGATGTTTTTATCACGTAAGCCAATTCCAGCTACCCCTCTTAGGAGCAATTCTCGAACAGGACGAAACGACAGCTAGGTCCGGCTTATACTTAAAAAAAAATGTGAGCCGTCACGGGACGCCTGGCAGATGTGAAACATCGACATTACCCGTGCCTAAATCATAAAACATTTCCAATTTAAATAACATGACATTTTTGCACTTTTTGTCGTTAATTTTTTTTACTGAAACAAATGTAGCTAAAAATAATTAAATATCTATTTCTTGTAGAAAATTTGCAATAAATTTGTCATCAGAGTTAAATTCACGATTTTTTTTTGTAATTTTCACCATAATTTTTATTTATATCAAACTAAATACATATATATAGGTAATAAAATTAACAAATACAAAATTTGGATACAAAATAAAGTATATTATCGCTTATAAATAATAGTATCACAATATTTATTGTACGTTTTCTCAGATTGCTCACAGATGTCGTTAGATTACAGAACGAAAATAAATTTAAAACGTGATTTCGTTTAGCTTTTTATTTAATTGCCTTAAATTTAATAATCTTAAAAAAGGAAATTATTAAAACACAAATTTATATAGAAGTACGTTACTATATTAATATAATTGTAGTTACTTCATAATTTTAGTACAAACAAAAAACGATAGTAAATAAAAAATAGGAAAATGATGAATTTAACTATGAATACAACTTTATCGTTGAATAACTTTTAAACGGTATTTAAATGGGAAATGTCTTATGATTTAGGCACGGGTTAATGTGAATATTAAGGGCTGGTTTGGGTCTGATAATTTTTGTTAGGTCATAATCTAAAAATTTGATGGGTGTTTGGAGAACAAAACCAAATTTGGGAAATAACGGACACCCTAATGTATATAGAGTAAGTAGGTACTCACTCATTTTTATTCAATATTTTTCATCACTTTCTTTATTAATACTTTGTTTATTCATAGTTAAAACAAACACTTTATACACAAATTTTACAGGGACTATTCATCAACAATCTATTTTGATTAACAAGCTGTCAATTTTACAGGTCAGCAAAATATGTAGGTATATTATGTTGCCTATACAAACAAACATTTTTATATATAGTCGATTCAGATAGAAGTGTCATCAAGTGGGCTGGGTACGTGTGAGATTATCTTTAACTTTATTACTAGATTCAATGGAAACAGAACTTTAGTTAGGGAATTATATGTCATCGCGATGTGTCAAAAGTTTTATAGTTATAATGAGGTTATTTCTGATGTGATCTAAAAAAAGTAAATATTACGCTTGAAAGTAATATCTAGGATCCCTTTATACTGTGCATATTAATACTTAATGAGTTTTATGCGAGTAATTATAATTTAAATTTTGGTGATCTAAAACACTGTAGCAATGTATAAACAACCAAGGAGATCTTTTATATCTGTACTAATTAAAGAATCATGAAATTAAAATCTACTATTATTGTGTTTATCTTGAAACCTCTTAGAACAAAAGGAATACTTTACAAATATTTAGTTTTTTCTTCAAAATTCTGGATACTCTTATAGCTACTTATACAAAATTTCAAAAAAAAGGTAATTATTTCAATTATGCAATTTAAACTGAACATTATTTTATTTGGATTTGTAGCACTATATAAATACTAGATTTGAATAATTAAAGGTTCTACAAACTTAGAAATTTAGCTAAATCAAGCAAAATATTACAAATAATTCTTTATTAAAACATTTGATTACAGATGCAGCTAAAAACTTATTTTTACAAATTCTCTTTTAGAAGAGTATATTGAACCAGCCTTATAACTTATACTTATTTTGTTATCAACAAATATTTTTTAATCAACCATCAAAATAATTTCTTCACTATAATAGTTGAATCTGTTTCGTATTCACTTTCACAAATATCTTGTTTATTTTCGGATTCTGATTCAGATGAATCAGAATCCAAATTTATAATAAAGGTGGCACATCGTCCACATTTTTTACACCCATCAATTTCTGCCAATCGATTCTAATTTCTTCTTTGACATGACTTATGAAGTTTTTCCACTTATCTTCTGAGCACTGGTTAATTGATGCTTTCCATATAGACATCACTTTATCTTTTGATGATAACTGCTAACATGCTAATTCGATTGGATTGTATTGACAATTATATGGTGGTAATCTTAAAACTGTAACTGCTGAAAAGAACTTTTTTGATTTATAAACAAGAACAACAAATGAAACAATGCAAAATTGTAATAATTATAACACAAGACCAAAAGACCAAGCGTAATATTCAGACCTGACAGGCAAATAGACAGATCGCGATCTGTACACAAGCTGGCTAATATTGCGATTCAAATTTCACTAAACGCGAGTTCTGCCACTACAAATTTGAATTTTCCAGAGACTACTTGATGACACTTCTATTTGAACCGCCTATATATAGAATAGATAGTAGGCGGAATCGAGTTAGGTTTTTATGTAACAATTGGACGTAGTTATGCAGAAGTGATCCATTCCACAATTTCTTAAAATATGAGTTAGACACAAATTTACATCGGTAAAATTCGGAACTAAATTATGCTGAAATGATCCAACCTTTTTTATGCAAGACAGCAGTAATAATAGTAAAATGTCCAACCTTAAAAACTCTTTTAGCTTTAATCGATTGTGCAGTAATGATTTATGCTACTTGAATCTTTAAATATTTTTAAGAGTAATTTACAAAAATGAACCAAGACACATGGATTATTATTGCGTTTTAAAAATAATTTTAAAACAAGGCTTTACTTTTTAAGCCAAAATGATCTAAGAGGCCCGAATCATTTTTACAAAATTAAATAAAGCCCATAACACTAATGTATTTAATACTGTAATGATTCAAAAAGCTTGAATCATATCAGCAAATGTTATTCTCGCAATTTTCTTTGGTCATTATAAATGCGGAAGTGTTACATTCCATAATGCAGTAATATAACAATGAAACCCAAGCGGCAACAACGCAACGCCAGCTAAGATCTGTCCAAGGTGCGCTGCTTGTGATAAAGTGGATAGCGTAGAATCCAGGGAATTGGAATTTAAAAAGTATCACGAGTTAGGTTCATACAATGCTCAGACAATGTATATAATTGCTTGTGTAAAACAAAACACAAAGAAAAGATCTTATACCACATTAAACGAAGGTTTACAAAGGAAATTTAAAAATTTTAGTCGTACCTATACTTTAGCAGGAAAAATAGTGTGCCGTGATATGTTTGTAAAAACATTAGGTATTTCTCCCCAAAAGTCTTTAAAAAAAATGGCTAGCTCTGACAGTATTCTTGATCAAAGAGGACAAAAGCAGGGAGGTTGAAATAAAACTCCTTCTGAAGACCTCAAACTTGTAATAAGTCATCTAAAATCAATTCCAACTTACACGTCACATTAGAGAAGAGCAAATTGCTCTGATGCCTTATTCCTTCAGCCAAATCTGACTGTAAGAAAACTGTATGAGTTGTATACTGCAATGATAGTTAAAAAGTATCCTGAAAGAAAATGTGTTTCGTTTGAAAAATATAAGTCTATTTACTTAAACAAATTTAATTTACGAACAAAATCGCTTCACAAAGATACTTGTTTAAAATGTGATATATTTAACACAAAAATAAAAAAACGTTGCAACTGAAGAAGAGAGAAATTATTTAACTGATGAACATCAGAAACATGTTGAACTTTGGCAAAATGCAAGAGCAAAAATGAGGGACGATCTAAAAGAAAGTCAAATGTCCCAGGAAGTAGAATGCATTACATTTGATTTACAGAAAACTCTCCCACTACCAAGGATACCTACAAACATCGTTTTTTATAAACGACAACTATGGGTGTGTAATTGTGGTATCCACTTAGGATCAGAAGACAAAGGTTACTGTTATGTATGGATGGAAGGAGAAGCAGGGCGCGGAGCTCAAGAAATTGGAAGTTGTTTAATTAATCACATGGAAAAATACCTGAAACCTGATGTGAAACATTTAATACTTTGGAGCGATTCATGTGGGGGGCAAAATAGAAATATAAAAATCGTTTTGCTATTGAAACTCTTTTTGTCAAAACATCCAACTTTACAGAAAATTTCACAAAGATTTCTAGAACTAGGTCATTCCTACCTGCCAAATGACACCGATTTTGGCATAATAGAATCCGCTCTTAAGTTACAGCAGCGAATTTATACACCAGAAGAGTACATGGGTGTCATGCGTTCGTGTCAAAGGAAGAAACCAATGGTGGTTACTAGAATGAAAAACGAAAATTTCTATAGTACACATAAACTTGAAAAACTTATCGTAAATAGAAAATTATCAACAGATAAGAAGCCCATAAATTGGCTTAAAACCAAAGAAATTTTATTAAAAAAAGAATACCCGTATTCCATTTTCATGAGAAATTCTTTTAATAGTGAATTTGTGGAAGTGGATATTAAAAAAAAAATTCTAAATGTAAACTTTTGACGGAAATATTTACTCCAGAAAATCTTTTGCCTCTATGGCCTAATGGTAAAGAGATTTCAGCTCCAAAGTTAGAAGACATTAAGTCGTTGTTAGATCTTATTGCAAAAGACTGTCAAAACATATATCTACAGTTAACAGGAAACAAAAATATTCCCGATGACATAGATGGGTATGGAAATGAACTAGATTTTCCCCTGGAAGAAAGTTCTACAGAATAATTTTTCTTCGTTTAAACCTAAATATTTTAATGTTATTATAATGTTAAGATATGTTACCAAAAATAAATCTTTGTTTTATGTACAGACTTTGGTTAAAATAAATATAATTTTACAGTAATACAGACAAACACCGCTTTGGATCATATCTGCAAATAAGAAAATTTGCTTTGTACCACAAGAAACACAATTTTGCAGAAATGATCCAGATGTTTTATTTTATTTAATAAAAAAAATAAATATACTTTTTTTTTTAAATACGCACATAAGATGCAATAAACACCTTAAAGTAACTTGTGCATATTTAAATTAATAAACATAGTTATTTCAAATTGTTATGTTAAATTTTCTTTAAAGTTAATTATCTCAAAATTATGTTAGTGTGGGATGGATCAATTCTGCATAACTATGTCCAATTCATACCCTGTCCCGCCAAATTTTTAAATCGATGAGCTTCTTCCCCCTATTGTTGGCGCGCCACCGTCGGCGTCGCTCAAAACATGAGACCAATTTCATATAAGGTATCAGTACATCTCTTTATTATATATTATCGATGCGTTAGGTTTTTTACGTCATACGAATCATACGTCACCGTCGCCACGCGAGAAATCTGATTCACGTGCGGTTATAGATGTTTCACATCAAAAACAGGCAGTATTATCATAATAAAGAAAATTTATATAGGTTAGAAAATTTTGCTGGAGTAACAAAGGTATGTAGCATTAAAGATAATAAAATCATGACTACCAGAACGAATGCTTGGAATGTTATTCAAAAATTAACATACGGCTTGTAGACGCAAAGGGGAGAAAAGAACCTACAAAAATATCGTGGAACATTATGCCAATATATCAATGGTTTTCAATAAAATATGCAAACGATGTGCAGAAAAATCAAAGAAAAAGAATATTATAGGAACTGTTGGAAGAACTATAATAAGCAAATATTTAACTTCTAGAATACAAATTGATTATTATCAAAGTTTGCCTGTTGGTTCATACAAATTTATTTTACATTATAAAGAGCAATCAACCAAATATAGTATTTTAAGACCACTCAAATGTAAAAGTGCTTGTGAAGTAGCTAAAGAACTTTTAAATATTTTATTAGACTTTGAAGCACCAACTGTGCTACAATCTGATAATGGCCGAAAATTTACTGCGAATAATATCAAAGAGTTGGGAACTCTCTGACCTAATTTGGTTCTTGTGAATGGTAGGCCAAGACACCTACAGAGCCAAGAAAGTGTGGAAAGAGCTAACAGTACTGTAAAAGAATCGTTAGTGACTTGGATGCGTGACAATAACACTTCGTCTTGTTCATTGGGATTAAAATTTGTGCAATGGGTAATTAATACTACTTATCATGATGCAATAAAAATGAAGCCTTATACAGCAATATTTTTCAGCCACAAAAAGTAGGATTAATATCTAATATTCCACAAGAATTTTTAGTTGCAAATAACACAAGAAAATATGTTAAAACCAAGTGAAAACACAGAAACACAGCACCAAGCAAACATAACATTAAATGATACAGACCAGTTAAATTTTGATGGAGAAATTAAAGTTGCCACCCAAGTTAATTCCAAAATAAGTATAATTTTTAAAAGAGTTTGGAACAACACATTAATGAAACATTATATCCTTCAACAATGGATAAAATCATTATTAGTAATAAAAACCTAAGTCATATCGAGGAACCTGAATTATACCAGGACAGTTCTCAGGTTCACAACGACAACTTTAATTGTAAGCTTAACTTTTAACAAAATATTCACTAATGTTTGTAGGTCTTTAATAACCCAGATGTAGAAACGTTTGCCTGTGGAGTGGTAATTTCCTCCTATTTCTCTAATAGCTTTCCTTAGCTCACTCCCTTTAGTAGTAATTAGTCTGGCTCCCCAATCCGTATGTTTGGCATTGAAGTCTCCTCCTAATATAAATCTGTCTCCAGGATGTTGCAGCAATGATTTATAGTCTTCTACTTTAAGGTTATATCTTGGTGGACAATAAACAGCTCCGACTCTTAGATTTTGTTTGGTAGATTTGATTTCTATCATTGCAAGTTGGATCTTTGAACTCTGTAAGTGGTGCTTTTCATGGTGGTTGATAGAATTTTTGATGATTACTGCACTTCCACCTCTTGCTTGATTGTCCGGATGAGTTGCATGGTATATTTTGTAACCTTTTAATTTTATATACGATTGCGCCGTTAGGTGTGTTTCTGATACTAAGCATATATCTATGTGTTGGCAGTTTAAAAATACTTCTATTTCATGTTCTTTGTTTAGAATGCCATTGGCGTTCCAGGTAGCTATTCGTAAGTCTTCTATATCCATTACTTACTTTTTTTTTGGTATAGCTCCGCTTACTTTTCCCTCAACTTTATCCAGTCTAGAGTTGATCCCTTATATCGCTATTGTATTTTGGCTCAGTTGGGAGTTAACTTGGTCCATCATCGTCGTGATATTTTGCAGCATTTTCATCATCGGTGTTTCAGACTCATGGCTTACTGTATTTTCGGTCTGTTTCTTGGCTATTTCAGCATATGAATTCGTTGGATTTGTTTTAGCAGTCGTAAATGTTCTCAGGGGGTTAGTTTGTTTTTTATCTTTCATTAAGTTATTTCTTCTTTTTTGTAATTCTTTTGCTATAATACATCCTCTATAATTGGCAGGATGTGCTTCTGAGCAGTTTATACACTTTGGTGGGCTATTTCTAGCTTTTTTACAATCCGCTGGTAAATGATCTCCTGCGCATTTAACGCACATTGGTTTTCTATTACAATATTGTTGTGTATGTCCATATCTTTGGCATTTTTTGCATTGGGCAATCAGTTTATTGCTTCTTATTGCTTCTATTTTTACTTTCATGTGGTTCAGATACTGTATATTATATATTTTGTTTATATCTTCTTTGTTGTCGAAGGTTAGCATGAATAATGGTAGAGGTAAGTATTTTTCTCTACTTCCTTCTATTTTTTTTTTTAATTTTTGAACTACTTCCCTGATCATAAAATCTCTTTTTTGTAATTCAGCAAAGATACTATTTGTATCACAAGTAGGATGTAAATTTCTTACCATAACTTTTATTGGTCTGTTTGTTTTATTTTCATAAGAGTGCCATTCTATGTTAGCATCTTGCACTTTTTGTCTTAGCTCTCTATAAGCGTTTTCGTTACTTACATTAACTTTTATCTGTTTGGAGTTGATCATGCTTGTATTGCTACCAAGTTTTTCTATTTGTAATTGTTTTTTTATTTCTTCGTAGTTTTCCACATTACTAAGGATAATAGGAGGGGGTTTTATTACTTTCTGCAATTTTTCTTGCTTTGTATTTTTGTTGCTACTGTATTCTAGTTTCTCTGGTGACTCTGACGCCATTCTCTTCTTTTTGTTTTTGTTTTTTGCTAGTATCCAGTCTGTTTCCCTTGCTATAAGTGCTTCCTCTTCTTCCAAATTTGTTGGACTGTATGATTTATTTTTTCTGGTAGGACGTGAAAAATAATCTATACATATAATAAAACTGTAAAAATAAAAATTCTGTACATTAAAGATATTAAAAAAATAAGTAGCGGGGGTGTTACTGCATCGATATAGAACCCAAAAATGTGGTTAGTTTTGTCTGTATGTTTGTGCGCGCATCACATAAAAACTACTGATCCGATTCAAATGCGGTTTTCACAGATGTATTTATCTTCATTCAACTTAACATCTGGTGTATAAAAAAAATTTACCCACCCCTTAACGAAGTCGGGGAAGAAATTTTTATATAACAATCAACACTGAAAAAATAAAATCGACTTACTTGTATTAAAGGGAAGGTACCACTTAGCAATCAGATGGTAAAATGAACGTACAAAGAAAATATTTTGGGGCTTCTTTTATACCCTGTCAGAAAGTTTAAATCTCAGAAAGTGTTATATAAATTAATAAATTCTTGTAATATGGACAGACATACTTTTATGTCCTTGTTTGTTTGCACATGCTAATTTCCAATATTAAAAGCCGTTCCTCTATAGCAAGTGCACACTACATAGAGAAAATAAATCTCACACTGTAAAGTGATTCACTTCAGCAAAATTCATGCTGTACTAGTTTTGACTCCAGTGCCACGTTGGTTAGCCAGAGAATTTAATTATATTAATATTAATTTTACATGTTACAGTGTTTTATCCTTAAAGTAGTAAAGGTCTATAAATTTAAGTTATGCATAGTTTTAGAGCAAAATAGTGTTTAGCACCATACCAGACGTTTTTTACAGTCAATAGAATTTTAAATGTTATATAAGATAACAATTTAAGATAATATATCCAAACTATATAAAAATAATCGTAACATGTATAAAACATATAAAATATTGTCTCAGCAGGTAAATTTGTCAAATTTTAATACTGTCACTTGATAATAAATCCGCCACTGGAATTGGGTTGTTATGTTATTGCAAACTAATAGTATATCATGGAACGAGTGATTAAAATGAAATTTCAATATCGAGAATGTTTTCTCACAACCAGCCACAGCTCAGTAACTCGATAGTTTTATTTTTGGTATCTATTAACAGTAATGAAACAATTCATGCAATTATCGCCAATTGCATTTACAAATTTTTCTGCATTATTTTTATTCATTTGACAAGCTTTTTTAGTATTTAATAGTGTAGATTCATTTGGAATAACTAATATCGGGCTGATGACTTTTCATTAAATAATTTGGTCGCTATATCTCTTCTTGTCGATATAGACTTCCATCCACCGTGCCTTTTAACTTAGTTAGGTTGCTTCCTGCATTTACAAACATAGTGTCAAAAGATTTTCCTATTGCATGCTCTGGATATTCATTGGGATTGCTTAATTATAAATTTATAGCAACCGGTTTGGCACTGTGATATTTTTATTTATACCAACAAATTGCATTGTACATTTTCCGGTTTAATAATTACATACTCTTAAGGAGTAACAAACTTTCAAGTGTTTTTATTTTAAGTGTTTAAAAGTGTACTAATTTGAATGTAAAAACAAATATAGATAAAGTTAAAAATAATTTTTTTTATTATAAACTTACTTTTGTAAACAGGTAAACCTTATCAGGAGGTGGCGGTTTTTGCTTCTTGGCCAATTCAGCAAAATACAGTTTAAACACTTTTTTGGAAAAAGCATTAGTGTCTTTTTAATTCTCCACTCCATAAATTTTAAAGTAAAATTATAACTATACTTTGATTTGTCAGAAATTAAATTTTAAAATGCATATAATCTGCCTCTTTTACAATTTCTTCTGGTTCTATATCACTGTTTTCTAAATTACTTTTACTCATTTTAACGAACTAAATAATATCCACCAGTTACTGACTTATTTCATTAAAATTAAAATTAAAATCCCGGTAGTCTGAGACTTTTAATCTCTAGTGGCTGAAATAAGATTTTAACAATTGTAATCTATTGAATAATAATATATTTCAATCTTATAAGTAGAAAAAGATCTTTTCTCAATTTTTAATACCGTAGAATCAATTTTCTGTAACACTTTAAACACTTACTAAACACGGTTTCAAGATCATTTAATTTTTTAAATAATTACGCTAGAGGCGTAATAAACAAACCAAAATTGCTTGTAGTTAACTTTTCAATGTAGTTCTTAGGCAGTTAATAATGAAAATACTTAAATATTTTCTTATTTGGTTTAAACAACGTTATTTTAAGATTGGTTACCAAAAACATGGTTTTAAATTAAGTATTACAAACTGCCAATTTTGCCAAACTTACCTAACAAAAGAAACGGCCATTTACTATCTATGTATAGGAATTAACTTTCTGATTGGTATTTTTTGGTCTAAGAAGTTTAAGTTTAATAATGAGTTCTTTAAAAGAACAATATGGAGATTTTTTTGAGTTTGGTGCGTATGAGGACCCTGTTGTAGGAATTGCGCCTTTTTCAGGGAATGGATGGAATGTTAGGAAGGAGTTAGCATCTGTCTGTCGTCGGCACTGCTCTCACAAATCTTCCTCTTGTGTTTCTGGAGAGTTGGTCTTCTAACTTCCGTTTCGTTCTTCCGTGGTGGATGAACGTGCCCAAAAGGACATTTCTTTTTGGTGTGAGTGTAAGTGTGTGTTGGAGTGTAACCCACGTGGTGCAATGTGGGGTTGGGAGATTGACGCTGTGGCGTGTCACCTCCGTCATGGAGCCCTTCCATTTGGCAACGACAAAGGGAACAACCGAAACCTTCGCCAAAAACCCAAAAATGTGCTTAGATTTTTTTATCTGTCTGTCTATATGTTTGTGCGCCTATCACATAAAAACTACTGATCCGATTCGAATGCGGCTTTCACAGATGTATTTGTCTTCTTTCAACTTAACATCTGGTGTATAAAAATTTCTCTCCCATTCCTTAAATGGGGTGGGGTAAGAAATTTTTATACAACAATCACACGCCACGCGAACGACGTTGCGAGTACAACTAGTGTTTTTATAAAATAAATTAAACGTCTTATATATTATAAGCCAATCAAACTAGAATATTATTAACGGTATAAAAACAAACACTATATTGGCTAAGATATCAAGTGCCAGAATATGTACTGAAAATATACCAGCATAGAATGCTGTGTCAGTCCATTCATTATCAAAAGTCATGCGGAAACTTTGAAATCAAACTGCTAAATGTTCAATCGACTTAACATATATCACGAATTTGGGAATTGGAAATTAGAACCTCAAGGCAGTAAATAAAGCTTGAAGCACAGAATTCGGTACAGGGGTGCCCTATTAAGATTTTTATGACAAAGTATAATATATATTATATAAATTGAAAAATAATTATATTTTGAAATATTGTTGTTACTCATTACTTAAACCTATGTTGTTTATAGTACATTTTAGCGAATTAAATAAACGTAAAGAAGCGTCAGAAAAAAGCATTTAAGGATATGTACAAGATTTCGAAATAAACATTAAAAAAACATTTTAATGCAGTTTTGTAAATATTTTGTGTTGTAGAAAAACTTTATATGTATATAGGGATGTTTTATTAACAAATAGAGATTTAAGAACTAGAGATACTAGGAAGAGGTATTTGGATCTGGTAAATTAGAGAACGGCGAACAAGTGCTCTCCCAGCACTGAGGCCACATGTGGCTCATTGTGCATCCTCCCGTTTGTAGCGATATCCACATCTCAGTTTTCATCAGGCATAAAGATTTCAAATAGGTAATGAGACTCCCGAGGAGGATTTTCCTGGCATCGGCTAATGAAAGCCAGTAGTCGCCCAACACGGATTTTCTAATTCCAGAAAAAGCCGAACAGTCATACATCACATATTCTACTGTTTTCTTTTATTGTTTGCAACCTCTCCAATGGGGCGATTCTGCTAATTTCATCCTAAAGAAATGTTGTCGCAATAGGGTTGTGGACTATTTTTGGGAAAGTGTTTAAAACCATGCATAAGTACTAAATATAGCCCAAACTATTTATTATTATTTTTTTACTACAACTAATACCTTTAAAATAAGTTAATTAAAATTCCATTTTAAATTTCGCACCAAAACGTGGATATCTGTAAAACGCCCGCTGTGACGTCACTTGTTCCTAACCATTGTCGAAGTTTAATGTAATAGAAAGTTATTTCGTAGGTTTGTGTTAATAAGATGGATTCTACATTTTATAAATGTTGTGCGGTGCCGCAGTGTGAAAGTACTACTATGAAAACACCTGAAAAACTATTTATTCAAGTTTCACGTACAAAAACGATGGGGAAAATTTAGCTTCAACTAGCCTGTCGGAATCCGGCACTTTATGTACCGGGCAAATTTTGCACTTAACTTTGCACAATTTTGCATCTCGACGAAGTTGGACATATCCCACAGCATCGTCTCCATATGACTGCCTCGAGGAAGTAAAACGAAATGAAACAATTTGTTAAAAAGATAAAACATAACCTCCAAATCATATTATTTTATTTTATTATATTCAATTTAACTTTTCGAGTTTACAAATCCCTACGATTACTATTATAATGTATCCTAAGTATATTAGTTACATGGAGGTCTTCACATTTCTGAATTCAGCAGAGCAGAAGTTACTATTTGTTGCGAAGAAATTAGCCACCGCAACGCAATAAATCTTGGCAAATTTGAACTATCTGCCTTAATATATCCACTTTACATTATGGGAAAACCTTTAGAAATGGATTCAAAAAGATAATTGTTTAAATTTCGAAGAAATTTCACGGGAATCACAGTAATAATATTATCCAAATATCAACAAACACCATATTAATTGACAGCGAAAATTCTTGTTTGGCAACAAGTGACGTCACACATTTTGATTGGTGTTCATTGTCACGTGTATTGAGAGTGAAATATTTAATTACATTTTATTAAATAAAAAATTAATCCCTTGTTTATTGAAGAAAATATTGTGTTTTTTATTATTTTTATTATAGAAACTAACTTTTCGTGGTAAAATTATATACTTATTTGAGTACAGTCCACATCCCTATTGGCAGAGATCTGTCAATGCCTTAAATTTTCTTGCTGTTTTCTCGCCAGGAGAAGGTAATAACTCTTTAAACTACAGTTTGATGGTTAACCTTAGCAATATATAAATTTTTAGTAAGAGTGCTGTTTGATAAGGTCCGCGACAGCGGACTTTGCTAGCGTTCAAAATGCGGTTGCTTTTAGAGTTCCTTTGATCCCGTTCGGAGTGACCACGTTATTCCGACTGGCCTTAGTTAGAGTTTGGTCATATTCTAGTACCAAATTTAAGGTAATGCGTGGTCTACTAAAGGCAATAGTGCTTGTCGGTAGTCCCTTTAAATATTAACATTTTTGTCTGTGATGTTCCTGTTGCAGCTATAGTTATGCCTGTAAGTTCTGACTGAAAGACACTTGACAAGCTATCCATAGCCTATTTTGTTTTAAGGGTGAGGGATCTAGAATATATTTCATATCCCACACCTTACTGCGTTGTTAATTCATTTGTATAGGTTACGTTATTCGTTACGTTTTTGGTGCGCAACCTATCTTGCGCAACTTTCTAATTTGATGTGATCGTGAGTAGTGTAGACTAGGGCTCGGAATTTCTGAAATTTTTGTATTCGATTAGTCGTTTTTCGAATTATTCGAATAGTCGAATAATTCGAATATTCGAATAACTCAAATATTCGAATAGTCGAATAATTCGAATATTCGACTATAAGAATATTTGAATACTTCAAATAGTTCAAATAATTGACTATTCGAATAATTTTATATAATATATTACATATATATATTATTAAATTAATTATTAACAATAATTCAAATTAAATTTTTGAATAATTCGATTCTCAACCTTTTCTTTACTGCGGCACACTTTTAACGATTTCAAAATTTGGTGGCACGCAAAAAAAGAGATTAGTTTAAAAATTATTTAGGTACTTTCGTATAACACACTGCGTAAATTAATTTATGATGATAATTTTAAATGTGCAAAACAAAATTTTTGGCGACACACTTTTAAAATTTCGTGGCAGAGTAGTTAAGAATCACTGTATTAGGGCTTTGTTTCTTCTTTGGGAATTCAGAATTTCAGAACAGTGAGAGTACCTATAGTTACATATTTAGTTATGTTATTTTTTACGCGTACCTTCATATTCTTCTATACATAATTATTACATACCCCAGCTACAATATGCCCCCAGATAGACAGCCCAAGAGGACAAATGCGTTAAATTAACAATGCGCAAAGGGGTTTAGGATTTTGTGAATTTTATATAGAGTGCTTGAAAACCACGAAAACAGGACTTTCGTCATGTTTAAATGAGCAACTTACAAAATTAGTCCGAGTTAAACTTAATTTCTGAGCAAAAACACTTGTACCAAAAACACGAATATTGAGTAGTCAATTAAAGTTGAATGATTATAATAGTCGAGAATTTTTCGAATAGTCAAATTATTTGAATATTCAATTAGTCAATATTCGAATAATCGAATTATTCGAATAGTCAAATTATTTGAATATTCGATTAATCAAATTATTTGAATAGTCGAATTTTTTGTATAACAAAAAATTCGAATTTAGAATAGTCGAATATTCGAATATTCGAATTATTCGAATAAAACTCCGAGCCCTAGTGTAGACCCTTACTTTGCCTATACTTTATAATGCTTTTTAAACTATAATATTCATAATTATATTTTGCTATAGTGAAGTGCAAGTATTTTTGAATTTACTATGGCAGAAAGGGGTGTAGATAATATTGCCGGAACTTCTGAAAAACACGTGGCTGCCAGGTACGTTATAATTCATGTATTATGTGTAT
Organism: Altica lythri; assembly: GCA_964028335.1. Classification (NCBI taxonomy): domain Eukaryota; kingdom Metazoa; phylum Arthropoda; class Insecta; order Coleoptera; family Chrysomelidae; genus Altica; species Altica lythri. The sequence continues at coordinate 20,545,542 of OZ034802.1, read as the reverse complement.
GAGCATTTATGATTTGTATTTATTGAATGTATAATAATCATTAATGTAGTTCATATGATTATATATATATATATATATATATATATATATATATATATATATATATATGAGAACAACATACAATTAGATATTTAATCCAATATAAATTACCAAGCGTATCCACGTAAAATAGACAATTTCTAACCTAACCAAAAATTATTTTTTTTTTCCGATATCTATAAATTCCTTAAGGTTATTATAATTTATTTTATAAATAATTTTTTGATATCAGTTAAATAAGCTTTTTTGCGTCTGTTTTGACAATCGTACTTAAGGAGTAAACTCCAGTCGTACGTCGGAGCTGATACACACACAATTTTTTTTAACGTTAATCATTTTGTTATTTCCAATTTCACTTCATTATTTCATTATTCTTGTACAGGTATAATACAACTTTAACTTTAAATTTTATACGAGTTTCTATACCAAGCACAGTATTAAGTAAAGACTTTAATTTAATAACTAGTTACAACGTATAATGGTTTTTCAATATTTAAGCTTTAAAAATGTCAAATTCATAAAAGTATAATTTAAAACGATTGTGAAACGAGATTATTTCATCAATATTAGTTTTTAAAAACTAAATTTTTCAAATGGAGAAAACTTTTTTTACAAGCTAAATTCAATAATCTAGAGATTTACCTGATAAATTAATTAAAAGCTTTCAATCTATGCCTATATAAAATTGCCAATTTTAATTTTAATTCTATTGGCGTACGTTTTTAAATCGCATATAAAACAGAAAAAAAAAACTTTATTTTGTATAATTAAAAACTTTCTGTTATTAACAATACATAATACCTATCTATTTTTTAGCAGAATAATTTATTATGTTCTTATTTTGTGCTACCCTGTACTTTTGATTTCTGCAATCAATCTCATCTTCCTACGCTGATTCAAATGTGTAAATTGACAAAGGACTAAATTAACTATGAGTGAGGCACTAATGCTCTTCTATCTCTCCACTCCTTCCTCTTTTGCAGTTACCCTTTCAATGCTTTAACGCGATGCTAGCTTCAGGCATCACGCTGCTCTGTTGGTGCTTGTGCCATTTCCGTTGTACCGGTTGTCAGACATTTCCAGCAATATAGAGAATTATTAAAACATACAGCTAATTATCAAAAGAAAATTTATTAGGTTGAATTTTTTTATTTATCTATCATATAAAAGTGAATCGTTGAACGTGTTGCCAAGCGCAATTATCGAGAGCAGCTAAACCGATTTTGTTAATTTTTTTTTTATAAAATTTATTAAAGTACGTTTGGGGGTCTTACAAAGAGAAAAATTTAACAAATTTCCTAAACAAATTCTAAAACCAACACTTTTCTATATTTACATACAAAAGATTCGTAATTATAATTAAAAGTTAAGTTAGTGGAGGGATTCCGGGAAGGCAAAACAATTAAGTGAAGTTAGTATCGTATAAATATTAATGTCAATATTTGTCACTATTTATATAATGGTAACTTTACTCAAAAATAAATTCTCTATGATAAAGTAAATTTCCTACAGATGTGCTGACTGGCTGCATTACTTTTCCTAAGAGCTTTTGTTAGCTAACGTAATCAACAGCTAAACTCATTAAAAAAAAGTGTTTTCAAATGTTTCTCAAAATAACTTATAGCGGTGAAGCCCAAGAGCGGATTTCGGGATTTACAAAAACTCGTTAGAAAATCATAAAAGTAAAAAGTTTAAAGCCTGATATGAATCTCCTTTGAAGATCGAATTTTTAAACTCACTTGATTTGTCAGGATTACCACCTCACAGTCTGACAACCGGTACAACGAAAATTATAATTTTCAATATTAACAAACCGCAACTTTGTAACCTCGCATTCCAATATTTCCGACTGACGTACCATTCAAGATTAAATGATTACAGTTTCCAGTACGGCTTACTTCCGCTTGACTGTAAACAAATCTCAGGGAAAACCATCTGCTCTTTTTTTATGCGCCAGGTAATCAATTAAAAAATATTGTGTAATATATAGTTATACAATAAAAATTAAACTTAATTTAAAATAAATAAAATGTTATATATTAAGTAGGGATCACAATAAAAAATGAAATTGTTATTTTCATTGACATTTTAGTGAATAATATAAATATTTTAAGTTTTATATAATTTTTATCTCTTGACCTAATGTAATTGTTTTTTTATTTTTTTTTTATTTTACTAGCTGACCCAGTGTCCCGAATAGCAGAATAAGTATTAAAAATAAAATAAGTGTGTGTGTCAGCTCCGACACGCAACTGGAGTTTACTCCTTAAGAACGATCACCATGGTAGTTTTTGTGTTTTTATAACTAATATGTAAATAATAGTGCCTGAAAAATATGTAACACTATTTACACTAATTTAACTACCTTAATGGTAAAACCAAGAGATGGCGCTACAAATTTATTAAATAGTTATTAGGCGTATCTTTGAAAATTTAATAGTCGTAAAGTCCAACAATTATGTACGTCATTGACTTATTAAGTTTATTTGTTTTGTATTTTTATTATAAATGTTTAAAATTTAATTGTATATTTTTGGAGTTTACTCTTAAGAAACGATATATGGCGCCTGGTATGAAAAAATATATAGGTAGTAAAATCGTGTTAAACAATCACGTTGAGAAAAGTGTCACAGTGACAATGAGAAAAGTATCACACGCAGGCGCAGTCAAACAGAATAATAATATCATTTTTCTTCAAGCGTATAATAATAACTATATTACTTTTTGCAACACAGACCGTAGAAATATCCCATTATTTTACTAGTACAAAAATGAATTTTCATTATTGTACTAATAAAATAATGGGGCGTTGTAATCAAGTAGGTAGGAACTGTCATTTTTAAACTTATTTAATTTGACGTTTGTCTGTTTTGAAAATTTTGTGAAAAATGTCTCAAGAATTGAAATGTACGCCTCCGGAATTAGTTGAAATAGCTAATTCCAGTATTGAAACTCTAATTCCAACGAAGTCGCGTAAACTGTATGATTTTGCATACGAAAAATTTCTAAAATGGTGCAATGAATATAATGTACAGCAATACACGGAAAACGTTATGCTTGCATACTTCACGAATTTGTCCAGAAAGTTTAAAAGTTCTACTCTATGGGCACAGTATTCAATGATTAAAAGTCAATTAAACATTAAACATAATGTTAAAATAGAAAAATATAGCAAATTAATTGCATTTATAAAGCGCCAAGGGGAAAATTATACACCGAAAAAATCAAAAGTATTAACACAAGATCAATTTGATAAATTTCTCAAGGATGCACCAAATAATGTTTATTTAGCAACAAAGGTAGGTACTTTCTTATTTCTTTTTAATCATTATTACGTTTATTAAACCGTTGACAGTGATATCTACTAGCAGATCAATATTTAACTTGACAGCAAATATTACCTCATTTCCTACTTATAACATTTAATGACGGTAGCTCAGTGGCAGAGCTTTTGTCTTCGGTCGCAAAGGTCAGCGGTTCTAATCCCGGTGCTACCAGCTTTTTTTTTTATTTATTTCAACGTTTGTTTTAGGTTATATTAATATTTGGAGTCACAGGAGCCCTTAGATGGGATGAACTTGTTAATTTAAAGTCTAGCGAAATCCAAGATTTGGGAAATTTAATTTTGGTTAAAATCATAAACACAAAAAACAAAAAACAACGGTCGTTTACTATAATTGGCGATTTTTATTTGAATTTGGTAAGACAGTATACGGCTCTTCGTCCGGATGATATTGGCCTGCAGCGATTTTTTATTAAATACCAGAATGGTAAATGTCACCGTGTGGTAATGGGTATCCACAAAATATCAAACGTACCAAAAGACGTTGCTACGTTTTTGAAATTAACAAATCCTCATGAATATACAGGACATTGCCTTCGGAGGACTTCCGCAACTATTTTAGTTGACAACGGAGGTGATATTACCGCTTTAAAGCGGCATGGTGGATGGAAATCCACCAGTGTTGCTGAAGGGTACTTAGAGGATTCCATTTCCAGTAAAACACAAACTGCACAAAAAATACTTAATTGGCAAGAACAACCAAGTAATAGTTCTGGAATCGCTGACATAATAATCGACAATCAATTTACTAATAATATGATGTATACCAATGACAAAATTGTAAATGTCGAAGCTGAAAGCGGTGGCAGTGGCTTAAATTTAAACAACTGCAGTATACAAAACTGCACATTTAATATTACTGTTAATAAATAGGTAACACTTTATGTAATTTTTCGTTTGTATTAATTAAATAGTTGAGATATAAACAAAGCCTTCTATATTTTTTATAAAATGCATATTATTATTACGCTTGAAGAAAAAATAGTATATGTTACTCGGAGCAGAAGGCCCATTATATGTTTCGCCCAGTTTGCACAGCCTTGGCTAGCGCCTCGGCAGTGCAAGAATCTGGGCTCAACAATAATGTTGGCCTTCTACTCCTAGTAACATAATATACTATTCTCTCTTTCTATGCTTTTCCCAAACATCTTATACTGAACGCATAGAGAAAGCACTTCTTGAAGTTTTCAAAATTTATTGTTATATTTATTTATATTATTATTCTGTTTGATTTTACTACCCATATTTTTTTTCATACCAGGCGCCTTATATATCGTTTCTTACGGAGTAAAATCCAAAAATTAAAGCGGTTTGTACTTAACACATAACTATTTACAACTATTTTATTGTAACGGGATAACCGTAAAGAAAGGGACCTTAATTTGAAAGATTGTTATTGACAGTTGATTTTTAGAAGTTTCTAAAAATCAACTGACCATTTTAAATAATGTTTCTAGAAAATTCTAGAAACTTCTTAACACACTGACTAGATTAAATAATGTTTCTAGAAAATTCTAGAAAGATCTAAACACACTAACTAGATTAAATAAAGTTGTATATAAGGGGATGCATGGGCAGTTAACGTCAGTTCAAGTTCAAGTATTCACAAGAGTTCATTGTATTGTCAAGTAGTTAGACGTTATCCAGCAGAGTTCAGTGTATCTTAACAATTTTGTAAATAAATTGTGTAAAAGTCCCCATAAGTGTTTCAAATTGGTGTCAGGTGTGGGGTGAAGATACAAGAATGCCTGGAAAAAAGATAAATGAACTATTGGTGGCTGAGCTCAGAAGAGAGCTCGAAGAATTGGAGTTTAAAACTACTGGAAGCAAATCCGTATTGTTAAGAAGGCTCCGTGAATACTATGTAAATAATGATTTGGACCCTGACGCTGTGGAGTTCGAAGACCCAGTTCAAAAAACAAATTCTGAACTAGCTCAACAACTTTTCCGGCTGCAAGAAGAACAAACTCAACAACTTTCCCGGCTGCAAGAAGAACAAGCTCAACAACTTTCCCGGCTGCAAGAAGAACAAACTAAACAACTTTCCCAGTTGTCCAGTGAGATAAGCAGCCAGCGCAAAGATATGTCCCAGCTGTCGCAACGAATGACGAACCAACAAGAGGAGCTATCCAGTCAGATGAAGAGCCAGCGCGAAGATCTGTCCCAGCTGTCACAACGAATGACGAACCAGCAAGAGGAGCTGTCCAGTCAGATGAAGAGCCAACAAGAGGAGCTATCACAACGGATGTCTACCCTATCAGATGAGTTATCCAGTTCATTCTCCCAGCAAATATCACATCTTCGTGACAAGCAAAATCAGCAAGTAGCCAACTTGAATCAGCAAGTAGACAACTTGAATCAGCAAGTGACCAACATACGAGACGAGCAAAATCAGCAGCAAATGCAGTCCGAAATAAGGAAGCTTCAACAAGAACAGGAAGCTTGTCGTCGAAACCAGCCCATCCACCACGGCGACGGAGATGCAGAAAGGATGGAGACCTTCCACGTAGACATCGACCGACTAGGAAACGGGGAGGCGACCCAAGTACGAACTACGATGAAACCCCCAATCTTTGACCGGAAGACTTCCTGGCCAAATTACCTGAAACAATTTGACGCAGCGTTCAGAGCGAATGGATGGTCATCCCAGGAGAAGGCATTGTCCTTAATCGTAGCTCTGCGAGGCGAGGCTTTAGACGCCTTGCAATCATTGACACCGGATGAATCTGACAACTTCGATTTATTGGTGAATCGTCTAGAGATGCGTTATGGTCAACCTCATCTACAACCGGTGTACCGAATGCAGTTAAAGAGCCGAAAGCAAAAAAATGGAGAGACTATCCAGGAATTTGAAGCGGTAGTAGCAAGAATGGTACGACTTGCGTATTCAAATGCAGCGGAGGATTTCCTGGAGTGCCTGGCATTTCAAACCTTCACCGATGGTCTTCGAGACGTCAAGTTGCAGCGCGCTGTACGGTTGGCACGGCCGACGACTCTTGTAGACGCCTTGACCATTGCCCTGGAGTTTGAGGCGGCGACGGAGGCCTCACGTGGAGTTGCTCGACTCAGGGAAATCACCGGTAACTACGACCATGCCGTTCATTCCGTTAGCGACGTCGAAGCGGTAGTAGAGAGGTTAATGAAGTTATCTCCAAAAAGAAGGCGCCCAGTGAGATGCTGGAACTGCGGAGAACTAGGCCATATAAGAAATACTTGCCCCTATAAAGGAAAATCTTCTGCTGAAGTACCCCAGCCGCAGGAAAACTAGAACGGGTCGACTCCTGGAGGGCGAAATCGACCCCAAACATTCCCAAAGCCCCTCACACCATTAAATTGGCAACTCTGCGACATCACGTGGGCAGCTTATATATAGATGGCCTCATTGATGGGAAGAACTTTAGCATGCTGGTAGACACTGGAGCTATGAAAACTATCGTTCAACCATCCATCATTATGCGAAAGAAGATGTGGCCTACCAGTTGGAGACTGCGTACCGCTACCGGAGATTCTGCTAGAGTCTACGGTAAGATACAGGTGACGCTATAGTTTGGTTCAACCTCTCTTGTTCACTCAGTGCTGGTGGCTGACGTTGATGAAGATGTTGTTCTGGGCATGGATGTTATGCTCCACTGTGGTTTTCATTTGGATCTTCGCCGACGTATCCTTCGTACTGGTAATGAAGAAATATTCCTGCACCGACAACAAGTTGACAATGCCTCAATTAAGTTAATTGATGATATCGAACTTCCGGCGAGCTGCGAATGTGTCGTCACAGCGCGGTTGGATGGACTGGAGCCAGATGGTGCCCCAGCCATGATAGAGCCGAAGAACCATGACCATGAATTGGGAAAAGGTCTCCTTGTAGGTAAGACTCTTGTTAGATCCGCTAAAGAGGTACCCATCCGAGTTATTAAATTGAACGATCATCCAGTTCTTCTCCGAAAGGACACGGAAATGGGAAGTTTAGAACCAGTAACGGCCATAATTTACAAGGTAAACGCTACGGAAACAGATGAGACCAACGGAATTGAACAATTAATGACAAAATTAGATCCCTCTTTGTCAAAATTAGAAAAGAAACAGGTAAGAGATCTACTTTACCGTTATAAACCTGTATTTGGTTCTAAAAGTAAACTGGGAAGAACTGATGTTGTACAACATAGAATTGACACTGGTGATGCACGTCCGATTCGACAGGTACCCCGAAGGATGCCTTAAATTAAGAAGGAAGAAGCAGACAAAGCCCTTAAAGAAATGATTCAAAATGGCATAGTCGAACCATCCAGTAGTCCGTGGACTTCTCCTGTGGTATTAGTGAGAAAGAAAGAGGGATCAATGCGGTTTTGTGTCGACTATCGAAAGCTAAATGATGTCACTAAGAAGGACAGTTATCCTCTGCCAAGGATTGATGATGCCCTCGACGCTTTGGCGGGTTTTACTTTGTTTTCTACCTTGGACCTTAAAAGCGGATACTGGCAAGTTAAAATGAATCCTGCAGACAAAGAAAAGACTGCTTTTACCAGTGGATCAGGGTTGTGGCAATTCACGGTCCTTCCGTTTGGCCTCTGTAATGCTCCTGCTACGTTTGAACGACTAATGGAGAACATCCTGCGGGGTTTGTCATGGGAAACTTGTCTAGTTTATCTAGACGACATCATCATAATGGGAAAGACCTTTAAGGAACATTTATCTAACCTGGAAGAAGTCTTTAAAAAATTACAGAACGCTAATCTAACATTAAATGTTGAGAAATGCCACTTGTTTCAGAGACAGGTCAACTATTTAGGACATAACGTAAGCAAGGATGGCGTTGCTGTTGACCCCGCTAAGATACAGGCCGTTCAGGAATGGCCAATCCCTATCGACAAACATCAGCTCCGGAGTTTCTTGGGTCTTTGTTCCTATTACCGACGATACGTCAAGAATTTTGGAGACATCGCCAAACCCTTGACACGTTTGACAGAACAAGATAAGTCCTTCTGTTGGGATCAGGAATGTCAAGAGGCGTTTAAAATATTGAAGAAACAGCTTACGACAGCACCTGTTCTTGCTTATCCACTTCCTGATGGTAAGCTTATTCTGGACACCGACGCCAGCAATGTGGGAATTGGAGCCGTCTTGTCACAGCTACAAGATGGTAAGGAAAGAGTGGTTGGTTACTTCAGCAAAACTTTATCAAAAGCTGAAAAGAACTACTGTGTAACTCGGAGGGAACTGTTAGCAGTTGTAAAATCCGTCGAACACTTTTATAAATATCTGTATGGCAGAAAATTCCTGATCAGAACAGACCATGCTAGCTTAAAGTGGTAACTTAACTTTAGGAACCCAGAAGGACAGATAGCAAGATGGCTCGAAAAACTGTCTACCCTATCAGATGAGTTATCCAGTTCGTTCTCCCAGCAAATATCACATCTTCGTGACAAGCAAAATCAGCAAGTAGCCAACTTGAATCAGCAAGTAGACAACTTGAATCAGCAAGTGACCAACATACGAGACGAGCAAAATCAGCAGCAAATGCAGTCCGAAATAAGGAAGCTTCAACAAGAACAGGAAGCTTGTCGTCGAAACCAGCCCATCCACCACGGCGACGGAGATGCAGAAAGGATGGAGACCTTCCACGTAGACATCGACCGACTAGGAAACGGGGAGGCGACCCAAGTACGAACTACGATGAAACCCCCAATCTTTGACGGGAAGACTTCCTGGCCAAATTACCTGAAACAATTTGACGCAGCGTTCAGAGCGAATGGATGGTCATCCCAGGAGAAGGCATTGTCCTTAATCGTAGCTCTGCGAGGCGAGGCTTTAGACGCCTTGCAATCATTGACACCGGATGAATCTGACAACTTCGATTTATTGGTGAATCGTCTAGAGATGCGTTATGGTCAACCTCATCTACAACCGGTGTACCGAATGCAGTTAAAGAGCCGAAAGCAAAAAAATGGAGAGACTATCCAGGAATTTGAAGCGGTAGTAGCAAGAATGGTACGACTTGCGTATTCAAATGCAGCGGAGGATTTCCTGGAGTGCCTGGCATTTCAAACCTTCACCGATGGTCTTCGAGACGTCAAGTTGCAGCGCGCTGTACGGTTGGCACGGCCGACGACTCTTGTAGACGCCTTGACCATTGCCCTGGAGTTTGAGGCGGCGACGGAGGCCTCACGTGGAGTTGCTCGACTGAGGGAAATCACCGGTAACTACGACCATGCCGTTCATTCCGTTAGCGACGTCGAAGCGGTAGTAGAAAGGTTAATGAAGTTATCTCCAAAAAGAAGGCGCCCAGTGAGATGCTGGAACTGCGGAGAACTAGGCCATATAAGAAATACTTGCCCCTATAAAGGAAAATCTTCTGCTGAAGTACCCCAGCCGCAGGAAAACTAGAACGGGTCGACTCCTGGAGGGCGAAATCGACCCCAAACATTCCCAAAGCCCCTCACACCATTAAATTGGCAACTCTGCGACATCACGTGGGCAGCTTATATATAGATGGCCTCATTGATGGGAAGAACTTTAGCATGCTGGTAGACACTGGAGCTATGAAAACTATCGTTCAACCATCCATCATTATGCGAAAGAAGATGTGGCCTACCAGTTGGAGACTGCGTACCGCTACCGGAGATTCTGCTAGAGTCTACGGTAAGATACAGGTGACGCTATAGTTTGGTTCAACCTCTCTTGTTCACTCAGTGCTGGTGGCTGACGTTGATGAAGATGTTGTTCTGGGCATGGATGTTATGCTCCACTGTGGTTTTCATTTGGATCTTCGCCGACGTATCCTTCGTACTGGTAATGAAGAAATATTCCTGCACCGACAACAAGTTGACAATGCCTCAATTAAGTTAATTGATGATATCGAACTTCCGGCGAGCTGCGAATGTGTCGTCACAGCGCGGTTGGATGGACTGGAGCCAGATGGTGCCCCAGCCATGATAGAGCCGAAGAACCATGACCATGAATTGGGAAAAGGTCTCCTTGTAGGTAAGACTCTTGTTAGATCCGCTAAAGAGGTACCCATCCGAGTTATCAAATTGAACGATCATCCAGTTCTTCTCCGTAAGGACACGGAAATGGGAAGTTTAGAACCAGTAACGGCCATAATTCACAAGGTAAACGCTACGGAAACAGATGAGAACAACGGAATTGAACAATTAATGACAAAATTAGATCCCTCTTTGTCAAAATTAGAAAAGAAACAGGTAAGAGATCTACTTTACCGTTATAAACCTGTATTTGGTTCTAAAAGTAAACTGGGAAGAACTGATGTTGTACAACATAGAATTGACACTGGTGATGCACGTCCGATTCGACAGGTACCCCGAAGGATGCCTTAAATTAAGAAGGAAGAAGCAGACAAAGCCCTTAAAGAAATGATTCAAAATGGCATAGTCGAACCATCCAGTAGTCCGTGGACTTCTCCTGTGGTATTAGTGAGAAAGAAAGAGGGATCAATGCGGTTTTGTGTCGACTATCGAAAGCTAAATGATGTCACTAAGAAGGACAGTTATCCTCTGCCAAGGATTGATGATGCCCTCGACGCTTTGGCGGGTTCTACTTTGTTTTCTACCTTGGACCTTAAAAGCGGATACTGGCAAGTTAAAATGAATCCTGCAGACAAAGAAAAGACTGCTTTTACCAGTGGATCAGGGTTGTGGCAATTCACGGTCCTTCCGTTTGGCCTCTGTAATGCTCCTGCGACGTTTGAACGACTAATGGAGAACATCCTGCGGGGTTTGTCATGGGAAACTTGTCTAGTTTATCTAGACGACATCATCATAATGGGTAAGACCTTTAAGGAACAGTTATTTAACCTGGAAGAAGTCTTTAAAAGATTACAGGACGCTAATCTAACATTATATGTTGAGAAATGCCACTTGTTCCAGAGATAGGTCAACTATTTAGGACATAACGTAAGCAAGGATGGCGTTGCTGTTGACCCCGCTAAGATACAGGCCGTTCAGGAATGGCCAATCCCTATCGACAAACATCAGCTTCGGAGTTTCTTGGGTCTTTGTTCGTATTACCGACGATATGTCAAGAATTTTGGAGACATCGCCAAACCCTTGACACGTTTGACAGAACAAGATAAGTCCTTCTGTTGGGATGAGGAATGTCAAGAGGCGTTTGAAATACTAAAGAAACAGCTTACGACAGCACCTGTTCTTGCTTATCCACTTCCTGATGGTAAGCTTATTCTGGACACCGACGCCAGCAATGTGGGAATTGGAGCCGTCTTGTCACAGCGTCAAGATGGTAAGGAAAGAGTGGTTGGTTACTTCAGCAAAACTTTATCAAAAGCTGAAAAGAACTACTGTGTTACTCGGAGGGAACTGTTAGCAGTTGTAAAATCCGTCGAACACTTTTATAAATATCTGTATGGCAGAAAATTCCTGATCAGAACAGACCATGCTAGCTTAAAGTGGTTACTTAGCTTTAGGAACCCAGAAGGACAGATAGCAAGATGGCTCGAAAAACTGCAGGAATATGATGTTGAAATCGAGCACAGACCTGGAACAAGACATCGTAATGCTGATGCACTTTCCAGAAGACCATGTCGACCTAATTGCCCCCATTGTACCCGTATGGAGCAGAACGAGGAAAAACTTGCCGTAGTTAAGGTTGTGCCAGAAGACGAGAGCTCTATGCTGGAGGAGCAACAAGAAAACGATCCCGTTCTGAGAAAGATTCGGGAGTGGAAGAGAATGGACCGTCGTCCGTTGTGGAGAGAGATATCCTCATCCTCTCCTGCTTTAAAAGCATACTGGTCCCAATGGAACTCTTTAATTTTGGACGAAGGGCTCGTTAAAAGACTTGTAGAAAATTCCGAGGGCACAGAAACAAGATAACAAATAGTGGTCCCAAGAAATGCTGTACCAGAAATTTTAAAACAGATGCATAATGATAGTTCTGGAGGACATCTGGGTATCACAAAAACGCTGCAAAAGATCCGAGATAGATTTTACTGTGTAAATTGCACTAATGATGTTAAAGATTGGTGTCGTAAATGCACTACATGTGCTGCCAGTAACGGTCCGCACCGAAAACCGAAGGCGGAAATGCAGCAATACCTGGTTGGAAGTCCTTTTGAAAGAATCGCAGTAGATATATTGGGGCCACTTCCACAGACCGATGTAGGAAACAAGTACATCTTTGTTGTAATGGACTACTTCACTAAATGGGTTGAAGCATATGCAGTTCTTAATCAGGAAGCCACCACTTTAGCAGATATATTGGTTAAACAATTCGTAAGCCGATTTGGGGTACCACTAGAATTACATTCAGACCAACGAAAAGAAATTTTGAGAGCAAGCTGTTTCAAGAAGTTTGCCAAAGATTAGGCATCCACAAAACGAGAACCACAGCGATGCACCCTCAGTCTGATGGAATGGTGGGACGAATGAACCGGACTATAACCAACTATCTGTCAAAAGTGGTGTCAGATTGTCAGAGGGATTGGGATCGACATATTCCACTATTTCTAATGGCAATTCGATCGGCCATCAACGAATCAACTGGCCAAACGCCTGCGAAGGTCCTGTTCGGTAGAGAAATGAGGCTACCATGTGGTGTTTGGTTGTAAACTTGGTGAAGAATTGGCACGTAAACAATATGTCGCCGACCTTCAGAATCGAATGGAGAATATAGACAACCTGGTGCGTGGAAAACTACAATTATCTAGTGATCGGATGAAGAGGTACTATGACACACGGACAATGGAAAAGAGTTACCAAGTTGGAGATTTAGTCTGGCTCTATAACCCCCGACGGCGTCGAGGTATTTGTCCCAAATTACAAAAGAACTGGGAAGAAGAAGATTAACGATGTCATTTATCGGATCGTGAAAATTCCCAGAGGGAAACCCGTCGTGGTCCATCATGATCGTTTGGCGCCTTACCAGGGAAACCACAGTGGAGATGCGCAGCAACTCCAAGAAGATGGTTTGGCTGGCTCAGGGAGTGTGCGGGATTTCGATGTAGGAAATAACATTCCAGGAGGAATGAATCTAAGGAGGGGGCAGTGTAACGGGATAACCGTAAAGGAAGGGACCTTAATTTGAAAGATTGTTATTGACAGTTGATTTTTAGAAGTTTCTAAAAATCAACTGACCATTTTAAATAATGTTTCTAGAAAATTCTAGAAACTTCTAACCACACTGACTAGATTAAATAATGTTTCTAGAAAATTCTAGAAAGATCTTAACACACTAACTAGATTAAATAAAGTTGTATATAAGGGGATGCATGGGCAGTTAACGTCAGTTCAAGTTCAAGTATTCACAAGAGTTCATTGTATTGTCAAGTAGTTAGACGTTATCCAGCAGAGTTCAGTGTATCTTAACAATTTTGTAAATAAATTGTGTAAAAGTCCCCATAAGTGTTTCATTATTAATATCAAATGATCGCAAGTAACCAAAAGTGTTTGTTTTTAATATGAAATTTTCTTTTAAATTATACCCTAGTCCCTAGAGTGTTAATAAGCCATACTTCCCCTTCTCTTTTATTGCCAAAGTGCTACATCTTAATTTTTTAAGTATTCAAATAATAATTTGTTATTTTCTTATTCGAAATCTTTCAAGGGATTTTTAAAATTTCTGAAAGTTCAGGAAGTATACAAGCAAGAATATAAAATGACATTAAAAAAATGTCGCATCCAGCACGACTCGAACCCGCAACCTTTGCTTCTCCGTTAAATGTAGCATATTATCCATTCACTTCTTATTCCTATCTCAGTAGACTATGCATTTTATTTTTTGGATTGGCACTTCATTTTGTTGGGTTGGTACATGGTTGGTACCTAAACTGAAAACGTCCTATCCTACTGTTGAAATATTGACTGCTCATATTATCAAAGGTTAAAATTTTTAAAGATAGAAATATTCAATAAGCAATGCCAAAAAAATCAGTATGGAACTACATAACAACGTCATTAAATGTTATGGTATGTTTAAGAAATAAAGCAACAGCAGCGAAAGTGGCTCAGATCTTTAAAGTAAGTGCCTACCATTTTGCTATTTCTTTTAAATGAATCCTAGTTTGTGACAGCTAACATAAAGTTATATATTTTGCATTAGATTAATTGAAAGAGGTTTTTGTAATGATTTTATAAATATGTATCACTTTTTAAATAAAATTTATATTATTAACATAATACATAACCGTTTTTGACAGATATCATAATAAATTATAAACAACGTTGTCAGATTTCACATTTCTAAATTAAACATTTTGTAACTATAATTTAATTCAAAATTTTGTTAAATATTTTTAAATCTCTTAACTACCTTTGTGTAACTGAGGTATATTTTTTGAAAATGACAAACATTCTAAATGCTTATGTTTTTTAGATTAGTGTTTGAAAAATACGGAGAATTATTAAGGATTGAAAAATAATGAGAAAGTCGCAGATAAAGGAAGTAAAACTGATACATTTGAGAATTTTATTTTAAAAAAGACTTACAGCGACAGATTTGGATCTACTAATCTAAAAATGAACATTTTACTTTGGACTGTGGTGGTCATGGACAATGCGCCATACCATTCAGTTCAACTTAACAAACCACCCTATTTTAGCGAAAAAAGCGATGTTGCAGGAATGGTTGATTAACAATAACATTACCTTTGACACAAAAATGACAAAGAAACAACTGTATTCAATAATATTACCTTATAAAACTGACGAAAAGATATATGTAGTAGATGAAATTTTAAAACAACGAGTACATGAAGTACTTCGACTACCACCATACCATTGTCATTACCTACAATCCAATAGAACAAGCATGGGGGTTTACTAAGACATATTATAACAAACATACAACATCTACTTATCTTGACCAGGATAGAGTTAAAAAAAAGTGGACACAAGCATTGACTAAATGTACACCAGACATGTGGCGAAATTTTTGTAGACATACAGACGAACTTATTTTGGCAGATTGGACTACTTACATGGGAAACTGCTCACATGACAATATTCCTCCTTTAATTATTTCATTGGAGGAATCAGATTCTGACGATTCCGATTTGGATTTGATAGTGTAGTCTAGTTCACAAGTGCTTTTTTGCTCAACATTTTTCAGCAGTCTCCGAAAATTATGAACGAGGTGTCATTCGATTCGGAACCGCATCTAGATGATTTTTGAAAAAAATGATGTTCGGCATGCAAAAACTGCAAAAGTTATTAACAATTAACTAAAACAAAAAGAAGAGTGTTTTATTTTTTGCAAATATCTTAAAAACTAATAAAGATTTATTAAATTAAAAAAAAGATTCAAAAAGAGGAGAAAATTTTCTACAAAAAAGCTTGAACTCTCGGAACTGTAGTACTAATATTTATAATTTTCCCAGATGGTTGAAAATACGGCCGAAAACGGGTGCTCTGGCTTGCGTAAGCCACGACTGCTTTGGACACTTTTTTAATAAAAATTATTTTAACATATTAAATATCAAATCTAGGATATGAAAAAAATCAGGTGCTTACTGGAAAGAGAAATAAACAATAATCCGCCTGAATTTTTTTTTATCACAATTTATAAATTATTTATGCAATTGTTAATTAAAATGTTTTTCTGCTTAAACATAAACATTGCAAGTGTGATAATGATTGAACTATAAATTTGAGATTTTTTTCCCCTCTTGGAGCAATTCTTAAAAGACTTTAGAATAGATCCCCGTTGGTGAATTTTAAAAATATGTATTTTTCAGTTTTTTATTAATAATTATCGTTGTTGCAAAATTAAAAACTTAAATTAATCATTGAAAAATAGTTATTATCCTAACAAGTGCGGAAAGTTATACTTTCCCGCACGCGAACTGCCGATGCCTGAACGACGCGAAGCGGAGTTCGGGCAAGCAGTTAAGTGCGGGAAAGTTAATTTCCGCAAGAGTTAGGATCAATATTTTTTCTACAAGCATAAAAAAGATACTTTATACATTTTTTAAATTTTATTTTAACTTCTAACAACGTAACAAAATTTGAAATTATTTATTATTAATATTAATATTAAAAGTACAATTTATAGCTTTTTGTAGGCTAATTGCCGAATTAAGTTGTTGCTCCACAGTTGGTCTACTGCTTTCACTGAAGGATATAGCTGGAGTCATGTTTAATTGGCACGCTTCCTGCGCTTCTGGTTGTGGTTCATTTAGTGTTAAAATTTTGTTGCATAGGTTCTTTTTCTTTATTTCGGAATCTTCTACGTATCCCTCCGCAACGGTGGTAGATTTCCAGCCGCCCAGTCTCTTAATATTTGTAATTTCTTCTCCAGAATCAGCCAAAAATGTCGCAGAAGAGCGTCTGAAGCTATGACCTGTATAGCACTGAGGATCCGGAAGCTTTAGGTAGGCCGCAATTTCAGAAGGCATTTTTCCAAATGAGTTGATTCCTACACATTGATTAGTGCATTTGCCTTGTTTAAATTGTACAAAAAGCGACGATGAGGTGTGTTTAAAGGTCTCAATGATGCATATTTTTTAATAAGCTTAAAATATCTACCGTTGTTTACTTCTTCCGAGATTACAAAAGCTCTGGATGTGTGATTTTTCGAATCAGTTATTTTTATTGTTATGTAGTTTTCTTTAACCTCGATGTTTTCTAAGGTTATATTTGTGAGTTCTACTCTTCTGCAAGCTCCTGCTAAACCGAAGATAGTGGCCACTTTAATTAATAAATAAACATCATCTGGAGCGTCGACCATAAATTTGGCAATATCTTCTTTATTGAAAACCTTGGCTTTTTTGGGGAAAAGCCTACAGATTGTTTTTTTAAAAATGTAATTAATTTGTAGAAGTTGCCAATATCGAAATTTTCTCTTAGTTTCATAACAGCCTTTATCATTGAGAATCGGGACCAAAGAGTATTGGGTCTTATAACTTTACTTAGTTCTAAAAAATAAGCCAGTAAAACTTCCTCTTTTTTTAGATTGTTGGTTCCCTTTTGACGAGCCCACTGAACAAAATGATCATACTGCCTTTCATACCTTTGTTTGGAAATCGCAGGAAGGAGTTCTAGGTTGGCCTCAGCAGCAGCCTCCAAAATACTGTGCGGAAGGTCATCATCGCAATTATCCATTTAATTTTTTTGAATCAAAACTTTAAAAATCACCTGGATTACTATTCAGATACTTGAAAAGATGCAATTCTGACAATTAAATCTTTCATAGTGTCAATAAATACACGACTGCAGCTATAGCAACCCTACTTAAACAGGTGAATTTGTTGTTGCTTTGAATAAGGTTTACAGGGGTGATTTAATAAATTATGATTTTTTTAAAAACAAACATTTTAAAAATCCCTATTTTCATGTAAAATAATCTTAATTTTTTTTACTATTTGTATGTAGTCCAACAAGATAAAGATAATAATACAATAATTTGTCAAAAAGGTTATCGAACAACATCTCTAATTAATAAAAAAAAATGCGTGCGGGAAAAATCTTTCCCGCACGCCGTGCGGGAAAAAGTATTTCCCGCACTGAGTGCGGGAAAGAGATATTTTCTGAATTAAAATGCGTGCGGGAAAGTGTTGTTTTACGCATGCTTGTAGAAAAAAGTTTTTTTTTAAATATTATTAATGATCCGTTTTTATGTTATTAGAAGCTGCATAAAAATATTTTTTTAAATTTTTATCGGATATTGTTTAAAAAATTATTATAAACAAATGCGTTGTTTATTAGATAATTGAAATTTTTTTTACGGAAGTTCAATCTTTAATACAAATGATTTTTAAAAGAAAAAATATTTCTTAAAAAACTTTTTTTATTGCTTAAAAAAGCATTTATCAATTACCAAAAAATTTCTTCCACTTCTAATTATTAATATTAAGGAAGAAAGAAACAATTTTTTTAAAATCATTATTTGTTTTTCTTTTCGATATAAAAAAATTCGTTTTGTTTAATTTTTTATTGTTTATTTAATAAACAATTTGTTATAAACAAATAAATTTTTACCTTATTTTTTTTTCTTATTCTTCGTACTGTCACAAAAACAAACATGAGTTTGTTTGTTTTTTATTTTTTTTAAATTTTGTTTTTAATGAACTATTTCAGTCTCAAGTCTACTTTCAAGTTTTTCGTTTCATTCAATAAATATAATATTGTGAATTTTGCTAGTGACGTGAATTATTCGTAAAATGAATCTGAAAGTGAGTTGTTTTATTTGTGAAAATCCATTGCAAATTTTGCCTAATGAAGAATAAGTTTTCAGAATTTTTATCGTATCTCCAATAGTTTATAAATTATAATAATTGTAAGGATGAAAAACCAAATAAGAATGACGAAATTCCTGAGACCGTATATTAAAAATTAAAAAATAGTAAAAAAAGCTGTCATGTCTCTTTTTGTGACAGTAAGTAGAATTAGAAAAAAAGTAAGGTAAAAATTTATTTGTTTATAACAAATTGTTTATTAAATAAACAATGAAAAATTAAATAAAACGAATTTTTTATATCGAAAAGAAAAACAAATATTAATTTTAAGAAAATGGTTTCTTTCTTCCTTAATATTAATTATTAGAAGTGGAAGAAATTAATTGGTAATTAATAATTTCTTTTTTAAGCAATAAAAAAAAGTTTTTTAAAAAATAATTTTTCTTTTAAAAATCATTTGTATCAAAGATTAAAATTCCATAAAAAAAATTTCAATTATCTAATAAACAACGCATTTGTTTATAACAATTTTTTAAACAATAACTGATAAAAAATTTAAAAAATATTTTTATGCAGCTTCTAATAACATAAAAACGGATCATTAATAATATTTAAAAAAAAAAATTTTTTCAATGATTAATTTAAGTTTTGAATTTTGCAACAACGATAATTATTAATAAAAAACTGAAAAATACATATTTTTAAATTTCACCAACGGGGATCTATTCTAAAGCCTTTTAAGAATTGCTCCAAGAGAGAAAAAAAATCTCAAATTTATAGTTCAACAATTATCACACTTGCAATGTTTATGTTTAAGCAGAAAAACATTTTAATTAACAATTGCATAAATAATTTATAAATTGTGATAAAAAAAAATTCCGGCGGATTATTGTTTATTTATCTATCCAGTAAGCACTTGATTTTTTTCATATCCTAGATTTGATATTTAATATGTTAAAATAATTTTTATTAAAAAAGTGTCCAAAGCAGTCGTGGCTTACGCAAGCCAGAGCACCCGTTTTCGGCCGTATTTTCAACCATCCTGGAAAATTATAAATATTAGTACTACAGTTCCGAGAGTTCAAGCTTTTTTGTAGGAAATTTCTTCTTCTTTTTGAATCTTTTTTTTTATTTAATAAATCTTTATTAGTTTTTAAGATATTTGCAAAAAATCAAACGCTCTTCTTTTTGTTTTAGTTAATTGTTAATAACTTTTGCAGTTTTACCATGCGGAACATCATTTTTTTCAGAAATCATCTAGATGCGATTCCGAATCGAATGACACCTCGTTCATAATTTTCGGAGACTGCTGAAAAAAGTTGAGCAAAAAAGCACTTGTGAACTAGACTAGTGACCCTGATTCTTCCAGTGAAATAATGGAAGAGGATTGATCATACAAATACACCGACAACATTTACACGTTACATCTAAATCTGCATCTGTATTTGTTTTTATTTGCTTTTATGTAATTTATTAAAATATTTTTTTATTGTATCGGTTTGAAAATTTTCTGAAGAATTTCTGTTATAAAGAACATTATCAAAACATCTGCATATATAAGTCAAATGCGACTCCACTTGGGGCGGACCAGTAGTAGTAGTTTCCTTAATTAACCCATTGGATGTGAAATTTTATTACCCTACACTCTACAGCCACTATTACAATAATCTACGATGCCATTTGGATGTAAAATAGTAGACTTTAAAAAAGATGGATATAAAATTTGAGTACTGTGTTTTTATGTCAAACTCAAAAATGATTAAATAATTTTTTTACCACTACTTGAATAAAATAAAAGTTTTATTATACATTTGTAAAAATGTTTTTTTTTACTTTTGCTTGATTAATTTAAAAGTTGTATTGAACGTTTTTACCCGACTGCCGGAGGGTTATGTTTTCAGCGCGTATCTTGTATCTATGTAATATTCTTCCTTACCTTGTATCTCCAGAACCGCTAAACGGATTTTCACATTTGAGGTATCGTTAGATTTGTCTTAATTGCCCAAGTGTTCTTAGATAGGTGACATTTAAAAAAAATGAAAATGGCGGATGTTTGACGCCACATTGTGAGGTAATAAAAAAATAAGTTGTACCAAGCATATCGAGTGGGGTATCAAAATAAAGGATTTTAAACACAAATTCTAAATATGTATATTACTTTTAGTTTTAATATTAAATAGAACGATAAAAAAAGAAATGAATATTTTTTCTGCAAAGCAAATCGGATTTTTTTGTATTTCGATCTAAGTGATCCGACACAGATGTCCTGTAGCACCATTCAGAAATTAATGATTTCTCATAAACTCTTTAGCGAGTTTAGAATAAGCACTCTAAACTTAAAATAAATAAATAAAAAAATAATTAAAAAATAACAAAAAACCCGCCTGCATGGATAGCTACAACTAAAAATCAACTAAAAAATCAATGATTAGGTACTTAGAACCAGAAACATAAATTGAAACAATACCACACCTACGTACCTACGTGTATATCAGCACGGTAGTCATTCAATTTTTTGCAACATTATAAACAAAATTACAGTCGGAGGCATGCACAAAAGGATAATAATTTAAGATGGTTCATTCCTAAGTCGTACACTTCCTAACTCGTACACTTCTAAATTTCAGGTAAATTTTGTCCTAAGTCGTACACCAATTGCTTAATGACGAATTTGCAATTCCGAACTGGTACACTGTCTTGTTAATTAGCAAAACTCTGAAATACTGAAATATCATACATTTTTAGTTTATATAGAAACTTATCTATAAAACCTCTAAAAAATTTAATTTGGGATGTTTTCTTGTTAAAAATTTGACAATTAAATAATAAAATGGAATTTCTCAAAGATATTTTATATATAAAGAATATAAATTTTAATGCCTAAATATGAAAAATATTTACATTTTTATTAAATACCCTAAACGAACTAAGCAATATTTCACATTGTTTTGTTGAGATAAAAATTGATTTATAATTTCATTTATTTGTCTATCTAACTGAATATATTTAGTTTTACGTCTTTTTGGCGTTTGAAATAGTTCCAACTGGCTTCTTACATTGTTTGAATGTTGTGATTCTTGTTTTAAAGCTTGCACAAGCACAAAAATATTAGGATGTACATTTGAAATTCTCTTGTTTAAACGATTATGCCATCCTTCCACTGCATTAGTGGATCTATGTTGACGTCCATAGCAGCACCAAAGGGGCTTCAAAAAATCATTTTCCAACCATGTTTCTACGAAATAGTCATTGAACTCTTCTAGTAACGGTTCATCTGGATTATCTTCCATAATACTTAACCAACCTTCGTCCACATATTCCGGTGGTAAGTAAGCTAGTGCAGCACACATTCTTACGTGACGTCGAACCAATTCATTTTGGACATATAAAGTAGAAAGAACAATGATTTGAACTTTCCTCCATAAGCATTGGTTGAAATGAAAATTACAACCAAAAAGTTTTATGTCTTCAAAACATTTTCTGATCGCTGATATGCACGCGGATTCGTAATCGATCGTAAATGTTTTGGGATTCCATTTAACCAATTTTTTTAAAAGAGTAAAAAGTCTAATATAGGTCGATTCTTGTTTATCTGGTAAAAGTGCATATACGGCGGGCAAAATATTCGTTTCATCTGATGTACTTCGGATGTCTACATGTATCGTATACAGTTGTGCAAATTGCGGACAACAGCTTTTGAAAGTTCCGTCTCCAAAAAAGTTTTCGTTCTCAGAAAGCACTCTTAGATCATCTGAAGAAGCAAAAACTAAAATTTTGTTGTCTCCGCCATCGTCGCAAATCAGAAAATCTTCAGTAAGTGTTGAAGGAAGCACTATCTCTTTCCTAGATTTGAAGGACTGAATACCCAAAATTTTTCGTCTAGCACCATATAATCTACCTTTAATGCTTCTGAAATTTGGGATCTCGGTAACAAACTCTAAGCCTTTTGAAAAAACTGGCACCATTTCTTCTTCGAATATCTGAGGAACCGATGAGCGAATTTCTTCACGAGCTCTTTTTTTGGCTTGACTCAAACATATATCTACGTCTTCCTGAGCAACATTTGGTAGACATTTGTGATCCGTTCGTCTTAAAATTTCGTCACTGAAATAAAAAAAGGAATTAGTCGGAGCACCTACTGCAGAGCCAGTTCATCAATGAAATAATTAATTTAAGAATAAACAAATTAAAAATCCCTTTTGCAACCACCTGTACCGTAGATCTTCCATATTACGCCTACTATGATAAAACTATACAGAAAAATTTATCTTTTATTTTACTAAATAAAAATATTAATAAAAACTATAAATGTTAATATATATTTTAAACACTACCAAATTTTTTAGTTTAGTATGTCAGCTAACATATAATTGACAAAACTCTTTTATCTTTTACCATACTCACATTAAAGTTTTATTTTTAATAGCAGTTTTGGTATTGTTTAAAACTAAAATCTACATTTAATAAAAAAAAGATATAGGTACTTACTTCTTAACTGTGATAGTTGCAGAACAGTTTCCGATTTCTACACACCCATAGTTGTGATAAATCTTTGTTTGTTTTTTTCAAACTATATTGAAAACCCGATTCCGATATGATTTCTTTTCCACGTTGACTCTCAATTTTCTTAGTTAAACTCATCTTAGTAAAAAAATACTAAATAAACTCTAACAGAAAAAAGTGTTAACTAGACGATTCAATCAACTAGAAACTAGACTGATAATAATTTCTTCATGAAATTTATACCCCAAAAAGAAAGTAGTAAATATTAAAGACAAATTAAGGGATTACGGTAAATAGGTGTTGGATGTTTAGGTATTTATAACTAACAACCAAACTAATAATAATAAAATATATTATTAACACTATAAATAAAGTTTATTTGCACAAAAAATGTGTATTAAATTAAACAAAAAGTTTTACTTAAACGACGAACAAAAAGGGGTTGCAATGTAGCGTGCGCGGAAAGTAAATACGAAGAAGTGGAGTGAGGAACTGAACCACTGGACTGCTCGAAAGGAACTGACTGACAATGTGCTTTCTTATGATACCATCCTTATGGTCATTGCAAATTTCACAAGATATAAAAATTAGAAAAGAATATCTTTCTAGCAGTTATAAAGAATATCCTAACAGACGGGCAAATCCAAAATAGAAGTTTATGATGTTTATTATTGCCTATTTAAAAGAGAAAATAATTCTAAAAAAATTCCGAAGCAAAATAATAAGAACAATATACATTAACATTTCGGGACGTGAGAAAAACTAAAAGATATTACATTTACTATCAGAGGATGGATGGTATTTCCGAAATAGAGAAAGCTTTTACAAAAGAATAATAAAATATGAATATTTTGTTGGATTATAAAAATGAAAATAAATTTATATTTAAGTAAATAGAAAAAGGTATGAATAGAGCCGCTACATAGGTATTTAATTTTCAATGATGGAAAATCCACTGCAGCAAAATAGGGTAAAGATATTACTCCTTTTTCGTGGAATTCACAATTTCTTAGGAAGCGAACTTTCAGAAGATAATGAATATTAGGGATTAAAGTACCAGGTAAACGTAAGTTTAAGTTAATTAACAAGATAGTGTACCAGTTCGGAATTGGGATGGGTTATTAAGCAACTGGTGTACGAGTTAGGACAAAATTTACCTGAAATTTAGAAGTGTACGAGTTAGGAAGTGTACGAGTTAGGAAGACACCTTTAAGATAGCATACACTTTCATGCCTCCGACTGTAATTCTGTTTATAATTTTGCAAAAAATTGAATGACTACCGTGCTGATATTTCTATATGTACAATACGTAGGTACGTAGGTGTGGTACTGTTTTAATTTATGTTTCTGGTTCTAAGTACCTAATTACTGATTTTTCAGTTGATTTTTAGTTGCAGCTATCCATGCAGGCGGGTTTTTTGTTATTTGTTAATAATTTTTTTATTAGTTAATATATGTATATGTGCTACATTTTGAATTGTACCTACTTATTTATTTGTAATAAAAAAATGTAAATATAAAAGTATATTTTTCGTTATAGACCAATAAAATAATAATTGATTATAAACAGGGATCTGTTCTGTGGAAAGAAATGTGTTATTTTGAGTATCAGTCAAAATTCATGTGAATTCAAATAGACCATTCTTGGATATTAATACTACTTGCAGCGAAAACTGACGTATCTACTTTAGTTTTCAATTTAATATTAAATATATTGTCTTATTTTCTGCAAGTTTTAAATTTGGTTTGCTGGTTTAATTACTTAAGATATTTGTATTGAATACACATTTTTTTATTGAAGACGTGACAACATCGTACTTACAATTAACAAGACCACAGAACAGTAAACTCAGACGTGTATTATACAGGGCGAATTTCATGTTACTTACAGAGCCTACTGAGATAGGAATAAAAAGTGAACGGATTATAGCTCTTAATTGGGTAGACATATTATTAATTCTGTTTTAAACCATAACGATTCTCAAATTGGACGATGCTTTAAAAATAAGATGAGATAACGACTGAAATCCAGCTGTTTACATGTAGTAAACCTCTCAGTTTTTTACTTCAGATAAAAAAGCAATTAATGAGAATTAACACAATTTTCAACGCGTTATATATTCTTGTACAATATAAACTAAACTATGTAAGTGGAAAACAATGAACTAAGTAATAACTAAACTTCTGGACGTAAACAGCTGCTTATAAATAAATCTTTAATTTTTATATAAAATAAGTGTTCTTGTATATTAAGATGTCACTTAACTCTAAATTTTAAAGTGTATGTATAAATACCGTCCAGATAAATTTGGATTTATTATTTACGGCCAATAACAGCCTGGTTAGAACAGCCACAACCAGGCTGGGGGTAAGGGGTACTTCTTGCTTAATATAAAGGACTTTGAATTGGATTACTCTAGACTCCAATGGGTTATGTAATAGACTGAACTGTAGTGGGATGAAACGGCAATGTAACTTACAGTAAGAATAAGCATTCTACATTGTAACAGTTCTCACGGTTGGATTGAAGAAGCGGTCCTTCTCTCTGCTATAAAAATATAAAAAATGGTTTTATGCATTACCAGCAAGATACGGTAAGCCTTCTTTCTGAGAAATAGTTTTCTAAAACTTTACTTCCAAAAATAGCTTTATTGTTATGGATGATGATCATCCAAGGGTAGAGGTAGGAAGGAGTACCCACCTCAAATTCTAGAAAAAATATGCTAACCCTTTTTTTTGGAACAGAATGATATTTACTTTAAAAAGTGCTAAATAAAAGTAAAAGAGTTACGTACAAAAACCTTCAAAAAGGTGTATGTCATTGACTGTTTGCCAAAACAAGAAGGTCATAAAGTTTTAAGGCTACCTTTCTATTACTGCGACCTGAATCCTATAGAGTTTCTTTGGGGTCAGCTAAAAAGGAACATTGCGCAATCCTAACTTCAAAACTAAGTGTATCTGTGATAAATTTGATAGAAGCTGCAACAGACAATCCAAACTGGCCAAGTTGCATTCAACATGTTAAACAAATAGAGCTATAATACTAATAGGTATTTTCTAATGTAAATAATATGCTTATAAACGTAGACAGTAGTTATGACCATGAGATCGATACTGATATTGAAACTTGAATGTAACTTTAATTATGATTTATAACTTGTTTAATTTGTACCATAATATGTTTATATTATGCTAATTAATAAATTAGAAATTCACTTTATATCTTTCAATTGAAAAATAGTAGTCTTTCGTTGGGTTTAGAAAATAAAAATATTTGCTTCCTAGCCGTGGTGTAAAATAATTGATAAGAACAGTCGATACTTGCTGGTATAATATAGATCCTATTACGGCCCTAAGTTTTACGGTGTCGGCTTAGGTAGCTGTTAAGAATAGTCAATCCTTTCGAATTCAGAACGAATAATACATCCGTACCGGACGATAATAAGTAGTAGTCATTTTAATAAATAAACAAATAAAATTAGGTAAAAAATTGGTTTGTAAATGCGTTTCTAAAAAACTGTTTAATAGTTGGTTTAAATCCAATACGAAACTAATGGGAATATAATTTAAATATACCGCAATGGTATTAGCAGAATTATATCTTTCTCTTCTCATCCAGTGAGAGTGTCTAACTACGGTTTTTCTTACATTTCCTCCTGCTCTTATATACAATAATTCTTTAAATGCATTTCTGTCATGGGAAAAACTGATTTTTGAAAGTCTTTCATTACTTGAAAAATGTGCTAAAAGTGGTGACAACACTAGTAAATACTTTACTTTCTAATCACTTACAAGTAGTGATAAATGATTGTAGTCTTAATTAATATTTGATATATTATGTTCAGTTAGGAACAAAATGAAAGATTGTTATTAAATTTATTTTGTAGAATGACTTTCGCAGCTGTTTGTGCGCTTTGTGGTCGACGAAGGCCCCAAGTTCACAAAACTTGATGAATTATTTGAATTTGTTGAGTGAGAAGTGGTTTTTCTAGTTGGTTTTAACGACGCATACTCTTAATATGTCATGTCAGCGCTTGTACCGTAAATTATTTATGTAAAATGTAATTATTTTCTAGAAAATAAACATAAAATAAAAAAGCTTATTATATTTTATATTTATGTAGGTACCTAAACAAGTATATTAGAGAAATCTTTATAAACGAGTTCAAAGCGAGATTTGTTCAGACTGGCTATAATTGAACTTAATATACCATTAAAAAATTAAGACTTACAATATATAACATTTTATGAAATATTACTGTATTTATAGGTATATTTTAACGATCAAATAACAGCATTTGTGGATCAAGAATTATATTCGTGAATCCATTTGGCATTTTATTAGACGGCAATTAAGCAATAAAGAGAAAGGGTAATAAAAAAAGTAGCGAAACGACGGGTGCCGCTTTCGGTGGTATTTCGGGGTGAAATATTTCGTGTTCCGGTTACAAAAACTAGGTTAAATGAAGGGTAGGGAACACACTCCATAATTTTTACAGGCTATTGTGGCAAACTTTATTGCCGAAGCCGAAAATATAACTGTTTTACAGGGTTAAAGAAATCGGTAATATGGTTCAGTTTTGATAAGAACAGATTAAAGAATTAATTAGGAATAGTAATTAAATATTAAAAAAGTGTGGTGATTAGGATATAACTATTTTTTTATTTATTTTTAATAAGCTTACGTAATACATAACTTTCTAAACTTAAAAATAGGATCTATTGGAATTAATTTAACTATTAAAACTTGATGATTATAAGAGCTCAATATTTAAGAGCTATTTCTTATTGTAATTTACAACTTAAAGTAATTTATTGTAACTTTGTACCATATATTCTGTTAATGTAATAAATCTCAAGATAAATTACTTGCTATTTTCATATCAATATTATAATACTAGTTGTACCCGCAACGTCGTTCGCGTGGCTTGTGATTGTTGTATAAAAATTTCTTAAGGAATTTAAGGAATGGGAGAGCAATTTTTATACACCAGATGTTAAGTTAAAAGAAGACAAATACATCTGTGAAAACCGCATTCGAATCAGATCAGTAGTTTTTATGTGATGCACGCACAAACATAAAGACAGACAGACAAAAAAATCTAACCACATTTTTGGATTCTATTTCGATGTACCCCCGGCGTCGTTTGCGTGACGTGTTGATTTCTGTATAAAAATCTTTTTCCTCACCCCGTTAAAGGGGTGAAGGGAGAAAGTTTTATACACCAGATGTTAAGTTGAAAGAAGACAAATACGTCTTTGAAAACCGCATTCGAATAGGATCAGTAGTTTTCATGTGATGCGCGCACAAACATATACATATCTACAGTTTTATTATATACCAGTTATACTCGTAACGTCGTTCGCGTAGCGTGTGATTCTTGTATAAAAATTTCTTACCCCACCCCATTTAAGGAATGGGAGAAAAAATTTTATACACCAGATGTTAAGTTGAAAGAAGACAAATACATCTGTGAAAATCGGATTCGAATCGGATCAGTAGTTTTCATGTGATGCGCGCACGAACATACACACAGACAGACAAAAAAATCTAACCACATTTTTGGCTTCTATTTCGATGTACCCGCGACGTCGTTCGCGTGGCGTGTTGATTTTTGTATGAAAATTTTTTTCCTCACCCCGTTAAAGGGGTGAGGGGAGGAAGTTTTATACACCAGATGGTAAGTTGAAAGAAGACAAATACGTCTTTGAAAACCGCATTCGAATAGGATCAGTAGTTTTCATGTGATGCGCGCACAAACATATACATTTCTACAGTTTTATTATATGTATATAGACTAGTTGTACTCGCAACGTCGTTCGCGTGGCGTATGATTGTTGTATAAAAATTTCTTACTTCACCCCATTTAAGGAATGGGGGAGAAATTGTTATACACCAGATGTTAAGTTAAAAGAAGACAAATACATCTGTGAAAAACGCATTCGAATCAGATCTGTAGTTTTCATGTGATGCGCGCACAAACATACAGACAGACAGACAAAAAAATCTAACAAAATTTTGGGTTCTATTTCGATGTACCCGCGACGTCGTTCGCGTGGCGTGTTGATTTTTGTATAAAAATTTCTTTCCTCACCCCGTTAAAGGGGTGGGGGGAGAAAGTTTTATACACCAGAGGTTAAGTTGAAAGAAGACAAATACGTCTTTGAAAACCGCATTCGAATAGGATCAGTAGTTTTCATGTGATACGCGCATAAACATATACATTTCTACAGTTTTATTATATGTATATAGATAGATATAGATATAGATTATAATATATAATATTATACTATTATAATATTATAATATATTATAATATACAGGGTGTTTCTAAATTGATGCGAAATATTTTACAGGGTGATTTTTCAGCAAAAATTAAGGGGGGTCTTTAATATAAATTTTTGTTCAAAATCGCTCTCCCTCCAAGTTACAGCCCCTTAAAGTTGAGGGAAAAAAATTGTTTTTATTTAATATCTCCAATATGGAAGAATTTAGAAGAATGAAATGTAGCAGATAATTGATGCTAATAAAGTGGCATTTTTTGACAATTTTTGTAACCCTGCAATGTTTATACAAGGGGGTGAAAAAATCAACCCTTATGATATTTTGCACCAGAACTTTTTTATTCGTCTACATTTTCCTACTTAAAAAATTGATTTAAAAAGACGGACTTAAACTGCAACTTTTTTATGTCTTGACTATTCCTCGTAAAATTGTTAGTTTGATCACAAAAAAATAAAATAAGTTACAATTCGATATTACTTATACCTTTTTCACATAAATCCAGAAGCGTTATTGTTTGTTAAAAATAGAGTAAGCAGGTGTCAAATAATGTCACAATTGGCAGATAATTATTGCTAATAAAATGACATTGTTTGACGGTTTTTGTAGCCCGCAATGTTTATACGAGGGGGTGAAAAAATCATCCCTTATAATATTTTGCCTCAGATTTTCCTAGTTAAAAAATTGATTTAAGAAGGCGGACTTAAACTGCAACTTTTTTACGTCTTGACTATTTCTCAGTAAGTTGTTTCTTTGACCATAAAAAAATTAAATATTAGGTACTCATTACCATAATTCTTGCCTAATTTGTATAGGAACATCTTCAAGAAGAGTGGGCAACACTTCTTCGAGGAAATGGCCGTAGTCGTTTCCATTTAATCTTATTGGTAGAAAATATGGTCCAATTAAATAATCATTAACTGTTTGTCATTATGATATCATTCAATACTGGCATACTTTATTTTTTTTTAACAAACGATAACCCCTCTGGATGTATGTGCAAAAGGAATGAGTAATATTTTATTTTTTATATGGTCAACGAAACAACTTACTGAGAAATAGTCAAGACGTAAAAAAGTTGCAGTTTAAGTCCGCCTTCATAAATCATTTTTTTAAGTAGTAAAATGTAGACGAATTAAAAAGTTCTAAAGCAAAATATCATAAGGGTTGATTTTTTCACCCCCTTGTATAAACATTGCAGGGTTACAAAAATTGTCAAAAAATTCCATTTCATTAGCAATAATTATCTGCCCATTATGACATTATTTGACACGTGCTTACTCTGTTTTTAACAAACAATAACGCTTCTGGATTTATGTGATAAAGGAATTACTAATATCGAATTGTAATCTATTTTATTTTTTTGTGATCAAACTAACAATTTTAGGAGAAAAAGTCGACACATAAAAAAGTTTCAGTTTAAGTCTGTCTTCTTAAATCAATTTTTTAAGTAGAAAAATGTAGACGAATTAAAAAGTTTAGAGGCAAAATATTATAAGGGTTGATTTTTTCACCCCCTTGTATAAACATTGCAGGGTTACAAAAATTGTCAAAAATGCCATTTTATTAGCATCAATGATCTGCCAAATTTCATTCTTCTAAATTCTTCCATAGTGGAGATATTAAATAAAAACAATTGTTTTCCCCCAACTTTAAGGGGCTGTAACTTGGAGGGAGAGCGATTTTGAACAAAAATTTATATAAAAGACCCCCCTTAATTTTTGCTGAAAAATCACCCTGTGAAATATTTCGCATCAATTTGGAAACACCCTGTATATTATAATATATCCTTAGTTAAAATTTGTTTTATAATTAAAATAATGCAAGTATTTACAAATTTAACTAAATATTTTTGATTGCTGATAATTTAGAAATCGCTTTACTATATAAATAATGTGAATCAAAATATCGTAGAAGATAACCCCATAATTGCTAGTGTGTTCGTTTTTACAAAGTATTTAATACAATAAACCACACAAGCTTTTGTTTGGTTTGTATCCTGATAAACGCAGCCAAAGTGTATCGTACAAAAAAACTCAATCATCTTACCGCTTTAATCTTTATAAATGCCACCGAAATTCTAATCTCTTAGCCTATGCCTAGAGCTTGCACACGACACTCAATTGAACTTTGTTTTTGGATTTTGCTCAGGCCAGTGATATAATTAATAATAAGCTCTCTATAATACAAATTTTTTTCCCTTAAAACAAAATTTTATTTTAAATTCGACAAAAACTAAGGTCATTTTTTGACAGTATGTCAAGAGATCATTTTGAAAAAATTTTGAGTCTACACATTAATAATAAACCCGTAGAACTAGTTAATAGTTTAAGATATTTGGGTTTGATATTAAATTCCAAATTCAATTTTAAGTATCAAACTAGTAAATTAATCTAGACTTCTTTTTTTAAACTTAAATTGTTGTTTAATAGCAGACAGTTTCTAAGACAATCTCTGGATGTCACTAACAGGTACTTTAATATATATTCTTTTTCTTCACTTGATCGGTTGATTTTAGTTGGGATGCAAAATTAGGAAAATCATTTCTAGTGATTGTTTTAAATAAGGATTTAGTATAGCCTTCATACACACTGCGTCGGCGTCGTACGGTACAGGAGATTAAATGGATATTGTTTATACCGTTAAAAAGTAACAAAAAGATTGTATTTTCGTATTGCAACCAGTTTCATCTCATACTTTATGATCTTAAGTGTCAAATTGTCATCGCAGAGTTGAAAAATATTGTTGCGAGATTTTATAACAAAAATTTCGCAAAACAAGAAATATTACCGTAATCCTTGAATGATTTTAAGCAAAAAACCTTCTTATGTATTTTTCAAATTAAAAATCCTTAATCATTTAAAAAACTCTGCGATGACTATTCGACACTTAAGATCATAAAGTATAAGATGAAATCGGTTGCACTACGAAAATGCAATAATTTTATTACTTTTTAACGCCATAACCAATATGCATACCCTTCATACGTCTTACATTACAGGAGATTAAATGCATATTGTTTATAGCGTTAAAAAGTATCAGAAAGATTGTATTTTTGTATTGCAACCGATTTCATCTTATACTTTATGATCGTAGGTGTTAAACTGTCATCGCAGAGTTTAAGAATATTAATTATATAAAAAGTTATGCAAATTTGAAAAATGTCAAAAAATCTATTTTTCGAATGTTTAACAATTTTTAATTTGAAAACAGTGCGTCTGATAAAAAAATATATGGAAAACTTTTTTGCTTAAAATCAGTCAAGGATTACGGTAATATTTTTTGTTTTGCAAAAAAACAATTTTTTTATTAGTAACAAATTATTTGTTAATAACAAACTTCCTAACCATGTTTTGGGAATCCACCCTGGTTATTTGTAATCACAGGGTCAAAATACATAGAAAAATCTTTGGTGGAGCTTTGTCTCTTTAACGGCTGCGAAAACCCTCTGGGCTCCCGGACTATAATGTATCTATAGATATATACTGATATATACTGTACGCGTCTATCGCTATCCTTCTTGTCTTCAAGAGCAGAGAGCTCTCTCTCTTTAAAAGGCCGGAATACAAACGCTTTTATGTTGTGTCCTCTTCTATCGCATGAGACGGTTGATAGGGACCTCTCAGTCACACAAAATTTTTTTAAAAATTAATTAAAAATATCCTTGAATGAAATTCGATAGGCAACTCATATGCAATATATTTTTTAATATATTAAATTACATAAAAAATATGTTTGGTCCATTAACCAGCTCGGTGAAGGTCGTCCTATATCGGGATCTTAGACTAGTAGGCGAGTTAAAATAGTTTTTATATGACGAGAACTAGCACTAGATATCCACAATCGTGTATTTGCTTTTAGCATTCTTAATTTCGATTGCGATAAATACCACTCGCGTTGCCATTGACCGAGAACTTTTTCTTTAAAAAATATTTTGGCGTCCCTTAAGACACTCTCTCGCACTGGTTCTGCTTCCGTGCTCGTTGAAGCTTCACGCGCACGTCTGTCTGCTTCTTCGTTGCCATGAATACCGATGTGGAATGGGATCCATATAAACTTGGGAGCAACATTGTTTTCTTTGGCAATCTGAAGTTCGGTTTTTATTAGCTTCTCAGTGGGGTGATTAGGATAAAGGTGTTGTATTGCAAGAATGGAACTAAGAGAATCAGTAAGAAAGAGAGGATTTAAAATGTTAGATATGCACGATAGAGTGCAAAAAACCTAATGTATTTAAAAGTCTTACTTTAAAAGTATTTAAATAAAGGTCAAAAAAATAATTATTAGAAACACAATAAATATTACTGTTAAATTTGTGCTCTTTTATTATTATTTTTTTTTTAATCGCTATTGTATTGTTTAGCAACATTTTAGACCTATAACCAACTGTTATCCTTTACTTACGATAATTGCTTCTTAAACAAGTAATAAATATTCAGAAAAAATAAATGACCCAGATATCTCTGTCAGTAACTCACCATTTCGGATCTAATACGGTAGATAAGGTAACCGCGTGAGGAACTCAACGATGTCGAGATAATTGTACAAAGAATCTACGGGAATAAAAAAAAGGGATAATGTTTTTGCCTTAATGTTCTAAAAAACATCTGTAAGTCGGAGTATAACTGATTTGATTGAAAAAGTGCCCAATATCGATATTTCTGCTTCCAACCATGCGATATCGTGTGGGTAGTTTAAAATTTGCGAAACAATAAGTAGGATGGCAGACTGAAGTTCTTTGATATACATTTAATTTTATTTGTATCATTTAAAGAACAAAATCGCCTCAGTGTTTGGAGATGTTGTTCAGTACTTTAATAAAGTAAAAACTAAAACTTTAGACGACTTTTTGCGCAAACCAACAGCGTATCCAGATTATAATTTATCCTTTAATTTTAGTAGCTGCTTTAAAGCTTTGTAGGTTATCGCTTAAAATGGCGTTAAAAACGTTAAGGAATGCTTATAATTAAAACCATATTTGACATGAATTTTCATATACTGTAAGCAGACTAGCCATTTTTTTATTCAAAATTTATTCAGGTTCCTAAATTGAATTTTTTTGATTGTTCAAAATATAAACCGTGTTTATCACGAAAATTCCGCATCTGTCATAAAACTTGCAAAAGCCTTTTGTGTTTAGAATGGTCAAAAAAACAAGAAAAAAATTTTTAGTTAAGTCTCTTTTTTTAATTTTACAAGCTTTTTTTACAACAATCTTATCGACATACAGAGACCTACTTCTACCCCAAAAAATACATGTTCTGTGTGTAAAATAAATAAAAGATTATTCATATGGATTCATTTAAAGAAAACAGCCAGTTGGAACCCCCTAGCGAGAAGACTTTGGTATGCAATGGACGGCAGAACAGGTAATGTTGCTTAAAGTAAGATCACTGTAGATTTTAGATAGTTTTTTAAATTCTATTACCTTTTAGTTAAGTGAACGGTTTAAAGTGCAAAGTAATGAAAAAAAACTTAAAGGATTGTTCATTCTTAAACCATTTCGTTTAAATGTTTTTTTTTACATTTATTTTATTAGATGTTGTTTGTTATTAACCCTCCATCACTCGCGCCTTATTTTTTCACGCCATCGCTCGCGTGTTAGATTTTATCTAAAATTCAGTTAATTTGAAATAAAAGTATTATTAAAAGCAAAAGGGTTTACTATATCAACTGGAACTATTTATAAACATATATTAATACAAAAAAGATTCAAAAAATACAATTATTCATAAAAAAACTGAAACTCCTTTCTCAAAAAAAAGCAACTGACCATGACCATGACCTTCAAAAATAAATCGTACCCTAAGCATCTTTGTCATTGCCAAAGCATTGCATCAAAATGCCTCTAACATTTCATCAATTGTCACATAAAATCCAGGGGTATAGGACGTTTTACAATTTTCTACAAATGGGTCAAATACTTCTCGAAATGGAGCGAGATTATCAATTGCAGAATTCTGTGGTTGATTTTCAGCATAATCAAATCTTATAGATTGCATCAATTGACGGAATCTTTTTTTTAGACATAGTATAGCCACAAAAAAGTGTTATTTATCATTTCTTCCGAAATAAATAACTTCCAGCAATCCAGTATACTTTAAGCCTGTTTTGCGAAAGCTTTTACTCCAGACAACCTTGTAACTATATTGGGGGCTTTTACTTTTTCTCGAGGCTCAAGCGGTTTGTGTTTGTACCAAGGGGTTCCAACTTTTTCTTAGAATTCAGGAATCCCATCAACTGGATTGGCCTGTAGATCAGATAATGCATCATCTGCGTCATCTGCAGATTGCTCACTGTCTGTCTTATAGTCATGATGCTCTGAATGCCTGTCACTCAGATCAGTATCAGAATCAAACGCATATTCATCAGTCTCAACCTCTTCAAACTTATTTACAGTTTTTTCATCCATGTTTCACTACAAAATTTATTTATACTAAAATAAAATTACGCTTCAATTAAAAAAAACCTTACCAATTTTTTATAGCAATACAAAAAAATAACATACGCCTTCACTCGCGTCGTTAGAATTTTTCTAACAGTCAGCCGAACGTGATCGCTCCCATGTTAGTTTTCTAACAATCTATAATTTCAGCATCTAAACAATTACTTTTCCCCTCCCCATTACACAAGTGAACAATAGACTACGTCGTCGTGGTATTCCTGGGCGCACGACAAAGGAAAAGCAAAATTGCAAAAATTATTTAACATTTTTAAAAAATGTTAGATTTTTTCTAAAGATGGAGGGTTAAAATAATAATATTATTTTTAGTTCAAATGGTTTTAATGTACAACAATAGACTACGTCGTCGTGGTATTCCTGGACGCACGACAAAGGAAAAGCAAAATTGCAAAAATTATTTAACATTTTTAAAAAATGTTAGATTTTTTCTAAAGATGGAGGGTTAAAATAATAATATTATTTTTAGTTCAAAAGGTTTTAATGTACAACAGTATACTAAAATAAACACACTAATATCTACATAGGTAGAAAAATTAGATTATCGTAAACTTAAATGCTCCAAAATTTATGATTAAAACAATCTCTATTATGGTGGCTACATGTGCAGACATACAAATGATGATTCCCACTAGAAGCTCTGAGTAAATTTTCCTACCGAAATCGTTGCGGAATAAATCTCGGTCTGAAAATGATTCCATTGTAAATTAATTTAGAGTTAAATACGTTTTAGTCTGTTATTGGAGTGAGTAATATTTATTGCTTCATGTTTATAACTGCTTTAGAGAAAGATACATTAGAAAATGAGAGAGAGGAAGAAGATTACAAGCTAATCTTATGTGTGTTACAGAGCAGCTATTAATTAAAAGGGTGGATCTCTTTGGGAGGGAAACGGGGTTAATAAGATCAGAAGACTGAGAAATAACTTCTGTTGAGGCAAATTTGATTAGTTAATTAGTTAGTTAAAATTTAAAATTTGTTCCTATTTTAAGTAATTAATTGTTTATTACTAGTCTAACAAACGACAATAAACAAAAATAAATGTAAAAAAATTGTATGGTATTTTAATTATTAAACAAAATATTTTGTTTAATTTACTAATTTTTTATGTGTAATTAATATGTTTTTATTTGTCGTTTGTAAATGACTATTTTTAGAAACTGAATGAAAAATCACCCAAAAGACATTGATGAACAGAGTAGCTGTAGAACAGGATGATCCTGTGTAGGTGACTTCTTGTGTTTAAAACTAGTAAGAAAAATCAAAAAAAGATTAAAACACTTATATGGACTTTAACACAATTTATTTACAAAAATTGTAACAGATTCACAAGAACTCTGCTGGAAAACGTCTAAACAGTTTTATAATAGCAATGAACTATTTAAATTCCCATTAACTGCTCATAGATCACCTTAAACAAAACAAACAAATATTCTAGTCTTTGCGAGAACATTGTCTAAACTAATGAGTAATTACTATATTCTAGAAAAATCTGAAATACATAACCTAAAAACAGTTTTTAGGGTAAAGGTGCTTTCATTATTCAGTTATTTTGGTACACTGCTCCCTCCCCTCGCCATCGGGGATTATAGAGCCAGACTAAATTCCAAACTTGATAACTCTTTTCCATTGCAAGGGTGTCATAGTACCTACCTCTTCATCCGATCACTAGATAATTGAAGTTTCCCACGCACCAGTTTGTGTATATTCTCCATTTGATTCTAAAAACCGGCCACATATTTTTCACAAGCCAATTCTTCACCAGGTAACAACCAAACATCAAGTCACATGGTAGCCTCATTTCTCTACCGAACAGGACCTTCGCAGGCGTTTGGCCTGGTGATTCAGTAATAGCCGATCGAATTGTCATTAGGAATGAAATAGTAAAATATGTCGATACCAATCCCTTTGACACTCTGACACTACTTTTAACAAATAGTTCTATTCCATTCCATCAGGCTAAGGATTTATTGCTGTGGTTCTAGTTTTGTGGATGGCCAATCTTTGACAAACTTACAAATTCTTTAACTGATATACCTGCTGAAGTGGTGGCTTCCTGATTGGGAACTGCGTAGGCTTCAACCCATTTAGTAAAGTATTCCATGACAACTCATTTCCTACATCGCTCTGAGGAAGTAACTCCAATACATCTACTGTCATTCTTTTGAAAGGACTTCCGATAAGGTACTGTTGCATTTCCGATGCAAACCATTACCGGCAGCACACGTGGTGCATTTATAACACCAATCTTTAACATTGTTACAGCAATTTAACCAGTAAAATCTATCTCAGATCTTTTGCATCGTGTTTGTCCTCCAGAAATATTATTATGTATCTGTTTTAAAATTTCTAATACGACTTTTCTTGGGACCACTATTTGTTTCTTTGTTTCTGTGACCTCAGAATTGTCCACAAGTCTTTTTACCATCCACAATTAAAGAGTTCCATTGGGCCCAATATGCTGTTAAAGCAGGAGAGGATGCCGTTATCTCTCTTGACAACGGACGACGGTTCATTCTTTTCCATTTCCGAATCTTTTTTAGAACGGGATCGTTTTCTTGTTACTCATCTATCTTCGAGCTCCCTTTTTTTGTCACAACATTAACCAAGGCAAATTTTTTCTCGTGGTGCTCCACTCGGGTACAATGGGGGCAAATATTTCTTATACGTTCTAGTTCTCCACAGTAATAGCATCTTACCAAGACTTCTTTTTGGGGATAACTTCATTAACCTCTCCACTATTGCCTTAAGGTCGCTGACAAAGTAAACTGCATGATCGTAGTTACCGGTGATATCCCCCTTAGTCGAGCAACTCCGAGTAAGGCCTCCGTGGCCGCAATGATTAAGGCGTCTACAAGAGACCTCGGCCGCGCTAACTATACAACCCGTTGCAACTCGGCGTCTCAAAGACTCTCGGTAAAGGTTTGGACCGCCAAGCACTCTCCCGACGATTCATCTATATCCTTGCCTCGCAGAGCTATGCATACTACGTCGAATTATTTCAGGTAATTTGGCCAGGAAGTCTTCACGTCGAAAGTCGGGGGATTCATCGCGTTTGTACTTGGGTCGCCTTCCCGTTTCCTCGTCATTCGACGTCTACGTGGAAGGATTCCATTCTTTCCTCATCTTCGTCGCCGAGGTGAATGGTTTGGTTTTGGCGACAGGCTTCCTGTTCTCGTTAAATTCTTCTTATCTCGGATCACATTTTCTGGTTGATCTTGTCTCGCAAGTTGGCCACTTGCTACTTTTGTTCGTCTCGCAAGTTAGCCACTTGTTGATTTTGCTCGTCACAAAGAGTGCAGATTTCGCGGCGCTAAAGCGATATTTGCTGGAAGAAGGAACTGAAGGTGCCTCGTTTGCAGGGGTGTCGACCGCCAGGCTTCCTAGCTCGACGCCACTGCTGGTCTCCTCCTGACCTTTCTTCTTGGCCTCTTTGGCCTTTACCTTCATAGTCAATGAGGTGAACGCATAGCTCAACCTCATCGACTTTCGTTTGAGGGTAGTCAAGTCCTCCTCTCCTACTCCGAAGACGAAGAGATGCCCCCTCGGTTCTGTTTTGGCCTCGTGGTGGAAAGACCACCATCTTGAGACTTTGAGGTCCGGGTTTTGCCCACTTAGCCGACGCAGCACGACCTCCTTCTCCTCGAGTATCTCAGTTGATCTACTCGGGATCCAGAGGGATGCTTTTGTCAGCTTCGGTAGGCCGTCTACTCGCACCACCTCGAGTGATGCGTCCTCCCACGGTCGAAGCCAACAACAGTATTTGTAAGCCATGCCAACTTCGCGTCGTTATCGCAGGTAACTCTGATGATTTCACCAGAGTGCGACCACTGACGAAACGTTAGTGGCTTGGCGTTACTGAAGAAGGCGGCCAAAATTACTTTGTTTAGCTCTCCGAGCAGCATGTCTTGGACAAGAGCTTCCCTTTCGGCAGAAATTTTGCCGTAGGGGTTGCTTTTGTCTATTATAGCTACTCGGAGGTGACTGGTAGCCACCTTCTTGTAGCTTTTTGGTTGAGCGGCCTTTGTGTCCTGCCTAACCTTTTTCAGGGTTTTAGGCGTCACCTCGGTTGAGGAGGCGCCTGAGCTGATTCTTTTCTTAGTTTTAACTTCAGGTATATTGTGTTCCTTGCCTCTTTTGGAGGAAGAACTAGCAACATTACCTGAAGGTTGTGCTACTGAAGCTCCAGAGGCGGTTCGCGCTGCGGGGTTTCCCCCAGCCTCGTGTGCTTCCTCCTTCTTTTTAGTTCCGCTCCGCAGACTCGTTTACCTCTGCGGTGCTTGGGTTTTTCCGATTGAGGCGGACATTTCTGTCCAGCCTCAGTCGTGTTTGTCTGGTTTGTTGTTTTTTTGGTTTCCATGCTGGTCCCACGAGTAGCAAGGGAAAAGGAAAGGTCACCACCTGACAGAGCCCCGCATGCCAGGGGAAGGCTTAATACAAGAGGGTGCTGCCCGGTGCCCTCAGGGGAACGTTCGCGACCAAATTCTAACCAGTGGCCTTTCAGCCATCGGCACGTTACCTTACACCTTAGCATGGGTTAAGCTGGTCCGCGGCGACGGCTTTCGCAAAAGATTTTGGGGGTTTTTAGGTCCCCTCACTCTACTTATAACAGTCACTGATCAAGTTGCGCCTGGTAGGTAGCTCAACCTCCCTTTAAACAAATAAAGGGTGCTAGGGAATTATAAGGACTATAAGAGGGTATAATTATATTTCTGTCTAACATTTATTGAATTATCTATTGAATTTTATTTTCGGTAAGACATATGGGGATTTCATCAGTAGTTTTAATTTTATGTTTTACTTTGGATGTAAAGGTAAATTTATCACCTGCTTTGAAAAATATATCAAAATAGTCAAGGGTAATATAACAAGACCTTGATTATAGTCGGCTATTTTTGTGGTATCTAGATTTTGAGAATATTTTAGTATCAATTATGTCGAAACAAATTGTAAAATATTCGATAAATTTAGCAACAACAAAAATAGCAGACTATTAATCAAGGTCGCGTTATATTTAGGAAGATTATTTCCTGAGAAGACAAATTTTTGACATTTATATTTGACGTGACTATTTCTCTAGTGCAATAGTCGCTGATATTGTTCTAGTGCAATAGTCGCTGATATTTGATTCTGATTGGTCCAATTTCAAAAAATTATGACATTCTGTTGGTTAATTTGAATCGAAGGAAATAATCTATACAAAATTTTATA
Source organism: Altica lythri (assembly GCA_964028335.1). Lineage (NCBI taxonomy): Eukaryota > Metazoa > Arthropoda > Insecta > Coleoptera > Chrysomelidae > Altica > Altica lythri. Next base: position 20,504,567 of record OZ034802.1, on the reverse strand, counting down.
ATAGCGGCTTTTTCTTCAATATTCATTGGTCAGTTCAAATTAGTTTTGAAATGTCTGGTTTATTTTTAGTGCTATTATTTTCGTTAAATTCATTTGTAAAACCAGGGTGAGTAAAACATTAAAATTCATATAATTCATATTTGTCAGTTTGTGAGGGTTTAGCAATAATTGGTTCATGTAGTGTAATTGAAATGTGTTTGTCTGTTGCATTTTGGACTTCTAATAGTGCATATCCGCCTTTTGCGGTAATGATTGAATAACGTATTTTGATTTTTCTAAAACTAATTGGTTCAATAATAATGTCTATGTTTGTAATATTAACTGGTTACATTTTTGTTAAACTTTCTGTGAGATCAACTGAGAATGAAAAGCTTATGTCATTTGGTAGTCTAAATTTAATGGGAATTATAGATATTTATTTTAAAAATCTATGTTTAATTACATGTTCATTAATTCTGAGAGTCCAATGACTTCATCAAAATAGTCATGAAAATCGTAAAAAATAAAGTTAATAATATGATTACTATTAAATTCAGGTAATACAGGGACATCTGCTTAATAAAAAATGTTTTGGCTGCCTATGACGATTTTTAATGTTATATTGTTTTGATCAATTGTTTCAGGATAAAAGGTTTCAATTACAGAAGATTTTATTATTGACTTTGAACAACCAGTAGGTATCTATTAATAATTTTATTTTGGGTTTTGATATCGCAATATATGGTAAAGGATTATCTGCTGCATATGAATTAATTTTTATCAGATCATTGTTTCTGAGAGGCTCATTGTTGTAAAATTTATCCTATCGTTGTATTTTTCGCTATTTTAAAAATATTACTTCCTCATTTATTTTTTTCATGTAATATTCTTAAAACTCAATTTATCACCTACAACAATTGGTTTAAGTTAAAACTATTCGATTTTTTTTCAGTTTTTGACATACATAAAATAGGAAAGATTACCTGTTTTATCTCAATTTTTGTTAAATAAAATCTTCTTTGAAATTTAATTTTAGATATGATTTAAAAAAGTGGTTACTCGCAAAATTACAAACCAAATCAACGGCATCGCTCTAATAAAACCCGATTCGCAATTATTCAAAAATATTAATTCGAAAAGCCGGAAGATTTAATTTAAATTTATCTCCCATCTCGCTGGAGTTTTAAAATTCGCCTAAATTTAATAAAATTACTTCTGGCGGTTTCTCTAAAAACAAAGAGATTTGCGTTACCCCTGCTTTCTACTTTCCAACCAGTAAAGGAGATTTAAAATAAAACTTAGCGATTATAAATTTTACAAAATACAAGTAAAAAACAAAATCTTAATAAAAAACATTCTTCTTTTAATAATCGAATTATATATAAAATTATTCATTAGTATTAATTTATGTAAAGTAAAATAACTGGTTGTTTTATTAAAAAAACTAAGAATTACATTTTTTTAATAGAGTAGTGTAACAAGGAGAGTTCTAGCGCACAGCTTTAAAATATCACCGCTAGATGTCGCCACGGGTGGCGCTGTTGGTTGAAATGGTTCGGAACTTGGCTAAAGCGCGCCAAATTTGAATTTTTAAATCTATAGGGGGCGCTAGCAGTCAACTGTCAATAGTTTTCGAGTGGCCTCTAACGTTTAACGCAAACAGCCAATTCTTCTTTTTTCGAGTGGCCTCTGACGTTTAACGCAAACAACCAATTCTTCTTTTTCGAGTGGCCTCTAACGTTTAACGCAAGCAGCCAATTCTTCTTTTTTCAAGTGGCCTTTTACGTTTGACACAAACAGCCAATTCTTCTTTTCGTTATATTTTGAATGTTTCGCGCTTCGCTGTCATCGTACCAACTTTACATGCTACCAACTTTACAGTGCTACCAACTTTTGCGTTATAACAATTTAAGTTAAAAAAAAATTCTAAGCAGAATTGAACCCGGGTCCCCCCGTATCATAAACAAATACGTTAGCCACTACACCATCGCAGGATTTAATAAAATGTGACAAACAATGGTAGAAAAAAAAATAAACAAGTCTTATGGCAATAAAGATAACAGACTTAGAAATAGTTTTTGAATTAAATGTTAAAAGCGCATGACCTTGGCGCAATAGTTGGATCGCGATGTGTGACGTAATCGACTGATGTGTGTTAGAGTGATAACAGACTTTGCTTTCGCTATTAATAATAAAACATATCATGGAAAATATTTAGTTTTAGAATGGCTTCGAGAGAATACAGTCAAAAACTTGAAGAGTTTTGTGAAAATATAAGAAAATTAAACCAACAAATTTCTGTCTGCGAAGACCAAAAAGATGTATTAAAAAAAAAATGAAAATTTAAGTTTGTGGGACAAAGTTTTTGAAAAATATTTACCAACATCATCAACGCCCACAAGACGAATAAAACCATGGCCTTGTTAAAAACAAATTTTGTTGTTTTAAGAGCAATATTAAATAACATGCTTTACGTTAACGTTCCGCAAAACGTTGCACATATTGGTGTGTGTTTAGATATAAACGGAACAAAACAAGAATGCAATAAATGGCAAAGGATGAGTCAGGTGTCAGTAAATGATGGAAAATTGCAGGTGTTTGCATTAAAATTAGTGGAATCGCCTCTTAACTACAAACTAAAATTATTCTTTAACGACAACTCTGAAGGAGTGAGCGAGTGGCGATCTAACCTTGAAAACCCCATGCATCAACTAGAAATTACTATGGAGGATCCAATGCAAAAGCAAATATGTCAAGTAGTTCAGATAACATGGGCAACGTTAGCAGGAGTTTGCTTGTTAATTATGAAAATTTTGGCGAAAGAAACCAAAAGAAGAATGAAGCGATGAAATGTATTTTTAAATAATAATAATAACAATAAATATTTGTAAACTTTTAAAGGTGTTTCAATAAAAAACCTTAATTTTTTTATAGCTTTATTTAGGTAATACAGTATAATACAACCAATTATACAATGTAAGAATATTATTATATGCACACATAAATTTGCCGTTGGCGTGGTGAGGACATCCTGAATATACAGCTTCAAAATTTTTTGTTTCACAGGGTGTCCCATCATAATTTACAACATCATAAATTAATACATGGATTCCAAGTTCTTCGCATTTTGCTTTTAAAAAGTCAATTTTTTGATTTCCTCTAACATAAATCAAATCAACGTTGCCAAGTAGGTGTTTCTCCAAAATTACATTGATATCGGAATAATCTACATCTCCAGAATCGTATCGTATTCCATGCAAAAATTTTTCCAAATACCGCGTTGTTTTCTTGTCTTTGGCAGTCAACTCGTGGAATGGTTTAGGTGGTTTAAATAAAAAATTCGATTTTATACCACCAATCTGAATAGCAATTTCTTTTGGATAAAAAAATTCATCGATTATAAATCCTTGGATGTCGACTACTGCAATTCTCATGATGATGACGACGATGAAACTTCTTTGAAAGCTGAGCAAATACTAAATAGGTAGTAGTTTATATTATATTTTTAACTATTTCTGTTAGGGGGTAATGCTTCAATAAACAATCATGAATTATGATAAAATATGCTTTAGTATTTTTAGGAAATCCTTTGTTGGCATCAATTTCCAGACGTACATCAACAGTCGATGATTTTATCGATTCTTCTTGCTTAGAACAATCAATAACAAACAAAGCACGATTTAGGAATGCTAGTAAATCCATTAATGGTCGTTTCACTGATACTCTGTTGTAACTGGAATTGAATTCGCTGTAGTTGTAATGAGCAAGCGCAAAGTCGTTTTTTTCAAAATCAAGTTGCATTCTTTCATTGGGAAAATATTTACCATTCAATGCGAGTCTAAGACCTTGTAGATTTACGTGATCAAATAAAGACGGATCTGCAGTTTTCAGATTTCTCCTATTAGTTTGGAAAAATACAATAACATATCGAGGTTTCTCTATTGCAGATGTCGTTTTAACAGCCCAAATTTCTTGTTTTGCTCCTGCAGTCAAAGATGGTAGCTCATGTAGTTCCCATTTTCTAAACGGAGTTACGATTGGACGATCGCTTTGAATTGATCGCATCAATTGTTCTTTAACGAAATCATTTGGATAAATATGTTTAACTTTCAGTTCCATCGAATGAATCATAATCTGTACGGTTGTAGAAGTAGTTACGTTACCGGTACCTGGTTTTTCTGTTACAATAACGCTATCGAGATCATTACGAGCTCGAACGAATCGAATCGTTTGTCGTCCACAAGTTACCATTGGGTAATCATTGAAACTGTTGAAGATGTGTTTAAGCGGCATCAGTAAACTAAATGATTTATCAGCAGCATTGAGAATAGGATTTGTGGGATAATTCCAACCGGCAATGGCGAGGTGACGAGTATCTTCTTCATTGTAACATGTTAAAGCTCTTACAGTGCTAACAATTCCAGGATCTCGAACTGTTTCTGTCTCTCTTGCACTTTCGCTATACGTACACGAATCGAATAGAAATGCTCCAAAGTTTGGTGTCAAACTAACATCACCATTACCAGTTATATCCAATTTTCCTTTAATAGCCAACAACGTATCATGCATTGCAAAGAATGAGTCCACCTGATTTACACTAAATTCTACAATGTCGCTGCAGCTAAACGATTTGATCGGTATTCAGATTTTCTAATCGATTCATCCTGAGTCGGCTCTCGATAAATATCAAACATTGGATCTTGAATTGTTCGTATACGATTCATTATTAATTATTCCAAAACCAAGCGATCTAAGAAATAAAATGTTTTTCTTGCTCAGCTGTACCGAACAGTTTAACGATTTGTTCAATACTGCAGGCTTCTGAAAATATGAAGGTACTATATAGTTGAAAATTAATCCCATTCTTTTAACTCCAAACCCAATATACTTCTTTCACCTTGAAAATTTACAGGTCTTTTTTGATCCAATGCCAGTATAGTAATATTTGTAATCTCAGGTATATTAATCACCGGCAAATATGTGATATTTTTTGGAATTTCGTCGATAGCGTAACCAGGGTCTACGGATATTCCAAACTCGTGGATAGTGTGAGTAGGTCTGTTGTTGTAGAAGGCTCCGGTGGTAATGTTTGTTTCGAAACGAATCGTTCGTACTTTAAGAATTTCCACAGGTAGATCGGAACTATGTCTTACGTTCGGTTCCAAAATCCTCTTTGAAAAACCCAACATTCTGCCTATACTGTCTTCGCGCTCGAAATTTATTGCATGTTGACTACTGAATATTTCACACTTGAGTGTATTATTGTTGGGTTTTAAAGAAAAAACGTCTTCAATCTTTGCATTTGATGGTATATTTAGTAAATTTCTAATTGTCTCTTCAATATCGGAAATTTCATAGCCACCTGTATTTAACGTTATTTTCTGCAATTTAGTTTTATCGTTATTTTCGTAATAGTAAAAAGCATTACTGCCATTCTCTACATTCGGTATACTGTTGTACGAAAAGAAAAACAGAAATGCCAACTTGTATTGTTTCTTTGGATCTAAACTCAAAGGAACCGGAGGAGTCCAATCAAATTGATAATCACGACTCTCTAGCGTTAACAACATAACTGTTGGAGGTTGAACAAAGAAATAAAATTTTATATCTTTAACATTTATTTAAATAATTTTTTACAAGCTCATTACATTTTTCTAAACCTAGTTTACATATATTGCAATTTTCTTGTGATTGCGCAGGTCCATCAACATGGGTGGTCCATTCAGGACGATTATGATGAACAAAGCATGGCAGGCCAGTTCGCAATTCAAAATCCAATCTATATTCAAGCGGCAACTTGCACCAAACTTGTAATAATTCACAAGGTTTTGCGTACCTTTTCAAATAACGTATAGGAAAACTAGCCAATTCCTGTTCAGTAAAGTCAATCAGGTTCTTTTCACGATTAATGTACGCCAAAACAGCCTCCATCGTATAGAAATTCTAAACAAAGATGACCACAGTTGATTTGGTTAAAAGTTTGATAAGGATCGTGATTGTAAACAATTTTCGTTGCAGGTCCCAGATACTGTACAAGTTCTTTCGGCGGTTTCAACTTGCCAAATGAATCAAAATATTCCACGTTATTGTTAATTTTCCTATACACCACCCAATGAGTTCCATGATTTTTACTTTCATCCAAATTTAGGATTGCGCATTCACGTTGAACAGGACCGGTTTTAGGCAATGTGTCTCGCATAAATACACCTCTGAAATTTGGGATTTTTAAAAGTTTAGCATATCGTTTTAGTTCGTAATCATACAATCCTCGATTGGGTAGCGTAATTAGTTTTTTTTTAAGAAAAAGACCAAAGCCTCTTCTGGCATTTTTTCGTAAATATAGTCCTTTACCGAGAGATTTCATAGCTTTGTTATGTCGATGTTCTTCTTCCAATTTTTTTTGTGCATTTTTCGCATCAATCACAGTTTTAGCGATTCCAGCAGCTCCGCCAGACAACGCCCCGAGTGCACTTAGCCCTGCGAACAACGGAATATGAGGTAGAAATCCTCCGGATTTTGGTTCGATGGGAATAATTCTAGGTACTTTAACCTGTTTTTTTCCACCAGCATTTTGTACAGCTACCCTGGCTGCTTTTAGAGCAATACTGGTTGCTTGTTTTAATGTAGCCAAAGGACCAGCTTTTTTTATATCTCTCTGTATTTTACTTATAATATTACGTTTAAAGGATTTCGGTTTTTCTACACCCATACCAAGTTTACGTTTAGCTTTCATTGCGGTGGTAGTTAACCAAGCTGCAGTCTTTTCGCCAATTGATGCGTCCTTGGACTTTACTTTTTCCCACGCTTTATTCTCTAGAATCTCGTCCGCTTTATGTCTCTCCGCTAAATCTTTATGCTTAGAATATGCAATGTCGTGTTCTCTGGCTGCGTCGTCCAGCAGAATAACACCCGTATCTCCACGTGCAAGTCTTTTATGTTATTTAGTTCCAGGACCCAAAAAGTTGTAACCAGGATAATGTAACTCAAACGGTAGATTATTGATTAAACTGTTGAGCACACCTTCACCTCCAAACACCAACATGAGAAATGAAATGATTTTAGAATTACTACACTAGTTATACATTGAAACATTAAAAAACATGTCAAAACATGAAGGTCGTTCAGCAAGAACACACACTGCCAATTGAAAATTTAGATGGAGGAAACGATCAAATCGCTGGCAGCAAACATGGTCCACTGCTACCAAACTCGTTTCGAGCGCTAATCTGTGGACCCAGTGGGTGTGGCAAAACAAACGTTATGTTATCATTACTGTTTCATCCGCATGGCGCGAAATTTAAAAATGTTTACGTTTATTCAAAGTCATTGTATCAGCCCAAGTATAAATTGTTGGAAGAAGTGCTGTCAAAAGTTGAAGGAGTAGGATATTTTCCATTTAAAGAAAACGATGAAATTATTAGCCCGAATGAAGCAAAGCCGAATTCAATTTTTATTTTTGATGATGTCATATGCGAGAACCAACAAAAGATTAAAGAATACTACAGCAGGGGCCGACATCGGGATATAGATAGCGCATTTCTTTCGCAGACCTACTCGAAATGCTGTAAACAAATTTGTAGAGATAACAGTAACCTAATTGTACTTTTTAAACAAGATGCTATTAATTTGAAACATGTCTTTGATGAACACGTGTCACCGGATATGAGTTTTGAAGAATTCAAACAGTTGTGTTCGAAATGTTGGCAAGAAAAATATGGGACAATGGTTATTGCAAAAGACTTTGATTTAAACAACGGTCGGTATCGAATCGGTTTTGATAAATACATAAAATTGTAACATTGCGTTCAGTATTCGACAACATGTCAGACAATCCAGTTGACATTGCCGTTCGTAAGAGAAAAATTGCCGAACTGGCTCGATCGATTCGAAAAAAATATAAAGCGTTACAATTGGGTAGAGTTGAAACGGATGAGACACTAAATAAATTGTTTAAACCTTTCACGGAACCTCTACACAAAATTGTAAAATCTTCTCTAAACCAAACAGTGATCTCTCATCCTCAAACAGTCAACGAGCCAGAGCCTAAACAAGAACCATCTAAACAAAAAGAGAAACCAACACCACCACCACTACCTAAACAAAAAGAGAAACCACCAACTAAACAAAAAGAGGAATCACCTAAACAAAAAGAGCAATCGAGCTACCTGCGTTTGTAAAACTCGAAGATGTTGCCGAAACTACTAGTGATGATGATGATGAAGTATTCCATGAAGACGAAGAACAGGCTGTTAAAGATCTTAACATTTCAGAAGCTGTTATTAAGGAATATTTGGATCAGTATCCCCCAATGGCTCATCCATATATTCAAGATCATTGGACACAAAAAGATAATATAGATACGGTTTATGGTCCCATTTACAATGCTGATACATCTAAATGGTTTTTGGGTGAAAAACAAATCGACTTTGATAAAAAGCATGGATTTATTATTATAGACGGCAAACAGATAAAAGGAGGATTTCAAGTGTTATGGAACAATACTAGAATTAAAAATGTTCATAAAAACATTAAAGGAAACCTTAAAGGAACAAACCGATTCAAATACATACATATCATAAAACCTCTGGCTACCTCTCACTTGCGAAAACATTCGGGCACTGTGGGCTCTGGGATGCAAATTGTTTACAACGATAATAAAATTGACCTTCAATATTGGGACGATCCAAACGAACTCGTTGACAGGCTTCGGCTTTTAATAGCGTCAAAAGAAGCAGGAAATACTTCGAATGATAATGAAATTGTTGCAATTATCGAGGAATTAAAAGAAGCACGCATTATTGCCTGAACATCATTACCACAATGAGTGTCGACAAATTCGGACGTACTAAACCTGATATAGGCAATAAAAAACTATTGCTGATGTCTAAACCAACCTTGGTTCATACTGCAAACGGTGATATTGATTTTGAAAATTTAAAACTTTGTGATGTTAAAGATCCTGACTCAGACAGCGATGCCGTCAATAAAAAATATATGGATAATAATGTGCAAAAGTTGACTGAAAACATGAATGCTATGAATAAAAGTTTAGAATCACAAATAGCGGCTATTAAAAAAAACATTGCTGTTTTGATCGATACAATAACTATAAATCAAAAGAATCTGCTTGATGTTCGTGAAACTATTACTGCGATGGATTTGACCATAAAAGCATTAGAGAATCAATTAGTACAAAATCCCTAAACATTTAGTCACAGTCATTTTTTCAAAGAAAAAGGTTCAAGTCGTTAATGAGCTGCATAAACCGGCTCGGAAAAACATTTTCCTGTGGAGATTTTTGTACAATACGACAGTTGGTATACGATGACACCAAGTTCATAGAAGTTGAAAAACATGGCGTAAGATATCATCTAACGGAAAAGGATGTAGATGAACTTGTTAGAGTACATCATTTTATTGTAGCTTATCAGATTTCACTTCTAGAAAATGTTAACTTTAATTGTTATTATAATAATGTAATAGATATTGTAAAAAAAAATTTTAATTATAACTGGTTTAAAGGATTAGATGTATTTTGTGAAATATGTACTGATCCTTTATTATGTAACGCTTTGCGTCAGTATATTTACTTTTATAAACAAAATGTAAAAGAGATTTAGAAAATATGAAATAAACTTTTATAAAAAAATAATGACTTTTATTTCAAAATCGATAATAATAGCATCAAAAAATGTTATTTTATCGTTACAAAATTCATGAACGTTACAGTTCTAAAATGTAAAACGTCAAAACGTTAAAACAGCGTTAAAATTACATTTACATGTATTTTTTATGGAAAAACATCATTTCAAAGTGACAAAAAAGCATCAGATTTCGCTATTTTTTTTGTTACTAAATTCATGAATGTCAAAGTGTCAAAAAAAGACGTCTAAACGACGAATTTGAACGTTTTTTGGTCGTTTCAACAGAACATATTTAAAAAAATAATAATACACCATAGATTCAGATTTAAAAATTTTATTGTATACATAAAAAATTTTGGACATACAATAGACAATAGAAAAAACTAAAAACTAACCTAATTAATTTACAAAGTTACAGCAAAATAATATACTATTCTAAACCATTTACAACTTTTTTTTTTATTTTCCAATTATAATTAACATTAGTTGAGCATTATATCACAATGACCCCATGCTAAAGTGTCAAATGATCCATTACATAAAAAGCGTTTATCATCGTGTAGACTTAGACCGATTTTGGTTTGTTCGATTGTAAAAACATTGTGATTATAGGAACGAAACGTGCATTGGTTAACTGTTTTCATTTTAAAATCTCTCAGACATGAAAGATAATCATCAAAAGTAATTTTCTTTGCAACGACATTCTTTTTAACCCCGTTTGATTTTTTAACGCATTTATCACCCTCTGTTAAATACGAGTACATTTTTGAACGCAACCCCACAAATTCTGTTAAAAGTTTGCCGTTGCATTCATCTTTCATTAATCCTATAACTTTTTTATTTAAGAGTGAAATACCGTACGCATTGTTTGTTTCATAGTCTGAGGTGTCAAATTTTTCTGGATAGGCTTTAATTAATTCGGTATAAACATCATTGCATCGCAGCTCAAGAAGAACGCGTCGGTATCGGTGTATAAAAGTTTACAGTTGTCTACACCCATCGTAGGAAGTAGAAAACTGTAATAAAATTCGTACATACAAGTTTTTGAAATATCGAGAATCGACATGCCAATGTACAATGGTTTATTAAATACAAGTTCGGTTTTATGAAGCTCTATCGCTTAAAGGTTTTCATCAAAGATTTTGCTCGAACTAAACATAGGACTGCTAATCAAGTTCTTTGCTCCATATCGACCCTCCCAAGATCTTACGGGTTTTACAATTCGATGTTTCCTTATATTCTCCATGGTTTTGCCGAAGACTGCATTGTTCATTAATTTGAATAAATTCTTCTCAAAATCGTTTTTAGCAGCCGTTCGAAGAGTTGTATTTAAGTCGATATATTTTTTTAACCATGGGCTTTGTTTAAAATTCAACACTCTGAATCTTTTTCACGTTCAATCCATGTTTTATAGCCTGCTTTAAATTTCGATAATGTATTACGTATTTTTCTTTGTCATATAAAGTGGTCATTAGTTTTTGTATTTTTGATCCTTGGGGTTTTCGATGTTCTGGGCAAAACAGTAAATCGTTGTGTAGATCATGTAACTTTTCCGGATACTCCAAGTCTACTTCGAGGATATATCCCTCATCAGCATCGTCTGGTATTTGAGTCACATCGATGTTTGTGTCAACCCAATTAAAATCCCCATATGGTAGAGGTTGACTTATTGCCCAACGATACAAGTTGTTGACATCGAGATACATTAAATATTTTTCAGATTCTGCTGGATTAAAATTTTGCATGTATCTGTTGTTTGCTTTAGCATATCTATTGCTGCATTGACTGACTTCTCCTCTTATACCTTTCTCTATAAACATGATTTGGTCTATATCTTTGAGTATTTCCAATTTAGATTTGGTATATTTTAACATAGCATCCCACGTATAACCGAGGAGCGTATAATACCAAGCAGGATCGAGACCATACGTTTTTCGGCATTTTTTACTAAAACATTCAAACACAGATGCTAAAAGCAAGATATCTGTTTTCATGTACAGCATGCTATATTCTTTTAAATTTTTTATTTCAAATGATTGCCAAACCTTTTGTGCATGCGTGTATAAATCGTCAGTAATATTTTCATCTGTCAGTGTGCTATAAAATTTATCTTTGGATAGCAGTTCCGTTTCATTTAATTTTTCCATTGAATCAATGTATTCATAAGGAAACACCCCTTTTCTACTTAATAGTTCAAATTGTTCAGATGTTAAATTGAGAAATTGTGAACGTAGATAATGTAGATCTGATGGTTCTAGTAAAGCAGACAGTTTATCTAAGGAGGAATCTAAAAATCGCAGCGAGTCTATGAATCTAAACTTTACTTCGCTCTCGTCATTACTTAGTGTACATGAAATGTATTTTTCTTTGTTTATAGGAAGCAAGCTTATACTACCTTTTTTGGATAAATCTCTAATTAAAAAATGTAAGTCGTATACCGACAGGTTATGAAAGACTACAGGTACAACAAACTGTTTTCTAAAATTTAAGTTGCAATGCTCATGTGCAAACCCTCTAAAATCTCCGGAGAAATGACAATGGGCTCGTACGATAGTATCCTTCTCTTTGAAGGGGTGCTCGCATATATGACATGTTGTTGCATTAAGTAAACTAGGCTTGACAATCATTGGTTCGATATGTTTAATTTTGTCTTCGATAAATTTAGCCATCCTTGTCATTTCAGCAGCGAACCAATCCATGCAGTCCTCTCCACAATATTCATTATAAAATGATAGCGAACTATCATAGAAGCAATTTAGATACTATCCTGCACTATACGCCTCGTGTTTCTGAAACTTTCGTGTATGTTTTCCCAAGTTCTTGTTATGAGGACGTAGCACTGACTCAAAGTCTGCATAAATGACAAAAGGTGTAGTCTGCTTGTATACGTGGTTTTTAAACTCTACATGATCAAATGGTGGGTACGATATTTTGCAATTGTTCAGATCTTTGCAGTATTCATTATGATTGTGTAACTTTTCCTGACTACTAAAGTAATTTAAACATCGATCACAAATATATTTTTGCCCATTATGTTTGTTAACTTGACTTGATATTAGTCGAGATAAATCTTTGATTAAACAATAGTGATATTTGATATCTTCATTTTCCGTATCCATTGATGGAGCTTCATAATCGTTTAATTTTGGAAAGTATTTGTCCTGAATAAGCAATAAATTTACATGTTTATTTAATTTTTCTTTTGTTAGTCGGGCAGGATAAATTGTGTAAACCGGTTTATCTTTCGCGGCATTTAACTCGAGTGCATAAATATTAACTGAAATATTATTTAATTTCTCAAATTTTGAAATATTGTTTACTGACATCGGCATGTCCAAACCTTCGGTTTTCAATACGGTTGTATAATGAGGATATTTATTTGTTCGTTGTGGATCTTTATCAACTGGATACAATGATGCTGTAACCGACCAGTAAAAACATGTTTCATCTAAATTTTTAATATTAATACATGCTTTCTTTTTTTGTATAGGATCTGATAGCTTAATGTATGATGAAGCACCGTTACCTATCTCATATTTATTGATGTTAATTTCCAGTGAAATAATTTTGTCTAAAGCCCTTCCAGAATCTTTAAGTTGAAATTCCGATAATTTAATCATTACTTTATCAACAATTTTTTCATTGAACCACAATGCAAGATCCGTACCTGCATCTATTACCGCGTTTTTTGTGTTAAAATATTTAAACTCCAAAATGTCTTCGATTTCCTTAGATTTCTTAATAAATTCCCCGCAAAATGTTGTATTTACTTTAATCATATTAAATTTTTTCAAACTGTTAGCTATTCTACTCTTAACTAGCTTAAACGCATCACCAAAAAAACTATTAAGGTTTTTATGTTTTAAATTAACGACAACAGCAGTCCTAATTCTTGAATGAAAAGCAGATTCTAGATCGACCCATTTTACCCCTGATTTTTCAGTTAACCCCGATCCCTGCTTAGACAAATGAAAAATTTTTTCTTTTATCGATTTTAAATGCCCCAAATTTGTTTGTAAATTTCTTAAAGTCCCAATATCTAAATTTCCCCTTCGAATATCTTTATGAAAACTGATAACATGCCTTTTAATTTGGTTGATTAATTTGTTTGCTTCCCTATGCGAAAAACTGAAGATTAACGCTTTATATGCTTTGAAAATATCTTTAACAATAGCATTAGCCATAATGTTATTCATAATTGGGAAATAAAAAAATAAAAAACTTACAAAAAATTATTCCTTAACTATTTCAAATGTAGGATTAGCTTGACCAATTTGTTTTTTCCCTTTATATTTGATACAATAATGTCCGCCAGATAATTCTGCCAAGTGAGGCTTCAGTGTTTCAATGGTTCTCTTAGGCAAAAAGCAGAGCCCGTTTTCTAGCTCAACCAAAATTGTTTCGCCAACTTTGCTCTGGACCAGTTTAGCGTTCAATAATTTTTGCGGAACATCCACTGGAAGTTCTCCTATTTTAATAATAGTCTTCTCGTTATTTTTTTCTGCAAGACATAACGAATTAATTTTAGTTAAATCCATCTACAAATAAAATTAAATCATTACAAAAAATGAATTTAACTCAAAATAAACATAACTACAGAAAAATAAAATTAAATCAACTTAAAAATAAAATTACCTAAACAAATAATTCTTACCTTTGTGTGGTTGTAAAGAGAGGAAAACAATATCGAAGAAGAAGAAGTTATATTCCTTAACTATTTCAAATGTATCGGAGTGATTAGCTTTCCCCAATTTTGCTTTTTCCCTTTATATTTTGATTTAATAAGTTCCGGCAGACACTTCTTCTGGCAAGTGGACTTCAGTGTTGAAATAGTTCTCTTTTAAATTTATTCTAGTTAAATCCAACTACAAATAAAATTAAATCATTACGAAAAATTAAATTATGACAAATAAACTTAACTCAAGAAAAATAAAATTAAATCAACTCAAAAATTAAAATAATTCAAGAAGCAATAAAAATTAAATTAAATTAAAATTTTGAAATAAAACAAAAATTCTTACCTTTATGGGTATGTTGACAAACTTTTGCACTTGAAACTGAACTCAGAACTGGATGTATAGAGAGTCAAAACAATAATGAGCAAGCTAAATCTAGAACGCTCTTTAAATATGTACGACTTAGTCGAAACACATAGACGTCGATTAAAATTAAAACCTAATTGTTGCTTTACAATATATTCTCTATGTTGTTTATTGAGTATTATATTTACTAATCATATTATGTGACGCTAGTTATGTTTTGTTGTAGTTCGAAGTGTTTTTTAAAAAACTTGAAAAAACTTTATTTTTGTTATACTGAGTTTCTAAATAAAACTACTGTTTTCTGCAATAGCTAAGTAGAGACTAACTTTTATTCCAATAATAATTCACAAAGTTGAATATAAAATGAATCATATTAAACAATAAACAATAAAGAGATAAGAAATATGAATAAGCAGTTTTATATAATCATAATTGTTTTTAATATATTTATATAGGGCGTCACATATATAACTCGCTACTGTCTAAAAATTCCAAACCTGTATGCATCGGGATGACTCATAGCTTCCTGATAAATAATTACATTAATTAGGTCATCATTTTTATTTATATTATATAAAACCGCTTAGTTGCATTTCTTATCTTTTATTGTTTATTCATTAATATGATGTCATTTCATAATCACGTACGAACCTGCAGGTGGAGCATAATTCAGCGATTAAGCAGAAATGTTAAACCTATAAAATGATAAGGACATTTTCTAAGAATAATAATATGTTTCAAATCGCGATCCAACTATTGCGCCAAGGTCACGCGCTTTTAACATTTAATTCAAAAAATATTTCTAAGTCTGTTATCTTTATTGCGATAAGACTTGTTTATTATTTTTTTCTACTATTGTTTGTCACATTTTATTAAATCCTGCGATGGTGTAGTGGCTAACGTATTTGTTTATCATACGGGGGGACCCGGGTTCAATTCTGCTTAGAATTTTTTTTAACTTAAATTGTTATAACGCAAAAGTTGGTAGTACTGTAAAGTTGGTAGCATGTAAAGTTGGTACGATGACAGCGAAGCGCGCATTATTCAAAATATAACGAAAAGAAGAATTGGCTGTTTGTGTCAAACGTAAAAGGCCACTTGAAAAAAGAAGAATGGGCTGCTTGCGTTAAACGTTAGAGGCCACTCGAAAAAGAAGAATTGGCTGTTTGCGTTAAACGTCAAAGGCCACTCGAAAAAGAAGAATTGGCTGTTTGCACCAAATGTCTAAGGCCACTTGAAAAAGAAGAATTGGCTGTTTGCGTTAAACGTCAGAGGCCACTCGAAAAAAAGAAGAATTGGTTGTTTGCGTTAAACGTCAGAGGCCACTCGAAAAAGAAGAATTGGCTGTTTGCGTTAAACGTTAGAGGCCACTCGAAAACTATTGACAGTTGACTGCTAGCGCCCCCTATAGATTTAAAAATTCAAATTTGGCGCGCTTTAGCCAAGTTCCGAACCATTTCAACCAACATCGCCACCCGTGGCGACATCTAGCGGTGATATTTTGAAGCTGTGCGCTAGAACTCTCTTTGTTACACTACTTAATAGGTTTACAAAATCTTTTAACATGTTTAGTTTTAACACAAAATTTTTTAATAATTTAGTGAACATCCACAATATGTACCTACCCTTCAAATGAACAAAAAGTATTATTTTGCCACAGGAACTAAACCCATAACGCAACTATTTTATGTAAAGCTAACCAATCTAGACAAATTGCTGACAGTTGAATGCATATTAAAACGAATTTATTGGATTTCACAATTTAGACACTGTTTAAGTTTAACAGTTATTTTTTTGAATTCTACGCGATACATATTTTGGCCTAACACTGTTTGCTCGGGTTTGTTTCGAACTGCCAATATTCAAGCGCAAAAAAATATTTTTTTTGGTCCTCCGTGCAGAAACAATATTATTAACTACTTCAAAATCGTCCGGAAAATGACATTTTCCGGCCTAGGCCAGCAAAGTAGCTTTTAGATTATCTAAAGAGATGGCGCTATGAGTCATCAAAAATGCATAATAAATACTACAAATTTTAATTAAATTTATTTTAAAAACAGCGTATAATATACTAAACTGATAACTTTTTCTAAAGGTAAGCAGGATTCAAACTTACATTTAATTTCTTTCACAACTTTTATTCTAAATTTGACATTTATGTCAATTTACAACTACTTATCATTCGATTATGAAAATACATATGTCGATTTTATTATTGTTCATTAAACTATAATAGTTCATTGTCTCTGCTATTTTCATATAAAATTATTAGATATTAATATTAATATTATCAATATAACAACTTTTACTGTGCTGCTTATTAGCACAGTATTCGTATGTATAAAAATTACGGATCGTGAAATGGATTATCAGAAAATCATTCCTTATTACTAATTCTTTTAATCGTGCAATAGATGTCAATAATGTCAATATACACCTAATCTTGTATGTCACAAAGTAAACAGTTTTTGAACTTTTGAAAATATTAAAAATTGGTCGGACCCAAAAATAGTGTGTGTTACACGTCCACAAAATGTTTTGCAAGTGCTCGTATTGTTTCGCCTCGGTGCTACGCCCCTCGGCTACACAACTTTACTCGCTTTTGCAAAATGGCATTTTCCGTCCTTGTGTCACAAATAACTATTCCATTTTTGCGACATAATATACTACGTTTATTTTAAATATTTTTTAAATATTGTGATATAATATTAATTCCTTAATATTTCTAAGTGGGTTAATAAATGACACAAATTTTCAAAACAATTTTTTGGTAGGATTCATTTTTTAAAGGATTTTCATTTTAACGCTAAAAGTAATTAAAGGGAACAAATCTTGGCTTTAACACGACATTTAAAAAACCTATTTAGTTTATTTGTTTAAATTATATTAATAATTATAATAATTATTATTATTTTAATTTAAAATATAAAAATAAATAAAATATAAAAATTAAAAATGTTATCATAATGGTATATTAAAATACAACTTAGACTGATTAATATTTTAAATAACTATCTAATATTATAAGCAATATGTTAATGGCCTTTATTAGATTATCAGCTCAACTCACTTCCCGCGCTTTCCACCTATTGTGGTCGTAGATCCGTCGACTTGCTTTGCTCCAGAAACATCAAGAGCCGGTGGAGGAGGACCTGATTTTACAGCGTTTGGTCGATTCACTTAGATTCTTTTCAGATTAAGAACACAGGAAGAAAAAGACGAATTTTTGCTCACCCCAGAATCCGTGAAGCAGACAGCCTGTGAATAAACTGTGTGGGATTCTGAGCAATTTGCTCTACCCACCTGTTGTACTTTTGTTTTAAAATTTGACATAGTGTTTCGCAGAACAATACATTGCCAGTTGTGTAACTCAGCCGCTACTAACCTGGAGAACAGACGCTGTCGGAGTACCGCCCCTAACATGGAGACCGTCCTCTCCTGACATCAAAACGCTAGTTTTGAAGCACCCAAAGTATTTAATTTCCTCGGTATTATACCTCCGGTATCTAGGAGGCAGCTCCCTATCCACCACCGGTGTAGGTACCCGATGAGGGTCTAGCAACCTTACAAGGGAGTTAACAGTTTTCTGTTCTGGGGCGAAAAGAGATTATTGCAAACACTAATTTTCTGTAAGAGATTTGGATAAAGAAAATCCAATCTTCAATAGTGCTCGTATTGTTTCGCCTCGGTGCTACGCCCCTCGGCTACACAACTTTACTCGCTCTTGCAAAATGGCATTTTCCGTCCTTGTGTCACAAATAACTATTCCATTTTTGCGACATAATATACTACGTTTATTTTAAATATTTTTTAAATATTGTGATATTATATTAATTCCTTAATATTTCTAAGTGGGTTAATAAATGACACAAATTTTCAAAACAATTTTTTGGTAGGATTCATTTTTTAAAGGATTTTCATTTTAACGCTAAAAGTAATTAAAGGGATCAAATCTTGGCTTTACCACGACATTTAAAAAACCTATTTAGTTTATTTGTTTAAATTATATTAATAATAATAATTATTATTATTATTTTAATTTAAAATATAAACATCAAGAGCCGGTGGAGGAGGACCTGATTTTACAGTGTTTGGTCGATTCACTTAGATTCTTTTCAGATTAAGAACACAGGAAGAAAAAGACGAATTTTTGCTCACCCCAGAATCCGTGAAGCAGACAGCCTGTGAATAAACTGTGTGGGATTCTGAGCAATTTGCTCTACCCACCTGTTGTACTTTTGTTTTAAAATTTGACAGAGTGTTTCGCAGAACAATACATTGCCAGTTGTGTAACTCAGCCGCTACTAACCTGGAGAACAGACGCTGTCGGAGTACCGCCCCTAACATGGAGACCGTCCTCTCCTGACATCAAAACGCTAGTTTTGAAGCACCCAAAGTATTTAATTTCCTCGGTATTATACCTCCGGTATCTAGGAGGCAGCTCCCTATCCACCACCGGTGTAGGTACCCGATGAGGGTCTAGCAACCTTACAAGGTAGTTAACAGTTTTCTGTTCTGGGGCGAAAAGAGATTATTGCAAACACTAATTTTCTGTAAGAGATTTGGATAAAGAAAACCCAATCTTCAATAGTGATTGTGTAACAATGATTTTTCAAGTACAAAGCTTAATCCGTACTTATTACAAAACTAGTTGTACTCGCAACGTCGTTCGCGTGGCGTGTGATTGTTGTATAAAAATTTCTTACTCCACCCCATTTAAGGAATGGAAGAGAAATTTTTATACACCAGATGTTAAGTTGAAAGAAGACAAATACATCTGTGAAAACCGCATTCGAATCGGATTAGTAGTTTTCATGTGATGCGCGCACAAACAGACAGACAGATAAAAAGATCTAACCAAATTTTTGGGTTCTATTTCGATGTACCCGCGACGTCGTTCGCGTGGCGTGTTGATTTTTGTATAAAAATTTCTTTCCTCGCCCTGTTAAAGGGGTGAAGGGAGAAAGTTTTATACACCAGAAGTTGAAAGAAGACAAATACGTCTTTGAAAACCGCATTCGAATAGGATCAGTAGTTTTCATGTGATGCGCGCACAAACATATACATTTCTACAGTATAGATGACTTTTTAAGGTTTACTGCTACCGGCTTATTTTTACTGATAGACAGGTGACGAATAACCGACCAGATGTTGTGTTTTTTTATTAAAATGGTTAAATAAAGATATCTGAATAACTTAGCTGTGTCAAATTATGACAATCTTTAAAATATGCACAAAAAACATAAATAAATATGCAGACCTTGCTATAGAAATACAACAAATGTGGCATACCAATGTCGCGGTAGTTCAAATAATTGCTTTAACGACGGGTATTATTCTAACCGCCCTTCATGCTGACTTGGCCAAGCTCACATTGTATAAAAATCCAAAAAGGAGGCCATTCCTAAAATACTTGCTGGATAGTTTGGAAAAGTCTCTCCTAGGTTTGAAAATCGTGTCGTTTTTGTTTGATACATGTTTATCTGAGAACGATTAATTGTACCAGCTTAATGCTGAGATGTTTAATACATAAAATAATAATAATATAAATAATTAAAGTAAGTTTTATTAAATTTCGTATTTTGCATGATTAATCATTTGGTGATATCAAAATTTCTGCAAATGCACTCACCGTAAATCCACCATTGCCTTTATTTGTAAATTCAACTTCGTCCAACCGAGTTGGATTTTAAACTTAAAAGTAAGAGACGCTTCCTTCAGAGTTAATTAGGTTGCTTGAATATTTTAATTGGCAATTTTGGGGTCTGTTACATAAAGAAAAGTTTATTTAAGATTATTTTAACTTTTAATAAAACAAAAATATATATTTAAACAAATTTGTGTGTAGTTGAGATTTTTTGTATTCAGCTACAATTGCTTTTAAAAGAGTAATATTTAAAATAATTGAAAAATCTTACCTTGATAATTGGGAAGCCAGATTTTGCAAATTAATTTAGATGATTTAGATATATATCCATTGTTTTTTTAATTCTGAAACAATAATTTTATGTTAATCTTAACAGTCATAATCATCAAAGTAACTATTTGTAAATATAATACCAATAAATCCTCACAAAAGTAACTTTTATGAATAGACGAATTTTTTAAGTAAGTCTGGTTCATTTAATATTATTTTACAAGTGTTTACTACTAAAAAAATGACTAAATATGTAAACTTTCAAGCTGTAAAGAAAAAACTTTAATTCGACTCCTAATTAATCGTTTTATTCATGAAATTCATAGTACAGCTATTCTTAAACTATCATAATTAACGCCTTTCCATTTTATTAAATGGTCAACCAGAGGAATTAAAACTAGACTAGACAACACTATATAGTCATATGTGCTTGGCGCAGTAGACGATGATGTTTCAGGAAAGATGTCAAATGTCATTGAATGGTTTGAACGCAAGATGCGCGGCTATAATAGAGAAGCGCGTTTACAGGTGTAGTCGATGGTTTTAAGACAATTGTTGCATTACAATTAGTTAAAGTTAAACAATGAATTTTTAAGTTTAGTGCTCTAACGCTGAATATGGATAAATTTCTAATTGGAGCCAAACGAAAACTAAACAAGGAAGAACCTTGTACTTCGACTAAAGTTTAACTTAAAAAATGTACATCTCTAATCAATATAACCTCACTTAACACCAGACCAGTAAATTCATAGATTTATCGTTTGACACCTGCTTGATCAAACATTTTTCGGTATAAGTATATATTTTCGTTAATAATCCCGCTTAACTCTTTTAGAGTGATAAAATTAAAGAGCTGACGTAAATAACCGACAAAATGCATTCTTTTTTTTTTGATCAAGTAAGTTCAAAAACTTCGCTAATTACAGATAAAACTACAGGTGGTTAAAATATATTGTTATAAAATTATTATTGTACATTTTAGTATGAAGAATTAACCAACCTATACCATTTGTAATAACAGTATTTTTTTGTTTTGGTATAAGTTATTAGCAGTATTTTTTTACTATCCGTCTGGTTTACCTCTAAAAAATGTGCCGATTTGTCTTTGTTATGATTTGAAATATATAAGGAACCATTTTGCAATCTTTAATATTTTTCTACTAACAAAAATGTAAATGTAGATTTGTTTCGCGTTTCTGTTGTTCCTATTTGGTTTGAAGATCACGTAATCAATACGTTTATCTAAAAATCACAAATGTAATACATACAGTGTGTACAAAAAGTAACGTAACTTGATAATATTTCGGTTTGTGATAGGTTTTCAAAAAAAAGCTTCAAATAAAAGTTATACGAAATAAATCAAGTTATCAGAATAAGTCAGTTAGAAATATACAGGGTGCACCTTTACTCCAGAATAACGTAATGACATTTTTTTTTAATGGTACCCCCTGTATATTTTTTCATTTTTTGAAAATCTATTAAATTAGAAATACAACCGTTAAAACCGCGTGTTTCTAACTTTATTTATTTTAAAGTTACAGGGGTTTGAAAATAAAATATTAAAAAAATATGTATGGCAAAAAAATAGTAGGCACTTCTTCTGTGAATTAATACTTTATTAATTTTATCTTATTAAATGCTCAAAGTGCCTTCCTTGTTCTATTTGGCAATATCCCACTCTATTGTAAAATGCAGAAGTAGCATTACGCAACTGCTCATTCGTTATTTGACGGGTTGTTGTCAGTATTTTATGTCTTAGATCGTCCAGATTATCAGGTTTTGTTTTGTACACAACGTTTTTAAGATGTCCCCAAAAAAAATAATCCAGTGGTGATAAATCAGGAGATCTTGCTGGCCACTCTATTGTACCCCTTCTTCCTATCCACCTGTCTTGGAAAACTTCATTTAAATAATTTTGAACATCAACGGTAAAGTGTGGTGGTGCACCATCCTGCTGAAACCAAATGTCATCGAAATTGTCACCAACAGCATTTCTTATTGCAGGCACTATTTGATTTCTCAACGAATCTAAATACTTTTGACCATCCAAATTACCTTCTATAAAAAATGGACCAATAACAGTGTTATCGATAATACCTGCCCAAACGTTTACTTTTAAAGGCCTTTGCGTTTTATGTTCCCGAATCCATCTGGGATTAGTATCACTATAATATCTGCAGTTGTGGCGATTAATTATACCATTTAACATAAACGTGGCTTCATCGGAAAAAACTATCTTTTCTGTAAAATTAGGGTCCACATCTACCTTTTGCATTATAGTTTCAGAAAATTCCATTCTGCGATCAAAATCATCTTCAGATAATTCTTGAACCAGCATAACTTTGTAAGGATGAAACTTATTTTTCTTTATAATGTTACTAACCGATCCAATACTAACATCATGTTCTAATGCAGTTTTCCGAATGGATGTACAAGGATTTTCTACAAATGTTTGCATAATGTCCAAGGCGTTTTCATCATTAGTTACGTTCTTTGGTCGTCCACTTTTAGAGCGATTTTTAGTTGAACCTACTTCTTCAGAACGTTTCACAATTCTCCAAACTGCAGTTTTAGTAATTGGGTTACGATTTGGATAGGTACCATTAAATAATTGAGCTACGTCATCAAAAGTTCTTTTACGATTACCGTAACCTCTCATCATCAGAATCGTTATTCTTTCCTGTTCCGTAAACATATTGGAATTTTAAAAGTACCTAACTACATAAAAAAATCCTAACATAAATAATACTGTTACATTTAGAAATAAGTAATGACAGTAGCCTACTATGTTTTTGCCATACATATTTTTTTAATATTTTATTTTCAAACCCCTGTAACTTTGAAATGAATAAAGTTAGAAACACGCGGTTTTAACAGTTGTATTTCTAATTTAATAGATTTTCAAAAAATAAAAAATATACAGGGGGTACCATTAAAAAAAAATGTCATTACGTTATTCTGTAGTAAAAGTGCACCCTGTATATTTCTAACTGACTTATTCTGATAACTTGATTTATTTCGTATAACCTTTATTTGAAACTTTTTTTTGAAAACCTATCACAAACCGAAATATTATCAAGTTACGTTACTTTTTGTACACACTGTATATGATCTTTGGATAATTAGTTATTTAAATCTTTTTTCCTCTATGCCAAGGTTAAAACAAGAGATTGTAGATAAACTTTTCTGGGTTTATTCATTTTAGGCAAACAAGAAAGATAGTAAAAAAAGTTGTCAAATCCGGCAAAACTCAAAGCTGCGATCTCTATCTACAGTCGATAGCGCATTCAACCATTCGGCTACGGATGCCCAGTGGTTAGTTGGCGGTATAAATTATATATTTTTTAAAATCATGTCGTCTAAACACATCTATGAATAAATCGACAAATCCTATGTCATTTTTGTGTTGTGTTTTATATTTTTTTAAAACCGGCCAGAAATTAGTAATTTCCGGTTCATTTTTAGGTCAGAAAATCTCATTTTTATTTAATTTCCGGCCTATCTTTAATCAAAAAAAAAAACAATAAAATAGTTAGTCTAAGATAGAGGTCAATTGGTTTCTATGGTAACCGAGTTTTGTATACATTTAAAACTATAAAATAACTTGACATGTTTTAACGTTTAGTTGAAAACGTGAAATTTATTATAAAATGGATATTCAAAATGATGTATTTGATTGCGAATTATTGGAAGATGAAAGTATACCAGATGAAATTGTTAAGGCGGCCACCCAAGCAACGTTTGTTAAGAAAAAATGTTAAAATTAGTTAATAAAGCGTTCTTGATATAAAAATGTAAACTGAATAATATGGAGTTTATGGTACAACAATGCCCGTTTTAAAAAAAATATGGTACGTTATACGTTCCAAAAGTGCTTTTACTGGACTCGCCTGCGACTCGCCCTCCAATTTGCCCACTCGTCCATTAAAAGACCACTTTTGGGAATTGTTACGTAAACTACTATTATTCGGTTAAGGGATTATGGATTTTTGTTAACTTAATTTTTGCAATTCAGTGATAAGACGACAAACTCAAAGTGACAGTAATATTTTTTTAACTTCCCGCAAAAAAAAAAAATAAATAGGTTTTTCGAAAATTGAGTTTTCATCGGATCTCAACGTTTTGAGGTATTTGGAACCTCCCTTAACTATTTTTACGAGGGTGTCTGTATGTCTGTATGTACGTGTGGATGTGTTTGTGTGTGTGTGTATGTGTGTGTGTGTGTGTGTGTGTGTGTGTGGATGTATGTAAACCTCTTATAACTTTTGAACGGCTTGACCGATCGAAATGAAATAAAACGCGTTCCAAAGAGTTCCATCTAACTTAGATTCCCTGTAAGTTTAAACCAATTCGAACCGGTAGATTTCGAGAAATTTCAAAATAACCGAAAAAAACAATTGGTAAAAATGATGTTTTTTCGGCATATCTTTTTGGCTATTACATCGATCATTTCCATAACATCAGCTCTCAAGCTTAAAAAAACACGTCGAATGCCGTTTAGCAAATTCAAATCGGTTGATTCGTTCGTGAGATATCGTTGTCGAAAAATTTCAAAAAAAGTGTTTTTTTAACAACTTACAGGTTTTTCTTCTAATCGATTTTGCACTTCTAGTAACATTGTTAGGTCTCAAAAAACTGCGTCGAATGCCATCTTGAACATCAAAATCGAATAACGCGTTAAAAAGTTATGGCTTTTTAAACATTTCAAAAAAAGTCAAAAACGTCAAAATACGTCACGTTACTATAGCTTTGCGGTTAAAACTAGCGGGAAGTTGCAAGGATGGCCTTTAAGGTCAACCTCTTTTCGAATTTTTTATTCGCTAAAGATATAATTTTATAGAGGACTTGCGATAATAAAAGCGCTAACTAACCGTAACTCAGCAGTTAATACGTTATTGTGTAAAAATAAAAAACACGAATTTATAAAACACCGACCATGATTCCAAATTACTAAATTCGCAGACCGATCACGTTTACCAAATACTTTCATTTTCTTTTATTTCTTTCAGAAACACACCTCACATAAGCACAAATTTAAATACAAATCCAAGGTATAAATTTATTAAAAACAAAAAATATTGCAGTTGTTACTCTCCTTTTCAAATACGCAGTTCCCTTAACAATATCTTTATTTTCTCCATCAGATTGCTTTAACTTATATAAAACAATAAAAGACCCAAATCTTTAAAAAAGCCCAAAACATTTTTACTGACAAGTAAATTTAATCTACCACTTTACTTAGTGGTAAAATAACCAGCCATTAATCCCAAGATATCAACTTGTCATCGATCGCAACAACTGAAGATTAATCGAACTAGCCTGAGTAGATTGTGAACACCGTACAAGAAGGTCGACAGTGTATATTGTCCACTTACTTTGGAAATAAGTTTTTAATATATCTGAATATTGTTTAAGTTTAAATGGATTTATACCGTTTGGCGAATGTATATCTGATACCAATTTTCTGACTTTGTCTATAGGGAACAGCTTCTAGTGTTAAAATTCTATATGGCATTTTAGAGAGAGTACCTTACACAGATTATTAACAATTAAACGTTTAATTTTTTTACGAAAATAAACACAACAGCCGTCTAATATTGTATCCGGATAATCCTAGTTTCTTTCACAAAATAAGTTAGACGTATAAAAACCTACCGGCTATCAGACCAGGATCCAATATATTCCTTAATAAAAGAGTTTAATATTTTAATACTTTACAAGTTTAATTTTTTAATATAAAATTATACAAAAACAAAAAATGTGTATTTTTTTTAAATTGTTAATTTATTCAATATAATCTTCCTTAATTTGACACACTTATACCTGTAATTTTATTTTATTTTTTATTTAAGGATGTCCTCGTAGGTATGGACCAAAATACAAATGTACCGAGAACATTTATTGGGGCAGAAGAGCCAATTTATTAATTTGGGATTTAAAGGACTGCAAGTCAAGACGAGTGGGGAAGACGTGGGAAGGTAAGGAGATCCACAATCTGGAGACCCTGGGGTTAAAGAAACGATCGAAACGATTCGTTCTCGATATCTGACACTGAACAGTATAAGGGTGCATGGAGTTGGCAAGTCGCGTTGCATTGGCTTGTCTGTAAAGTGATAGAGCGGAGTTCTTCTGAGCAAAATCCGTTTATCTATCGGTAAAACAAGGAAAGATCAGACACTGCTCTTTGGTGGGACAATGGGGCTAGGTTTTCGGTGATACTGGTGTCATTTATTAGTCGAACTGCTCTTCTCTGTATTGCATCAAGAACTCTGAGCCTTGACGGAGCTGCCGAACCCCATACATGCGAGCAGTATTCAAGATTGGGTCGTATTTGGGCTTTGTAAAGAGTAGCTAAGTTAAATGAAGAGAAATATTTCCGTGCTCTAAACAGAAAGACTAATTTCTTTCCTGCTGCAGTTGCTATGGATGCAATATGTTTGTTCCAGCGTAAGTCCTCGGAGATCGTTATACCAACCAGCGTAATGGAGTCGCTTGCTAATAGTGTCTGATCGTTCATTGTGCTGGATGAGTCGTTTGTTTGCCTCCTGTTGGATAGGCAATATGTCTTTGTCTTGGAAGCGTTGAAATTACCAAAATTCTTTTTCCCCACTCGTCTACAATTCTCAGATCTTGATTAAGAGAAGCCGTTGTGGATCTTCTGTCCTCTTCCAGAATATCTAGAGATATGGGACGGTGGGGCGCTTAGCTACAGTGTAGGTTGCTATCATCTGCAAAACCACGTATCGGGCTATTAGTGCCTTCTAGTAGATTATTAATGTGTAATAGGAATAGAGTAGGAGCTAGAGCCAATCCTTGAGGAATTCCAGCGTTGATCTTGTAGAAGTTAGAAGAATGTCCATCTACAGCAACTTGGATGTGCCTGTTGGAGAGAAAGTTGGATATCCATCTGCAAAGGTTTTGCGAGAGTCCGTATGAAGGCAGTTTGTTCAAAAGAGCTGCATGCCATATTTAATCAAATGTTTTTGAGATGTCTAGTGATACTATTTGATTCTCCCCATAGCGGTGGATGGCATCACTCCAGACATGAGTTACATAGCAGATTGACTGTTTACTTTTGTTGGCGAAAACCATATTGCCCATCACTTAAAAATTTGTGTGCCTCAAGGTACCTCAGGATCTCGTGATTGACGTATTTCTCCATAGTTTTGCTAATAAGAGATAGAAGAGCTATGAGTCTGTAGTAAAAAGGCATGGTTTTACAACCTATCTTGGGGACTGGTTGTACTCGAGCAGTTTTTTAGGATTCCGGAATACTATGGAGGTTTAAGCAAATCGTACTTTAATTCGTTTAATTTAGCCATCGTCAACAAACTTGTGTGAACACGTGCATTCTCTTGATGAGAAATGTTTGTTTTTTTCTGTATACGGGACATTATTCAAGAATTTCAAAGTTGATAAAAGATATTTGTTGATAATTATTTTTTCAAAAATAATAATAAATGCATTGCAATATTAATTTCTACTATTTTTATTATTTAAGTATATATATATATATATATATATATATATATATATAAATTTAATTTAATTTTATTTATATATATATATATATATATATATATATATATATATATATATATATATATATATATATATATATATTATATAACATTTTTTGATACAGTGTATCAAATATAAATTTAAGTATTATGTGGCTTAGTGCGGACCTGAATGGTTCAAAGCAAATATCAGGATATCCGATCCCACTGACATTTGATAACAGTGTATTCTCACAGGAATTTTCCGTTCTTTGGAAAAATAAAGAGAAAATATAAGTCTAGTATTATAGCTGGATGTCTTTTTATTTTTAAAACCTTGCTTCGAAGTTCGCAGTAATACTGGTCGAGATCTGCAAATTTTTACTTTATTTATGTATACTTAAATATTGCTTTAAAAATAAAATAGGGTCTAGAACAAAATATTTTTTGGAAAAGCAGACAATGTTTGACAAAAAATTGTGAACAAGAGAAATGAGAATAATTGATATCTAAATAATTTAAATTTAATGAAAAAGTGTTAAAGATGTAGGGTAGGGCAGGGTTCGTTGAGCATAGAGATCAGTTGGGCAATCAAAATATCTCGAAAACTATCCACCGCACGCAAAAGCATCAAATAGCCGAAAGATAGGGTTGCTTAAAGGTAACTTATCACATGACCGTCAGTGGCGATTCCTCGATTGAGAGAAGTACCCACATGCATTATTTATTTTCTGATTAAAAAGTAAAATAAATAATCGTAAGCTAGAATATGTCGTCTGTGAAAGTCAAACGTAATCCGTTTTTATTCGGGTAAAAATTAATGTTCAGTAACTTTATTCCAGTTTTTTTTTATAAATGCACCTTTGCTTGAAAATTTTGGGTTGTGGTTAGTTGAGCTACAGTTGCCGAGCTAAAACCACGATTTTAATGGACTTATTAAAGAAAGACTACTCAAGGTTTCTATACTACTCAAGAATTACCCAGGCAAAAAAAAACCTTTAAAAAAATACTTGTTACAAATAGCATCAAAATTCTATGGATATTTCCCAAAAGACGTTCGTCGCCTTGCTTACGAATTTGCTGTTCAATTTGACATTACAGTTCCATCTACTTAGACTGCAAACCAGATAGCTGGAAAAGTATGGCTTTCGTTACTTTTAATACAAAATCCGGAGCTATCTATTCGAAAGCCTGAAATCACCAAACTTAGTAGGGCAACATCATTTAATGCTAAAACTAAAAAGGGGGCTAAAATAATGGACAATTATGGCTTTAGTGCGTCAGGCATTTTGATTATTAACAAAAGTGACCGCTGCACTGAAACTAAAAAAAACATTGTAGCTACCAAGGGTAAGCGAGAAACTAGGTAAGTTGCTGTTTTGTTGTTTTATCATATTGTAAATACAAAGTGGATTATTTAAATGTAATTCTATTTTAAATTTACCTTACATTGAACCAAAGATTTGGCTATACTTTTTAAGTCCCATACGACATTTATTTAATTCTTTTTTATGCACATGTTTGCCGTTAATGGTTAAGAATTATTTGTCAAATCGAACTACTTATAGGATTTTTATCTGTTGCGTCTCACATTTTTATTCCGTTAGGAGACCAGAGCCATAAATATTTAATAAACAAATTATGTGTTATTTTTTCGATTTTTTCGTAATATTAGTTCTTGTGTGTCTAATTTTAAAAAATATATATGAGAAAAATCGCAGGATACAAAAATCTGCTTTCGCTTCCCTAATCATATAAAAAATAAGATAGAGTACAAAAAATAAAACTTTAAATTTGGTGAATTGTCGATTTAAGAAATCATCTATCTCTCTCTCTTTCTCTCCCTCTCTTATTAACCTCGTAAATGTGCTTAAGAAGAAGTGGAGTAAATGCCCCATTTGACATGATTTTAATCAAGATATGATCAAAACTGCCCCCTAACCACTAAAGCCAAATAGATATACCAGCTTTAGGAAAAGATCTCATGAACGAGTCGTGTTGGATGTGACATTTTTTTTATTTCGCCTGATTGCTATTTTCTTATCCAATTTCTAAATTTTAAGATCCGATCAAAATTTTTTAAAATAATTAGTTAAATCAAAATTTTGGTATATTTAATAAAAAAAAGTTGACATCCTTATGTCTTTTAAAAAAACAATGTTATGGTTCAATATTGTTAAACGATATTAGTTTGAATAATTTTAGTTAAAAAATTATGAAAATTGAAGGTTTACACGAAAATTTTACCCTATGTTTAAACCCGCTTTGTTATCATAAAATATATGGTCATTAAAATGCAACATGGTAATAAATAGGCAAACCTGAAATCGTCACCAGCTACCTGACTGTAATCCAAAATCCTTAATTCGTCGGTGTCTTCCTATTTTGTGAATTCCCGTTTTGTGACTAGACCTTTTTCAGGTAAAATTTTTCCCATTTTGTGCCTAGCCAAATTTTTACCTGAAAAGACCCAAGATCAATTTCCCGTTTTGTGACTAGCGTAAAATAAAGCCACATATTTTAATATCTACCTGATTTAATCATTTTAACTTAATTTTGTTTAAAGTCGTCTTGTCTCATTTCACCCATTTAAATAATAGTCAGATGGAATATTACAAAATAATATAACATTAAATAATCAATAAAGAAACTTATAATACATTTTTAGTCAGTAAAATAATTGCTAAAGGAAAATTGTCATTGCATTTTTATTATGAATGCCAAATTTATTAAGCAATGGCCAACGTCCAATCTTCAACGAAGTCTGTAACTGTACGGCGAATTCTTTCATCCAGCTGTACATACTTGGTTTTCCTCCGTTTGGTGTCATATGTAACTTAACTTATAGTTTTATATTGTCGTAATATGATGCTTCTTCTTTAAGTGCTTGTGTAAGTTCGAAAATGTTTGGATGTACCCTGACAATTTTTGTATTTAGCCGGTTGTGCCATCCTTCTAAGGAATTTGTAGTCCAGTGTAATTGGTTAGGTATAGCACACCCACATCAGTCCTAAAATATTGTTGTCAAGCCACTATTCCACAAAATAATCATTAAATATTTTCAGAAGTGGATGATTTTCGTTTTCCTTGTATAGATAAGTTAACCCAATTTCTTGCACTTTTCGCCATAAACATTGGTTAAAATGAAAATTGCAACCAGTAATGTTTATATTTATATTTTAAAGTTTTTTGGTTTTCACTGTGGTTTTACAAGAAAAAAGCCTGGTATACGTCATTTCCTTTTTATCTGGCATCTAGGCGAAAATAACAGGAATAATATTGGTTTCAGTGCCCGTGCTGCCAACATCGGCATGGATTGTATAAAGCTGCTGAAAATGTTTACAACAGCTTTTTAATGTCCCATCACCGAAAAAATTATTGGTTTCTACGAGTGTCTGTGGCGCTTTTAGCGAAGCAAAAACCAATATTTTGTTCTCTTCGCCATCTTTAAACAACAGAAAGTTGCTACTTATATTATCAATTATTTATCCCTTCTTCGTCCATAAATAGAAAGTATAATATGCAAAACTTTCCCGAAAAAAAACATCTATCATTATCTTAATACGTTTCAGTATTGGAAAAAAGCCAATATTTAAGAGATCATAAAATCACATTTTATTCTAGTCACAAAATGGGAATTCATTAGGGGTCTTTAACAGGTAAAAAATTCTCTAGGCACAAAATGGGAAAAATTTTAATCCAAAAAGGTCTAGTCACAAAACGGGAATTCACAAAATAGGAACATACCAATTCGTCACCGTCCTGCGGATTATCGTGAGGGCAAACCTTAATTCGGCACTTAACAAAACAATAGTTATTTGTGAAACAAGGACGGAAAATGACATTTTGCAAGAGCGAGTAAAGTTGTGTAGCCGAGGTGCGTAGCACCGAGGCGAAACAATACGAGCACTTGCAAAATATTTTCCGGACGTGTAACACACACTATTTTTTGGTTCGACTAATTTTTAATATTTTCAAAAGTTCTGTTATGTTCAAGACTTGACTGCTTGTGCTAACTGAACTAAGACCACTGACTAGAAGATAGCCGACAAAATGTCAGCTGGTAATTAATTTTTATACATACAAATACTGTGCTAATAACATAGACAAATTAATTAATTAATTCTATTATCTCTGGCTACTAAGCAGCACAAAGAAAATTGTTATATTGAAAATATTAAAATCAATATCTAATAATTTTATATAAAAATAGCAGAGACAATGAACTATATCCATAATCGAATGATAAGTAGTTGTAAATTGACATAAATGTCAAATTTTATAATACAAGTTGTAAGAGAAATTAAATGTAAATTAGAATCCTGCTTACATTTAGAAAAAGTTATAGGTAAGTTTAGTATATTGTACGTTGTTTTTAATTAAATTTAATTAAAAGTTATATTTATTATGTATTTTTGGTGACTTAAAACTTAAACTCATAGCGCCATCTCTTTAGATAATCTAAAAGCTACTTTGCCGGCCTAGGCCGGAAAATGCCATTTTCCGGACGATTTTGAAGTAATTAATAGTATTGTTTCTGGACGGAAGACCAAAAAATATTTTAAAAACATGTATTTATTTATAATAAATTTTACAATTTATTAAAATATCCCAAACACTTTATAAATTCAAATCTTTTTATCGTATTATATTGCTTTATTTTGTTTCTAACAAAATCCTCTCTGGTTTTCGTTTTTTTATCTTTAATTCAAGGATGATCTTCCAAAGAAGATTTAAGTTTAATATACTTTTTCTTTTAAACATTGATTAAAATATAGATAGACCTTTGATAAAAATGTTAAACTTATAATTTCTGGACCATAAACAGAAACTTTTGTTAAAAATTAAATTAACGTAATAAAAGTACTTATTTGGAAAAAAATATATATTTTTAAATTTAACATTCTACATCCAATTTGTATTCTAAATTTTATACCTATTCGCTAAACTTTGGACATATTCCAACCTTCATTTTTTACCTGAAGTATACATATCTATTTGATTTTGTATATATGGACAAATTTTTAAAGTGTCTGATCTAACAGTTGGACATATGTTGACACTTTGAATTTTTATGTAGGTGTCCACTTGAATTTTTTTAAACCATCTAAAAATATAAATATCGCAGGATGAGGGTGGTAAAAACAATTTTTAAAATGCGAATAAAATGACTCGCCATTGTTTGTATTGTTTTGAACGGATGCAGATCTTTCAGCTCAAATCGCAGGAGGAAACATTGCAGATGTGTATGTATCAAATAGATACTTTATTAAATGGTCTATATTTCTGTTGTCTGCTTTGTTTCTACAAAAATCATTTGTAAAACAGTCCCAAACTTCAGTAGGATGCAGAAAGGAAATTCCAAATAGATTGCGTAACCACTGTCCTATTGAAGTAAAAAATATATGTTTCATTAAAATCCTCGAATTGCTGATTCTTGCCACGCGCTTTTTATAGCGTTTAGCATAGCCCGTTCAAAATCAATACTGAACTAGGTTTAAAAAGCACGTTAAATTCATTATTTATGGTTCCCACAATTAATTTCAGAAAGTTCTTATAAGTGTCCTGTGTCTTATCGGGTAGAAGACAAAACACCAAGATGATATAAATTCCATTTTCCAAGCCGTAAATGGTATATAATTGTACCATCCATATAAATTTTATTCAATGGACACAAAAATTGTAAATTCGTTTTGCAAGAAAATATAACAATTTTGGATTGTAAATCGTTACCAATAACAAAATTTTCTTCTCTATGTGTTTTAATATATTAATATATTCTTGAATTTCTGTAATATTCTTAGGTAACGCTGGTTGCAGTTTTCTTCTCGCATGGTAAATATTATCCCTCATTCGCTTTATATCATTCACTGTTAAATTTTTATCTTCGACAGATTTCATAATTTCAGTTCTTATTATTTTTGACGGTCTTTCTGACACTTCTTCGCATGCTTTTCGTTTACACGATGAGGTTAATTTTTGTCGCTGAATTTTTTGGATATCTGCTTCGTGGTTGTGTTCGAAAGTTTTAATTCTGACGACATGATATTCTCCTCTGGTGAAGAACTGTGCACTACATCTACTATTTGAACAAACCCATTTATCTTCACCAGTCATTAATTTGTGTTTATGTTGAAACTTAAAATCGTTCACTAAAAGCATCACTTTACCATGTGTACTTAATATTTTTTCTAATCGGTTCATTTTTACGAAGTAGCGTTATACACACACAATATACTTTGAACAACAGTTTTCAAATGAATTACCGTCTACTCCCTTAATGCCGTTTCAGAACCAATTATAGGATTATAATAACAAAACTACCCCACGCATATAATCAAACATTAAGTACCATTATTTAATCAAAATTTTTTAGGAATTCACAAAATCTCATCTACCTACCTACCCTTTTTGAGAGAGAATATATATGTCGTAGTCACTTAGCGATTCAGGCACATAGCTATGTGACTGGGCTATTTTAGGCACATAGCTATGTGCCCGTCACTTAGAAACGCGCCGTACCTATCTATATAAGTTTGGGTATGTTTGTTCGGTCAAATTCAAAAGGCAACAGGAATATAATAATCATTAACCATTACATATATGAACGGTAAACAGTTGTAAAATGTACCATCTATATAAATCTTTTCTGTGTTGCACAATGCTAAAAGATTGTTTTTGCATGAAAATATAATTATTTTTTTAACATTATCCGCTACTAGAACGAAATTCTCGTCTTTTATAGTTTTAAAAGAACTATTTTGAATAATAGAAATTGTTTCTTCACAGTCTTTAGGCAGTTTCGGCTGCAAAGCTTGCCTTTGTCGATACATACTATTTCTAATTTACCATATATCTTCAAGTCTCAACGTATCCAGAATTTCTGATTTTTCTCTTATAACATTATGAATAATTTTAGCAGGCCTTTCCGATAAATCATCAACTGCTTTTCTCTTAGTACTGCTAGCAGCTAAAAGAGAAAGAGAAGTTATTAGTTAGAAATATAACAAGAAAAGAAACACCTAATTAAATGAAAGATTTTCACTTACCAATTTGTCGGTTTAAAAGTTTAATATCTGCGTCGTGTGAATGTTCGAGTTTTTCGCTTGAAATTATCCTTTCACTACCTATTGTCCAAACTCTCGGTTTACAACTTCTATTATGATAAATGTTCACCGTTTTTTAAAGCTTTTACAAAAGTAAACTTCACATTTTTCACAATTAACATTTCTTTGCCACGTTCACTTGTACATACGTTCATCATATTGATGAAAGAACAGTCAAAATTCATTGCAGTCATAAAAAACACCAATTATGATTTTTGCAACTCGTTTTATTTTAAAACTAATTAACAATGCTTTTAACAATATTAGTACGAATACTAAGCAAAACTAAAGAAAAATTTTGAAACCTTAATATTGTTTTAATAATGCAGCTTCTTTTACTCTAGCTATTCTTTCCTCTTCGTTTAATCTACCCAGAACAGTTTGGAATTTCAATGTCACGAACTTTTAGCGACATGCTTTTGTTTTGTGAATAATTACCTAACGTTCTGATTGATTAGAAAAAAAAACATTTGTATTTTTATAGGAAAACAGTTTTTTTTGTAATAAAGTTAATGTGAAAGATTAAATAATATCGACTGTTGAAAAGCACTTGTAATTATTTATTTGGGAAATTGTACCCAAAGTGTACATAGAATTTACATTTGTTATTAAAACTTTCAACTTTACTAGAAAAATAAAATAAAAATTTTGTTCCGAAACATATAGATTCAAATAAAAGTATAAATCGTTTAAAATTCTACTACATAGTAAAACTTTACAACCTTGTATAGTTCATTAGTAACTTTGTGTTTTAACTTCTAGGATGTTAAAATTTACGAAAATTGTATTCCTGTACCTTAAATAATGCAATTTGTAGAAAATCTTTATATTCTTACAGACAGTTTCAAAGTCTTTCTATCTCGTTACCTTTATTTAACTTTGTTGAAAGTTTTCCCTGAAAAGTTTTAAGATTATTAATGAATGAATTTACTTTCTTTGTATGTAATTCAAAATTAACAAGAAGTTCTTTACGTTAATAGTGTTGTAAATATTTAAAATACCTATATACATAAACTTTTTACTTTTACAAATTCTTAATATATGATAATACTCAACTGAAAATATTTTCTCCGGCATTTTTTGTTTGTAAACCGGAGAAGGTTTATACTTCTATAAGTTCCTTGTTCTTTTATTATTTGGGAAACTTTTTGCCACTTACACAAAAAAAACAGTGTGCGTGTAACCTTTACGCGCGATTGAAGTAAAACTTTTCGACGTACGTATCGGAAAATAAATATTTAATTACAATTCAATTATATTTATTGTCTATATACTTTACAAAAAATGAGATGTTACATTTATATTATTCATTAGAAATAGGAATTTGAAAGTTATCATTATTTTTTATATATGAAATAATAGGTTTATGATTACTAAAATGTGAAACATAGATTTTACTCTCTAAATACCATTAATGTATTTGAAACCGTTTGAAAATTTCATAAAGATTCCGTATAAACAATTATTTACTATCATAATATGTATGTATGTATATAAACTTACTTAATCAAATCATAATGAATGTGGCTGTCTCTTCATTTTTTCATTTTT
This sequence comes from Altica lythri, assembly GCA_964028335.1. Lineage (NCBI taxonomy): Eukaryota > Metazoa > Arthropoda > Insecta > Coleoptera > Chrysomelidae > Altica > Altica lythri. The sequence continues at coordinate 20,467,829 of OZ034802.1, read as the reverse complement.
GTCATTTTTCTTCAAATCTTTCTGGCGCTTATAATATGCCCTTTGACGTTCACAATTTCTTTTTCATTTTAGCTCTTTAAGTCTATAAAACGAAAATAGCTAAGTATAAATAATAGGTATAAATAGTGTAATTACACACCAAAAATAAAATGTATGCATATAGAGTAGGTACTCACACATTTTCATTCAATGTTTTTTCATCACTTTCTTCATTAATAAATCCACTTTGTTTATTCATATTTAAAACAAACACTTTATACACAAATATAAACTATGTATTTTGTTTGACAAGCTGTCAATTCATACAATTACAGATTTAGTTTTATTTAATATACTTAGTAGGCAAAATCGTATTAGGTATTTTGTATCAGGTTTTGTTTCCGGTACGCGGTACATTAGAATGACGTCACGTCCGTTAGAATTACTGAGTTACCCCTAGTCGCCGCTAAAGAAGTTTTACTTTAAAAATAAATTAATATGTTTGAAAATGGACCTTGCTTATTTTATTAATCTTGATAGATATATCAAATTTGTCAAGAACCACCTTTGAAATCTGAAAATACCTAACAGAATTTAAGTATAAATAAAATATATTTTTGTGTTTCTTCTAAGCTATCGACAATTAGATTGGTGATCGTTTTCAAACATAAAAAATTACTAAAAAACAAAAAAAAAATCTTAAATTATATAACTCTTTTTTTAATACTTTTTTTTAATTAAAAATTTTAAAAACTGAAACTAATATTAGCTTTATACCAAACAAATTTATAATAAATAAAACAATAATACATAATACATGCAGCAACTTAATTTGAAGGTGGTAACTTTTTGTTTTTGATACAAACATATTCTCCATAACTTCTTTGTGGCATCAACTATATATACTTATTTTCTTCTTTTATTTGGGGAACTCTCGCCAATAAAATCCAAATAATAAATCAATATTTTGAAAATGATACTTGGGTATTTATCTTGATTGGTATGTAATCTGAAACAAAACCTTTTACAAATAATTTACTGGTTTTACAAAGAAACTTTTATCGCTCTTAACTCGTAAAAATTCGCAATTTTTATTGGCCGTTTCGTATAGTCACTGATTACTATTGGTTGATAATAAGTGTAATATGAGTCAACGTGGACTATTATAAGCCAATAATTTTACTTTATTTTCAGTGTAATATTGAGATTCATTGGTGCCTCAGTATTCTGGAAGCCTCGGGTAGTTTATTAAGTTTTCTTTCGCTTTCCAGTAATATATTTTGATTTGGTATCGAAATTTTATTTTGTGAAAATCTTTTTTACGGTAATATGGCATGTTGGAGAACTTTTGGAAATGTCCAAAAGTATTTAATAAAATACAAATTTAATTTAGTTTTTAAATAAGATATAGATCCTGCAAGAGATAAAATGTCATCTGAAAGTGAAGTAGAGAACGAGGAAGATAATGTACACATACCAATAAATATGGTATGTAGATTTCACCCTGGTCTTAAATGATTGTTCGAAACATATGTAAATAATTAATAATAAAAAATAATGATATCTAGAAAAGAGAATAATCCACGATCTCTTATCAAACTAGATCATGGTATGAATTTATAAATATTATTCTGAGAATGTTATGCCGTCTTTTTAGATGATCAAACAAGAAATTAGGGCAGTTCCTGGTTATCCATATAAATCAACCAATACCTTGAGAAAAGTTTTTCACTCGTTGGGATTTAGATACCGAACCTTAAATAAAAGACAATCGATTATATTTATCGAATCGCAAAGAATCATTATTCCCGTAATCTGCAATTAAGCACGTCAAGAAGGAAAAATCATTGTTTATCTTAATGAAACGATCATGACATTTTAAAGAAAGGATGGACGGACCACTCTTTTAAATGCTCTGTTTCACCAACAAAAAAAACGCGTGATCAATTTAGATCCCGGAAATGACAATGGTTTTGTGCCAAATTGTTTGCTACTTTCAGCCAAAAGTATTTCAAGTTCTTCAGAAGATTATAACCAAAACATGACACCTACTTTATTCGGGAAATCGGTTGAAGAGAAAAAAAATACAGTCATAATGATGGACAATGCTCCTTACCATTCAAGATAGAATAAAGAAATTCCGAAATCAGAATCTCGAAAAAATTTTATTTCATCGTACCTAGATAGCGCAGTGGTAGCTTATTTTCAAACATCTTTAAAAAAGGATTTGCTTCTTATATTAAAATCTTTAAATGTTAAACCAAGTTATGTTGTCCATGGCATGGCTGAGTAATGTGGACATATTGCAATTCGTTTACTACTTATTATTCGGTATTTAACCCCATGGAGTTGATTTCGAGCAACATTAAATACAAGAAAAAATGTGACCCCCAACTTTATCAGAATATGTAATTGACACTATAAGGAAAGATGTTGCACATATTTTTAATGAATAAAGGTATAACTGCGTTGGCCGTGTTCATAAAATTGAAAATACACTTATAGAATGTTTCCGGTTCATTTCGGCGTTATAGATTTAAATGACACATCTAGTTGGGATCATAGTTTTGACAAAAATTAGTTTTTTTATTTTTTATGTGTTTTAGATTAAAAATCTGTATAATTTGGTAAAAATTTTTTTCGAAAATGTCTATTTCTCGGATCAAATTCGACCCGCAAAATACACTATTCTTGTATTTTAGTCAGTTACTGTGCAACGAACTTTGCCGGACTGTACGGGAATATTTTTTTCTCCACGACCATTAATGAATGTAATAATTCCGACTTCATTTTTAATAATAGAAAGTGTTCATTCTCTCTCTTGAGATAGAATATTCATTCTGAAACACTTGCTTCTTATGTGTTTTGCATGTATTTCCATTCTATAACTAGTGACGAAATAACATTCTGTAATTGCTCAACAAAAAACATAGATTGCCCTGCGAATTTTAATACTGTCACTTAGTTTGTCAGTGCGACGTTCTCATTGTTTTGCTACATATTTAAATTTAAATAAACAGAATTATTACATGGTCGTGGAGAAAGTACAGTCTGTTTCACGGTTAGAATGAAAATTCGATAACTCGTGGTTCCTCTCCCTCGCTACGCTCGCGTTCGGAATTCTCCACTTGTATCGAATTTTCATTCTAACCTTGTTACAGAATATACTATTCTGAAATCGCTTGGAAATGTCTAGTTTCTCGGATCAAATTCAAACCGCAAAATACACTATTCTTGTATTTTAGTCCGTTGCTGGGCAACGAACTTTTTCATACTGTACAGGAATATTTTTTCCGTACCTGTACATGGGAATGATCCATAAAACGTTTATAAGCAAATTCATATTATCTGGCGCCTTGATTTTATTTGGCAATAAACTCAAAACCACATTAGTAGCGGTGTTTAGTAACTCTCGAGGCGTTTTGCACCTCTGGACATCATCGTCACTGTTCATTTTAAATATAATTTAAAATATTTTAAGCAATATGTAACTAATCGAACTGACACTTTTGTGACACTTATAAACAATGATTAACAAACAATGTCAACAAAACGGTTTCATAGAAAATAAGATGATAATCAGAAACAGTTACTTATGTAACGTTTACAACGTTATTTTTTGGCCTGGCCTATATACTATCTAATTTTTATAATTTCTCGGCTATTTTGCAACATTATTTTTTGGCCTGGCCTACGTACTATTTAATTTTTACAATTCTTCGTCTATCGGAGTCGCCGCAGACTCGGATTCGGTGATGAGAGGGGAATTTTTAGTTCGATCGTGAAAAGTGTCGCTATTTTAATTCTTTTCATTTGGTGCTTCTAAAGTAATCAGTTCTTTCAATACCTTCTCCCTGCGGTGAGTAAAAATTAAATTGTTATAATTTTTAGTAGTAATCAAAAACTTGGTGAATTTATTTTAATAAATATAATGGTTATATTGTTTTTAACATTTAATTATTTCGATTACAATCATTGTTATAAATCAGTTTTTATTGAGTTAAAAATAAGTAAACAGTTCAAGTGATTAACTTTTTTCTTTCTCGAACTTGGAGAAACCTTGAATGATTGTAATCGAAATTAAGGTTTAGTGAGACGGAATTTTGACGGTTTTCATTTTTATTTCATAGGCCGATTGCCAAATTTTGAAGGGTCCTAAGAAAGGACTGGAAACCAGGAAACAATTTATTTTGACAAAGAAGCTTTGGCCGAGCCGAAATTAATTTTCTGCCGTATCCAGCCTGTGACCGCACTAAAGATTTTTTAATGAAAACATCTTGCCATCGGCATCTTTAACCAGGACCGAATTCTCCGTCGTCCACGTCCTTTTCCGAGGAAGAATCCAAAAAAGATAAGAAACTAGTTATTCACTATTTTTTCTTACTAATAACTCTGAAAATTTTCAATTCAGTAATTTGAATAATTAATTTTAAACTGATTTTTTCTCTTTATTTGTGTGTCTGTATTTGGCGCCCTTATTTCATTGTTTGGGGAGAGTTAAAAAAAAGAAAGCCAGAAGGAAGCCACAACCCTGGAGCTAGCAAATTGGTGTTACAAATTAGAGCCCAACTAAAGACTTCGCGCTTTTCTTTTTGAAACTTTTCCTAACTTTCACATTAAAGTAAATTAATTTTAAATTTTTTCCATCAATTTAATACAGACATTCAAATATTTTATAAATTGTTTTACTAACAGCTAGTTTTCTATTATTACTTTATTTGGTTGGATTTTATTATCTATAGATTCAAGGTAAACCACTATGGAATTGGTATATTTCAGTTTTATTAACTTAACTGGTTTTATTTATCGAAGAATATTATTATCTTTTCTTAAATTGTTTTACCTTACAATTATGTTGCGTTCACAGTTAGTAATTTTTCTATACCGATTGTCTCTTACGATGTTTTCTATACATTTAAAATATCTCTTTATCTTGAATTTATCTCGATTATTCCTGATTTATAGGCGGAATTTTCTAAATAGTTAGGGCCCTTCTTAGCAGATTTTAATGTGTTTGTATCGTGTTATCAATATGTCCTTTTTTTCGTTGCTATCTTAGCTTTTGCCTTTTTTTTTTCATGACTTTATTTTGCGATTGTGAGAGTTACAGTCAAAATTTTTTTTGAATTCCTTCAATTTCTGTATCTTGGTTTTTTCTTTTCTCTCTTTTTATCTCATTTCTTCCAGTAAGGGATTTGGAAAATGGTTTTTGGAAATTTTGGTTATATCTTGAGTGTGGGTACCTATAGTTATTTGCCGTGGGCATTTTGGATGTGGTCTGGATGACCACATTATTACCGTGTAAGGTCTGTGGGACCTTAGTATCTTGTAGGGGTCTGTGAGACCTCTTTATCGTTGTAGCAGTTAGGTGTAACTGCTTTTTGGTTTTATTGGTGTTCCGTATGGTTGGGACACAATAGAAATTTATCTTATCTTATCTTATTGTAATGTGGGATTATGGTCTGTATTGGTTTCTTTTTCGGCCGTAAGGGCTTATCTTTGGGAAACATATAGACTTTCCATGTATTTGTGTACCTACTCGGGATTTTTTTTGTTTTCCACATACCATTCTTTCCATTTTTTTCTGTATTGATTTGTGATACACCAAGTACAGAAATACTTTTAATATCTAGGACTGTTTTTTTTCACATACCTAGGACATTTTGATAAAAAGTTTGTGATTTTTCTTATGTCTCGTTATATTTGTAATATTTTTTGTAGTTACTTGTTTTTGAAAAATATTAAGATATCGTCTTATATTTTATCTTTTCTCAACATTTTTTTTAAATTCTCTAATTTTATTACTTTTATCACTGGAGTCACTACACTGAAGGCATTAGTTTTATTAACTTTTCAATTTCTATTTCTTAGATTTTTTTAATTCGAAAACTTTTTCAAAATTCATTTCATCTTTTTAATTAACTTCGATTGTCATTTAATTTTTTTAATTTAAAATTTTTTTTATAAGGGTTGGTGAGTTCAAGTCAGTACTGTACCTTAGGGATAGCATTTATTTGCGAGTACAGGCTGTCGCTGTTCCTCTGTGCCGCACCACCACGTTAGTAAAAAATTTGTATTTTTGAATTCTTAGTTTGTTCCTTTTTCAAAATTTTTTTTTCTTCTTTACTTATTGATTATTGCCTTTCAGTGTTATAGCGTTTGAGTATTAGTTTCTTGTTCCTAAATGATTTCGTCGTTTTTTACTTTTATTGATTATCCTATATCGGTGTTTTCTTTTGAATTTCTTTATTTCTGCGATGTCTTGTCTTTTTTACCGTTGAATAATTATCTTTTCTTCGTTTGTATGTCGTATTTGAACAGCGATAAGACTGTCAAGTTTTGTTTTGTGCTGAATATCAATCGATTTTTCTTTTAGTGTTTGGACACAATTTCGTTCAATTGATATTTGGTTTCAATTTTTTCTCGTTCATTGAATAGTTCCTTGGCCATTGGCTTATTTGATTACTCTTTTGGAGTATTTTTTGTTTGTATTCAATGATTCTCTTGATGTCAGTCTTATCTTGTTTGGTTATTTTGGAGACATATTTTTGTTTTCTCGCTTTGTTCACAATTGCTTTGTGAACAAATTATCCTTTGTTCTTTTGACATCGCGTCAAATCGTTGTCGACTACATTGATTAGGATAGTTAATATTATCTTTTTACTGATTTTTGGGGGGGTTTATTTGATTTTTGATTTTACTATTTAGAGGTTTTTAGTTGGGTGTGGACTTTATCACACTGGGTCCCTTCAGGTCCCGGGCTTAGCCCCAAAACGTCCCTCCGTGTTCTTTTTCTTTGGCCTTAGGTTTTGGTGGGTGCTGAGGCTGGGAGTCGCCTTTAGTGGAACTGCATTGTTACGCTCCGTCAGTGGGAGGTGGATTACTCGCCGGCAGGGACCTGAGGGAAAACTGTCACTATGCGGGGGTCCACTACTGCTGGCAGAGTCAGATGACCTTGCAGGGCGTCCCGTGGAAGTCCCAGCAGTACCATAATCTTTGATACCGTTAATTGTCTTTTGTTATTTTCCGGCGGAGGTCCAGATGTGGGTGGAGACTGTGTTCGTCGTTTGCTGGGTGAGAGGGCTTTGCATACTGTATGGTGTGAGGTCCAAGGGTGTGTAACCATGACGCGATTAACATCTTTTGCGAGGTCGCCCTTGGAAGTGTGCATTGATACCGCTTTCTCCCGAGTTTTCTCAAAACAATTTTTTTTTCTTCCCTAGAGGTAAAGTGTAGTAAGGTTTCGTGTTTTTGAATTTTTTTTTCGAGAATTTTTTTTTTATTATTTAAGAATTACACAAATCCTTGTGGTTACCTTTAATTATTAATTGTTGTATATTTTTTTTACCTATTCACCAGTTTTTGATTATTTACGTTTTTAATTTTTTTGAATTTTAATAGTTTCACTTTTTGAAAAAAAAAAAAAAAAAAAAATTTGCAATTCTTTTTTTTTCGTCAGGTTACCGTGGTGTAACGTTTACAACGTTATTTTTTGGCCTGGCCTATATACTATCTAATTTTTATAATTTCTCGGCTATTTTGCAACATTATTTTTTGGCCTGGCCTACGTACTATTTAATTTTTACAATTCTTCGTCTATCGGAGTCGCCGCAGACTCGGATTCGGTGATGAGAGGGGAGTTTTAGTTCGATCGTGAAAAGTGTCGCTATTTTAATTCTTTTCATCTTGTGCTTCTAAAGTAATCAGTTCTTTCAATACCTTCTCCCTGCGGTGAGTAAAAATTAAATTGTTATAATTTTTAGTAGTAATCAAAAACTTGGTAAATTTATTTTAATAAATATAATGGTTATATTGTTTCTAACATTTAATTATTTCGATTACAATCATTGTTATAAATCAGTTTTTATTGCGTTAAAAATAAGTAAACAGTTCAAGTGATTAACTTTTTTCTTTCTCGAACTTGGAGAAACCTTGAATGATTGTAATCGAAATTAAGGTTTAGTGAGACGGAATTTTGACGGTTTTCATTTTTATTTCATAGGCCGATTGCCAAATTTTGAAGGGTCCTGAGAAAGGACTGGAAACCAGGAAACAATTTATTTTGACAAAGAAGCTTTGGCCGAGCCGAAATTAATTTTCTGCCGTATCCAGCCTGTGACCGCACTGAAGATTTTTTAATGAAAACATCTTGCCATCGGCATCTTTAACCAGGACCGAATTCTCCGTCGTCCACGTCCTTTTCCGAGGAAGAATCCAAAAAAGATAAGAAACTAGTTATTCACTATTTTTTCTTACTAATAACTCTGAAAATTTTCAATTCAGTAATTTGAATAAACAATTTTAAACTGATTTTTTCTCTTTATTTGTGTGTCTGTATTTGGCGCCCTTATTTAATTGTTTGGGGAGAGTTAAAAAAAAAAAGCCAGAAGGAAGCCACAACCCTGGAGCTAGCAAGGATATTTTCACGTTACAAGTTGGTGTTACACTTATGCATATATAAAACTTTCTTAATTTACGATTATATTTTTTGCGATTTCAGAAAAAAATAGTATGTGTATCTCGTAGTAAAGGCACATTCCAATGTTTGTTGGCCTCGGCTAAACGCATCGGCCAACAATTTATATAGTCGTCCGGGAATGTATCGCTTTTTCTACTAGATACACAATATACTATTGTTGTAGGTTTTTAACCTATTTTTCTTAATTAAAATATGTAACTTTGACGTGGTGAGAAAACTTGCGTGCTCTAATGCATAATTCATCTAAGATTATAACTAATCTTTAAATTTTTTGAAATATTTGTAAAATCGTAAATATCGAGTATCTAAATGATACAAGCGGAGTCTGATCCTGCACCAGGCAATTGAGTGAATTGTTTGTTTTTACCGAAAATAAAAGTTTTTTAAACGACACTATAAGTATAGTAACTAATCTTAAAATCAAATACAAACTGCATAAATTTAAGTCTAATTAAAGACGAGGCAACAAAGCACTAAAAAGCTCAAAACCTAGTAATTTTCTGCAGCAAGGTATTTGTATTCGATTCGGAAGAGTGTCAGGAAATTTGGTAAATTAGATAAATCTCCGAGAGGTGAAAATTAAATTTTGTGCATGAGAAAAATGCATTTTTAAAGTTTATTTCGAAGAGATTGTAAATGAAAAATTTGTTACTCGGGAAATATCGACGAATATGAGTTTTGGGGTCTCTGAATATAATTTTTTCATTAGTAAACATTCTTAAAATACTTTAATAGTATATCTTAAATAAATTATCTAAAAATTATAAAATTATATTCACATTTTAAAGCAGATCATAGCATGGATAAAATGCCAGGTGATACATATATTCTTTCCTTTAGTTCCCACTTTTTTTTATATAGGTATATGCTACACATTTACTAGTATATATGAATACCTCTACACGTGTTTTTCTCGTTGTTGATTTAAAATTTTTAATTAATTTTTAATGTTGGTGTGGTGAAAAAGTCATTTATTTTATAATTATTAGTTTTGTTAATTACAGAATAAATAATACATTTTAATATTATAATACAAAGCCGGTTGAGAGTGGTATTATAGGAATTTTCATTATCTGCAGTATATACCTGCTGTTTAATAATTTTCATTTTCAAATTGTTGAAACGAGATATTTGTGTAATGTTAAATAAACACATTTTTTTTTATTTTATTTTTTTATTGTTTTAAGAATTTTTTGTATTTTATTATACAAATAAATTTATTATGAATACGTGCACTAACATTTAATTTAAGAAGTATTTTTAAAAACTTTTGATTGACCCATCAGTTCATTATTTGGATCAAAATTTAAACTTATTTAAAAATTTATTTTCTTCTTATTAATCAAACTAGATTTATTCGGCCGTTACATTTTTTATTAAATAAAATTGTTGGTACTGATATTCAAAGAAATTATTTTTAATCTTATTTTAATACAACACTTTTATCGTATAATTTAAATAAATAATTCAACATAAATATTTAGATACCATAGGAAATAATGTAATATTCCAGGCAACTCAGAGACCATCGCTATTATTAAATTCGTGCTCAGCGACCCTCTTAACCATCGAGTAATGACTTATCGACTGATATTGAATAAATATATCTTAAAACTCCAGGCCACGAGTTCCATCCTGGGCACCAGGTACCTCAGAGACCATCGTCGTCATAAAATTCGTGTTCAGCCACCCCCAAAACCACCGAGTATAAAAATTGAACTCATATCTTCGAGATTCACTTTGAAAATGCATTTTTCTTCTGCACAAGATGCTATTTTCATCTCCCGAGAACAATTTAGTTTAAAAATTTTTTTGACACTCTTTGGAATCGAATGCAAAAAGTTCCTATTGCTGCACAAAATTGCTAGACTTAATGTGTCGTTGCCTCGCCTATTTAAATGTTTATCGTATACGTCATATTTACCTAAAGTTTATAGAAAGCAATCAGAAATTACAAAAATTATCTCTCTATTTAAAATTGTATCAGGAACAAAGTATTTTAAATTTGCCTAATTTTTGTAGTGAAGAACTAACTGAAGTATAAACTTTTATTCACTGAATTTATAAAACTTTTCAAATGGGGAAAACAAAATCTTTGTTGTCTTTGCTGTTTATGTCAGCTTCTTAGTTTTATTCCTGAAAAAACTAATACCAAATATTTGATACTAATGTTAGTTAACAGATTTAAAACATTTATCTCTGTGCAGCGCGACCAACACGAAAAAATATCAATAGCGGCAGAAAGCAACGTTTTTGTCAAATCTTAACACTAAAATCATGTAAGAAAAAATTTGGCACATACTGATAAAATAATTATTCATGGAATTTAAAGAAATTTACATTTAAGCGAAAAGCTGTCTACTGTGTGATAAATTTGATTAACTACTATCAGATTTTTAATTTTTCTTTTTAACGCCAAATTTTTGAAACCTTAACTTTTAATTCGATAAAGTTTAGTCTATATGAAAAAAAAATTATACAATTTTCACTGCAGATTTTCTTGGCTGAGCTTTTTTAACTTGTTAATTGAAGCAGCGGTTATGAAGTGAATTTCAATACGCAGTTACGTGAGAACTGAACTATGATTTTACAGCTATTTACTTTTTCCCAAAATATACACGAGACTTTTACCATTTTCATGGTGTAGAGTGTAGAATAACAGTCCATATATATATATATATATATATATATAATATAAACAAAAGGGGAAAATTATTGGGCATGTACGCAAAAAGGATCAATAAGGCCACGAGTAGGAATGGTAACCGCAGACATGCATGTTTCTGGCTCATTAGCCGTCATCAGTGCGGCATAAAAAAGTAGGGTATTGCACTTGGCCAGCAAAAGTGTTGGGTACTTGGGAGCAAAGGATGTTGGAGAAACATGTGTAAAGAAACATAAAAACACAAAAACAACGAAAGCTCACACAGGAGTCCTATCGCCATTTTGTGCTTTCGGCCAGCTGTGCCAATGGGTTTTCGGCTAGCAACCAGCGTCGCAACGTTGGCGAAACGGACTCATTGTGTTTGAGTCGTTCTAAGCCCAGGATATAAAATAAACAAACTGCCAAGAAAACGCGTATTAATATAAACAAAAGGGGAAAATTATTGGGCATGTACGCAAAAAGGATCAATAAGGCCACGAGTAGGAATGGTAACCGCAGACATGCATGTTTCTGGCTCATTAGCCGTCATCAGTGGGCTTAGAACACAATGAGTCCGTTTCGCCAACGTGGCGACGCTGGTCGTAGCCCCGAAATGTGGACACAGCTAGCCGAAGGCACAAATGGCGATAGGACTCCTGTGTGAGCGTTCGTTGTTTGTGTTTTTTAGACACATGTTTCCCTACAATCCTTTGCTCGCAAGTACCCAACACTTTTGCTAGCCAAGTGCAATTCCTTACTTGGTTATGCCGCACTGATGACGGCTAACGAACCAGAAACAAGCATGTCTGCGGTTACCATTCTAACTTGTAATCCTATGATCCTTTTTGCGTACATGCCCGTTAATTTTCCCCTTTTATATATATATATATATATATATATATATATATATATATATATATATATATATATATATATATATAATTTGTTTCTTATTAGATTTTATGTCTTTTGTCTTGGCAGGTGATTTTAATCTAGATCCCACTAGGGACAAAAATTTATACAATAGTTTTAATTATTTATTAAAAGGTTTTGCTATGCAACAGGTGGTAGAGTGGCCAACCTGAATTACGAAAGAGTCATCCACTATAATTGACCATATCTATACAAATATCACTAATTTAGTTGTTTGTGTAATAGACAATATTACTTCCGACCACAGATTTGTTATTTTTGAATCGCCAAATAATCAAAATAATGCTCACAAGAAGCAGTGGTCACAAATAAAACGTAATTTCAATGAACAGAACACGGCGGCTTTCCTTGAATCCCTGGCAACTCAGGATTGGTCATCTGTATTTTTTCTGAGGATTTAAATATTGCTTATGAGAATTTTATGAAGGCATTTCTTCTTTCTTTTAATAAATATTTTCCCTTGAAAAAATGTTACTATTCCCAAGACAAGAATAGTAAATGGGTAACTAATGAAGTCATAACGTCTAGCAATAATTTAAAGGATTTATTTAATTTACAAAAAAGTTTTCCGGAGTTGCATAACTATTATACTTGGTCAAAAAAACAACATTCAACATTGGTTCAATATTCAAAAAAGGTTTATTATCAAAATCGTATTTTTAATTCAAACAACGTTTCAAAAGAATCGTGGAAAGTAGTTTCTAAACTGTCCCAAGCTAAGGGTAAAACTGTAAATTTAAATTTAGTACAAAATAATAAATTGATTGAAAACCCTAATGATATTGCAAAATTATTTAACGATTTTTTTATTGAGGAACCTAAGAACATAATAAAAAATATTACACTACAAACTAAACACAAAGCTTTCAGTAATATAAAAAATGATTTTTCTATATTTTTAGATCTTTTCAGTGAGAACGAATTATTGATGCTCTTATTAGAAAAAATAAAGAATAAACCTGCAGCGGGGGCTGATGAAGTGCCACTCTTTATATTAAGAAAAGCATTATTTACATTAATTAAGCCATTAACATATTTAATAAATCTTTCATTTGTGACAGGGAATTTTCCTACCCTTCTAAAAAAGGGTAAAGTAATACCTATTTATAAAAAACAAAATCCACAATTGATTCAAAATTATAGGCCCATAACTATCACATCGTGCTTCTCCAAACCATTTGAGTATGCGTTTTTTCTATTATTTGTTAAGAAACATAACATTTTTTCAATAAACCAACACGGCTTTGTTGCTGGCAAATCTACCAGTTCTGCTGTTACCTCGTTCTATGAAAATATTGTAAACTTTATGGAAGCTGGTGAGTACCCTGTTGGGATATTCTGTGATCTCAGCAGGGCATTCGACAGCGTTCAGCATGATATCTTACTTCAAAAATTAAATTCATACGGAATTCGTGGAGTTGCCTTGGATTGGGTGGCATCATTTCTAAAAGATAGGTCCCAGTATGTTACCATAAACCTTAACAACAAAAACAATAATATCTCAGTAAACTCAGATACGAGAATATATAATATGGGCGTCCCTCAAGGCTCAGTCTTGGGGCCAGTTTTGTTTATACTATATACAAATGATGTAGATGATATAATACCAAAAATCCTAAAAGTTCGATACGCAGATGATACTAGTGTGTTGATCTCATCGTTAAGTGACTTGGAGTTACAGGATAATTGCCAAATGTCCATGAATGAGCTGGTTAACTGGTTCGAATTAAACTCTTTTTATTTTAATAGTGATAAAACAAAAATGATTAGGTTCCACAATTGGCAAAATAACTGCAACAATATTGACATAACTGTAAAAGAGTCATTAATATCCTCCGAGGAAGATAGTGTAAAATTCTTAGGTATTATTATTGATAGAAATTTAAACTGGAAAGAGCATTGCTACTCATTAATTTCAAAATTAAATTCCATCTGCTATTTATTTAGAAACTTAAGCAAAATATTAACAAAGAGCCAGCTAGTTAGCTTATATTATGCCCAGGTTGAATCTAGGCTTAGGTATGGCATCGCGTTATGGGGATTGTCTACTCTGTCACCTGATGTTTTTATCGTACAAAAACGAATAATAGAAAATATTCCCCGAAGAAATTCGTGCAGAAATGTTTTTATGAAAACTAATATTTTAACATTAACTTCTTTATACATATTTGAACTGGCTGTTTATATGTATTCAAATAGAAATAAATTCAAACTAAATTCACAACTACATCAACATAACACTCGGCAACGTAACAAATATCATGTACCTTTCTATAAATATAATATCTTACTAAAAGCACCAAATTGTGTAGCACTCAAAATTTTTAACCACGTACCCGAAGATGTTCAAAATTAGTAAATTTTAAATCTAAATTAAAACGTTATCTGCTGAGACAACCTATATATAGTTTAGATGAGTTTTTTAGCAACTAAACTTGGGGAAAAATAAGTCTGCTCCAGTTAAAATAGAATTTATCTCTCAGTTGAAAAAGCAACTTCTTTTTAAAAATATAAAAAATCTTAAAGGTTCTACCATTCGCATTGCTCACGATCAAACCAGAGCCCAAAGAGAAGAAAATAACTTGCTTAGAAAACACTTATTTTTAGCAAGAAATAACGGATCTAACTGTTATATCAAGAGAGGAAATTTATTTGTTAACAATAAACGATAAACACCAAAAGACTTGGCAAATCTGGATAATAAGGAAGAAGAAATTATTAACGACACATACAGTGACCCTGGTACTCCATTGTTAAGTGATAAAAAATTATTTGATCAGAAATTGAACAGAACGAACAGATAGTTGAGAGTGTTACCCTCTTAGACCCTTCCTCCCAAGAACCAAAAACTTCGAAGATGATTCAACAAGAAAATGAGCAACCGGTAGCAATCAAGTCAAAGTTGGAACAACAAAGTACTCCGACCCATACGAAGGAAATCCAAAAACATAAGGAACCCATGCATTCTGGCTCTTAGGACTAGAAAAGGTTCCAAGTCTAACTATAAATACAGTATTTCACAAATTCGTTACTTATTCTAAACATTTTTAATTTTATTTCTTTTTATGTCCTTCATTTAATAATAGTGTAGCATGTCCAAAAAACACTATGCAAAATTTTTATTTTTTTAATATATTTCCTTACTTAAGCCGACCCTGATCATATTACCTTCTAGAAAATTCTCGGCTTTAACGGTTTAACCGTCAAAACTATCAATTTTTCGAGCCCGACCAATCAAGTCGGAGGAATAAGATGATGTGGCGCAAGAGGGGTGGTTTAAAGCGACGCGGTTTTTAATTTTGACCGCGATCAAGCAGTCAGTCTAGCGTGGGTCCTTGTGCTGATAAGTCGATTTCGTATAACCCCTAGATTCAAATACCGGCAAATTTCCTTTAAATTTGCAAATAACTATTTGCAATTTAGTGTTTCTAAGTACAGTAAAGTCAGTGAGCAAGTGTGGACCCTCTCTGATGAAAAAGCTGTCTAGTAGTATCGAAGAATCACCAGTTTTTACTGTAGCGTATGAATTGGGTGTGGCCCCATTAAATTCTCTTATCTAGGAAACAAACTGTAAGTTTTTTAATATAATTACTATTTCTTAACTACCAGAAAGATTGGGATACCATTTTTTTCTTTGGCACAAAAACTTAATTGTGACTCACCGGAATAATATCAGAGTGTGGGTAATTAACGTAAGAAGTGCTCATAAAATCCACAGTGAAACCGGTTTTTATAAAAAACCTAGTACCTTATCAACAGACTCCTACAGTGTGCAAATTTCTAAATAGTTCGTCGCATACATGCTTTAGTTAACAGTGAAAGCGTTACGCAGGGTCTGACTAAATATTTTTGTAACACCTTTATGATAAATTTTTTTGTTTCTTGATGTTTATCTTAATTTTAATGTTTTAATATAAATTATTACCCCAATTTTTTACTCGAGTAAAACATCTTTTAAGCTAAAAGTGATTTACAATTTTTTTATTAAATTTTGATACTTTTCAATTCCTTTTTCATATCACATTCTGCTTAAATGGGTACACAGAAATAACAATATAAAAATACTTAGCTGTTATTGAATGTGTAATATTGTTTCTATATGTGATTAAACACTAATGGGTTTTACAGTATTTTACCTTATTTAATTGTTGATATTTTATATGAATATTTGTTTCGTTCATCTGTTTGACTTATTATTACACACAGTAATAAATATTGTTTATTGTTTATTTATATGTTTTATTTTCTGACCTGGTGTAAGTTATTCTGATCTAATCTAATTAACAACAAGAATAAGACGTATTTCACTCATAAATTTTAGCTTTTGACTTGATCAAAATATATAGAGCTGTTGTGATAAGTAAGAACAAAAAGTAAGTATAACTTTCTCTTTCTAGTTTTTCTAATAAAAGTGTTTAATTTAAAAATTTTAACCAGAACATCTACCGGCTTACCCAATATTATTGCATCTTATCTTACGTCCCTTATACCTCTCTTATTTTAACTTTATCTATAACATCTGATACATCATTTTATCCAACATCTAGATTTAATATTTTTTCCATCTGGGTTTCTTATATTTCCCCATCCTTAAGATAAAAAAATAAGTGGCGCCCATTTACCTTTCCCTTATCCATCATTTCTCGCATTTTCTTTTTAGTCCCTTTTAAATTCTTATATCTTATTTTTTCTAGTAAATATATCCCCTTATATCTTTCTAGTAAGATTTCATCGAGCTCGTCCGAATCCACGCTCGCTCTCCTCCTACCCCCTGAGTGCCGTTCGCATTGGTTAGCCTCTATAAACGAGCATTTAACATCACTTGAAAAAAAAGAGGTTACACTTAAATGACGCCCACGACGTGGGGCTCGATGATAAAATCCCTATTTTTCCGACAATAAAATTACACACTTTTAATATCGACAATTTCCGTTACTTTTTCTTATCACAATGGCCAATTTTGAAGTAAATTTCTTAACTGCGGTTGAAATTATTTAAATACCTAAGATGAGAAGAACAGCCACCACCAGGAAAATAGAGGATATATATTTCTTTCTCGTATTTTATCTGAAGAAAATTTTCTTAATTTTCCACTCTCTATCGTATTTTTTCTACAGGAAAATAATATCCATTTTTCTACTTTTCTTGTATTTTATCTATAGGAAAATCTATTTAATTTTTTTTCATTCTTTTCGTATTCTATCTAAAGGAAAATATTCTTCATTTTCCTATTCTCTACCGTATTTTATCTAAAGGAAAAAATTCTTCATTTTCCTATTCTCTAACGTATTTTATCTAAATGAAAATAATTTTTTATTTTTTCTACTTTCTACCGTATCTTATTGAAAGAAAAATATTTCTTATTTTTCTACTTCCTACCGTATTTTATCTAAAGGGAACTATTTTTCATTTCTCTAATTTTTTCTGCATCTTATACTAGGGAAAATAACGTTTCGTTAAATTTTTGTTTACCGTTTACCATCTATCTCTATCCATCTACTTAACCAATGTTTCTCTGTACGGTTATAAAGTGGAGTCCGCATGACAAATATCTCTGTATTGTCCCAGTGTGGAAAATTTGTTTTTACTTGAACTGTCGTACCGTTGTATTTTTTTCTATAAGAGAATATACAAATCACTTACCTATCGTTTATCGTACCGAGGATTCACATTAAGGATTCCAGACAGCGTTTCCTTTATGCTTCCTGGGTTTTCTACGTAACAACAGCATGACCGCTATTGTTATCGTTTACCTACCGTTCAAGTGAATTATTACTTGAAATTATCTTACCGTAAGTGAAAACATATTTCACTTAACTACCGTTTACCAGCTCAAGTGTATTAGCACTTGAAATTATCTTATCGTAAGTGGAAACATATTTCACTTAACTACCGTTTACCAGCTCAAGTGTATTAACACTTGAAATTATCGTTTTGTAAGTGAGAACACATTTCGCTTAACTACCGTACCGTTCAGTAAAAACTATCATTGTTTATATGTCTCGTTATCTCCCCTAGTTTCTTCATTAAGCTTGAAATTGACACTCCAAAGCCTTATATGTCTCTGATTCCGATGATTCTTCTAAAGATGAACTCTCCGAATAGGAACGAATGTTTCTTTGTTTTCTCAGAATTATCCGTATAAGCTTTCCTTTTCCATTTTCTTTGACTTCTCTATATCTCAACCTCTCGCTATGACTCAACACTAAATAATTTTCTCCATGCCTCACTTTTATATTTTTCGTTTAAGTGTATCCAGACTTATAACTATCGCCTATCTATCGTTTAAGTATATTACCACTTGAACTTTTCATCTCGAAAGGGAAAATACTTTTCTCTTACCTACCGTTTACCTACCTAATAAGTACCTTAATACTTATCTCTATCGTCTCGAAAGTAGGATTTACTTTCCCTCATTTACCGTCCATTTACCTAATAAGTGTATTAACACTTGTTTTTATCGTACCGAAAGAGAAAATATGTTTCTCGTAACTACCGTTTATCTACCTTATGAGTGTTTTAACACTTGTATTTTTTTTCTTGAAGGAAAAAATAGTTTTTCCTTTATCTACCGCTTACCTACCGTATAAGTGCGTCAGCACTTGTAAATTAATTATCGTATCGTTCAGTAATATCTATTACTGTTTTTTGTTTAGAAACTTTTTTTAGTACCTTATTTCTCGTTCATCATCCATAAACTACTTGTTATCTTTGATATGGATATAAGACGATTATCGTACCTTAGTGGAAGACACATGAAAATTTTTTTTAAAGAAAATTTTTTTTAAAAAATTTTTTTTTTGAATTTTTTTAAAAATTATTTTTCGTTCTTTCATACAATTTTATACCTTTACGTATCGTTGGTTTAAAGAATTTTGATCCGTAACATGACTACTATTGGAATCACTTTACTTTTTTGACTAACAAAATTCAATCTTAACTACTTCTTCTGGAATTTTATTTTGACCTTGCAATTCGTCACGAGAGATAAGCCTAGGAAAGCCGTAGGGAATTCTTTCCGGTAGTGGGTCTGTTGAGATTGTAAGGAAGATAGATAAAATTTCTTTCTACTCTCCTTCTTTTCCTCTTTTACTTACTCTATTTTTTTTTCAGCTAGGATTGAAGACTGTTAGGATAATTTGTTTTTAAGATTTGTTAGATTCCTGTTAATGTCTTAGTGTGATCTACTACCTTAAGATTTTTTTTATTTTATGTTCTCAATGAGAACTATATTTTTAGTAATTACTGTTTTCTTCTCTTCCTTACTCTATATTCGTTGATATCTTTAACGTCAACCAAGCAGGACGGAACTTTTCCAAACATCTTTTCAGATGTTAACGTATCACGTACTTACCTTGACTGTTGGATCTAATGGAGCCGGTAGGCTTATTAGATTCCTAATTATAACTATCGTCCGTGTTTCTTTCTTCCTTTTCAAAAATATTATTAACAGTTTGGTTTAAATTCAGCTTTTTTTCTTTATAGGAGTTCCTAAAAAGGGAAATACGCGTTGTGCCTCCTATGGGAAATTTTACTTATGGGAACATAGCATTCTTTACCTCTTCCTTGTGTGTGTGAATGTAGCGTGTGTCCTGACATCTTATGTCAAGGGCAATATAAATATTTTTTTTCGATTTGCAGTAAAGATACCACTTAGTGCTGCCCGTCTAGGCCGAGCTGTACACTTTTTGTTTCCGTGCAGAAACTTCGGAGTAGACCTGTTCCCGATCACTTTGTGATCTTCCGGTTGGCCGGTACCGTTTGTAAAAATCTGGTCACTTAGTATCAAAGATCTACGGATCTGATACATTTTACCTACCTTGTGGTTCTTCAAACTCTCGTGTAGTTTCACTTGTATATTAATGCACTAAAGAATAGTGTGAATATTATATCACATTCAATAACTGACACTAATACCCCAATTCTACCTAGATAGTTGTCGTTCTCATTAAGATCGCTTTTCTACATCTTGATGTTCACTACCTTTATCAGCTTCAGTTTTTTAGACACACTACTGTTGTTCCAACCATAGCTTATCTTTCTTTAAAAACTGTTTTCTATCCAGTTTTTTCTCTTCGGAAGGGGCTTGTGTAGCATGTCCAAAAAACACTATGCAAAATTTTTATTTTTTTAATATATTTCCTTACTTAAGCCGACCCTGATCATATTACCTTCAAGAAAATTCTCGGCTTTAACGGTTTAACCGTCAAAACAATCAATTTTTCGAGCCCGACCAATCAAATCGGAGGAATAAGATGATGTGGCGCAAGAGGGGTGGTTTAAAGCGACGCGGTTTTTAATTTTGACCGCGATCAAGCAGTCAGTCTAGCGTGGGTCCTTGTGCTGATAAGTCGATTTCGTATAACCCCTAGATTCAAATACCGGCAAATTTCCTTTAAATTTGCAAATAACTATTTGCAATTTAGTGTTTCTAAGTAAAGTAAAGTCAGTGAGCAAGTGTAGACCCTCTCTGATGAAAAAGCTGTCTAGTAGTATCGAAGAATCACCAGTTTTTACTGTAGCGTATGAATTGGGTGTGGCCCCATTAAATTCTCTTATCTAGGAAACAAACTGTAAGTTTTTTAATATAATTACTATTTTTTAACTACCAGAAAGATTGGGATACCATTTTTTTCTTTGGCACAAAAACTTAATTGTGACTCACCGGAATAATATCAGAGTGTGGGTAATTAACGTAAGAAGTGCTCATAAAATCCACAGTGAAACCGGTTTTTATAAAAAACCTAGTACCTTATCAACAGACTCCTACAGTGTGCAAATTTCTAAATAGTTCGTCGCATACATGCTTTAGTTAACAGTGAAAGCGTTACGCAGGGTCTGACTAAATATTTTTGTAACACCTTTATGATAAATTTTTTTGTTTCTTGATGTTTATCTTAATTTTAATGTTTTAATATAAATTATTATATGGTACCCCCAATTTTTTACTCGAGTAAAACATCTTTTAAGCTAAAAGTGATTTACAATTTTTTTATTAAATTTTGATACTTTTCAATTCCTTTTTCATATCACATTCTGCTTAAATGGGTACACAGAAATAACAATATAAAAATACTTAGCTGTTATTGAATGTGTAATATTGTTTCTATATGTGATTAAACACTAATGTGTTTTACAGTATTTTACCTTATTTAATTGTTGATATTTTATATGTCTATTTGTTTCGTTCATCTGTTTGACTTATTATTACACACAGTAATAAATATTGTTTATTGTTTATTTATATGTTTTATTTTCTGACCTGGTGTAAGTTATTCTGATCTAATCTAATTAACAACAAGAATAAGACGTATTTCACTCATAAATTTTAGCTTTTGACTTGATCAAAATATATAGAGCTGTTGTGATAAGTAAGAACAAGAAGTAAGTATAACTTTCTCTTTCTAGTTTTTCTAATAAAAGTGTTTAATTTAAAAATTTTAACCAGAACATCTACCGGCTTACTCAATATTATTGCATCTTATCTTACGTCCCTTATACCTCTCTTATTTTAACTTTATCTATAACATCTGATACATCATTTTATCCAACATCTAGATTTAATATTTTTTCCATCTGGGTTTCTTATATTTCCCCATCCTTAAGATAAAAAAATAAGTGGCGCCCATTTACCTTTCACTTATCCATCATTTCTCGCATTTTCTTTTTAGTCCCTTTTAAATTCTTATATCTTATTTTTTCTAGTAAATATATCCCCTTATATCTTTCTAGTAAGATTTCATCGAGCTCGTCCGAATCCACGCTCGCTCTCCTCCTACCCCCTGAGTGCCGTTCGCATTGGTTAGCCTCTATAAACGAGCATTTAACATCACTTGAAAAAAAAGAGGTTACAATAGAGTTGGTAAAATTTTAGTAGTAAAATACATATATAGAATGGATCGGTATTTCAGGACTATTATCAAATATTAAAAAATTTAAATTGCGAAAATTGTGTGGTATTTACATAGTTTTTAATTTATTACATTTTAAGATATTTTATTTTTTCTCAAGATCTTAACCTTAGGTAATTAAAAACAAAATATTTTAATAATTCATATTTTGTATTGTGTCAGTATTAATAAAAGAAAGTAGAAAATGAACGGCAATAATATATAGAATATGTACATTAAATTTTTTTTTCTCGTGAATGTAACAAACACGGTCGGGCCCATGCACAACCTTACGGTTTCTTATGGGCTTCTTCTGTTTATTTGCTTCAAATCTTTATTCTTTATTTATGACTATGATTATTTATGATTATTATTACTTATGATTATTATTTATATTTATGTAATTATGATTATTTATATTTATGTAAATTACTAAGTGAATAAACATTATTATTATTATTATTATTAAACTAAAGACCCATCGTGCTTACTTATTCAGTTTATTATCTGTAGATATACTATACTGCTTTGATTTATTTATCGTTTTTTGATTAACTACTATTTTGTTAGTTAATATTTTATGTATATCTATTTTTTGTATACTTTGACGATTCCTATATGTGTAATGTACATGTCAGCAGGTTAATAAATGTTTTTATTTATTTATTTATTTTATTTATTTATGATTTGTTGTCCGGGTTTCATCTTTTGCATTCTATACTTATTTATCTCGGACGGACCTTGTTGCGGTTTATTCACCTCAAAACTAGTATATCTGTAAAATTTCTATGAATTATGTGACACCTTTCTCAACAACACTCTCTGGTTGCGTTGTAGACCTTTACGGGTGGGATAAGAAGAAAAAATACAATAAATCACGCAAGAAATAAACTATCGTCCCAGTGCAGTTGGCTATAAATTAGGCTGTTACCGGCCCGTCCAATTCGTCTATTTTTCCGTTAAAGTGTTTTCCAGGGAAAGAAAACGATGTCGACACTGATATTTGCGCTCAGCGAATCCGAGAATTTAAAAACCCTTCTGAGGGTAAAGTAAACGAATCGTTTAGGGATTTAAGTAAAATAAAATTTTGTATGGTCAATATTGTTAAGAGTTAGTTAAAATATATATAATAAGACTAAGATTGCTATTGTAACATTATAACAATCGGATATTTTAAATAAGAATGGAGATCATGTACCTATCTGAAGTATAATTTAAAATATTTTTTGATTTATTTTGTCTTTTATATTACTATATTTTGTATTAATTACCGGATGTAAATACAATAATGAAAAATATTAAAAATAAATAAGGAAAGTATATTATACTTAACATTGACTATTTTTTATTTTTGCCAAAAATTTTGAATTTCAAGAATATACAGTAACGTTCAAAACTTTTAGACAAATTGAAAATTGTAACATAAAAGCTGCTTGCTTCCTTTATCTCATTTTAACATTAAGAAGTATGACTTCCTGTTGCGTTAAGCACCACACGACATTTTTTATTTACACTTAAAATCAAATTGTCTAATTCACTTGGAGGTAGGACGGGACGTTCCATGCATCACTTACGGCTGCAAAAAGCTGATTTCTGTTTTAAACTGCTATTGTTTCCGAAAAATTCTTTATTAAAGCATATATCATGCATGTTTCATCATATTTAGACCTAGCGAGTTAACAGGACATGAAAAAACATTTATAACTTGTTCTTCTTAAATTTTTTTTGCTCTTGCGACATGTTAGCATGCATTATCGAGCACTAAAATGAAATTGGGTCCAATAACTTTGCTTTGTAAAAAGACAACAGGGTGTAGAATTTGTTAGATATACCGTTTAGCCATAAAAAAATTCCCAAACAAAACGATATTTGTTCTTCCAGTTTTATGCCAGCCCACACCATTACAGTACATTGCATAAACATTTTGAAGAACCGCCACTTTGACAGTTAATTACAACAGTCTTATCCTACGAACATATAAATACAAACTCAATTAAGATTCGTCTGTAAATAAAACTAAGGCCTATTGATTTGTTTTCAATGTACATGTTCGTTAACCCAATTTAATGGAAGTGTGTGATTTCCTTTTGATAAAAGCTGGCATCTTACGGAAGTCTACTTCTCTCGTGTTATCTGTGTCTGATGGTACTTTCAGATATTTGAATATTATGAGCATCTTTAAATCGGCTTATTACCCTCAGGAGTGGTATTTGATGGTTGCGGCGAGCCATTTAATTAATGAACCGGCCAGTGCAGAGCTAGTAATACGTGAAGGACCTAGATGCCTATCAGAAACACTATCGTACTCACGACAGCGTAACTAAAATTTCGAAATAATGCTTTATGATGTTTGGAAGGCTTCCGCAACATGAATTTAACGAGCTCCACTTGGAGACCAGTCGGTATCTGTCGAAATGCAGACCATAATGGACATTTTTCATAGAAAGCTATTTTTATTTTTTGCTGAAATGCCTTCAGGATGTACCCAATATCGATAATTACAATATCCTTCAGTCGCAAACCCGGTGCTAAATTTTTTATTTAACAAAATCTGAAAAAAATTGAATTTTTTTTTGCTCCTATTTTTGTGTATAATTCGGAAAATATTGCTACTAGACAAAAATTATAGAAAGTTAAAAGTTTCATTATTAATTTTACATAATATTTAGTAGGTTAGAAATTAAAAATTTAATGTTTATTGTTGGCAAAATAGCAATAAGTAAGAAAAAAAGTGCAAAAAATGAAGTTTATTCTTTAATAGTTTTCGACCCTGCAAACTTGACTTAAAATCTCCATCTGTCACCAAAAAAAAAAACATTTTAATATAATTAAGACGTATGCTAAATTTTGTTAAGATCGGTCGAATAGTTTTTTACACTTAAAAGAAGACTCAAACTCTTTGTAAAATTTAAATCGGTTCACTAGGAGTGTCTAAATTTGTTTTTAACTTTTAAACATTTTTTAGTCTTATAAACAATTTGAATATTTTTACGAGCTTTAAATATATTAATTTCAAAATTTAGGAAGCCAAGGTAATGCAATTTTTAACGCTCGCTATAATTTTGAATATGCCGATCCTTGTTTCAAGTGTATTTCTCCATCACCACCTTTTATGGAATTCAATCGACATCTACGCGAAAACAGTTTTTTTTGTCTTTTTTATGGATGTTACCATGAAGCGCATTAGGTAAAACTTTTTATATAAAAAGTACTTTGACCAAGAATATCTCGACAACCAGTTAGCGCAATGTATCTTTATTTAAATAGAAGCGTCTTTAAATGTTGTTTAAGTGTATAAATTTTGAAATTAATATATGTGTTTAAAGCTCGTTAAGTTTTTCTTATTAATTATAAAATTAAAAAATGTTAAAAAAATTCTAGGCTCTAATTGTGGACCGATTTTAATTTATAAAAAGCATTTAAAAGATTGAGCCTTCTTTTACATGTAAATAAATTGGCCACATTTAAACAACTTTAAAATCAGTGTGTTTATGTGTAGGTTCATTTGCTTTTTTCTACTTTTATTTAATAGTACACACCTTTTATTTTTATCTTTTTATCTGTATAATTATGTGACTTAATCTTACTTAAAATAAATTAAAAAAAAATGTATTTCGTTGCAAATACCTAAATTCACACCCGTAATAAATTACCATTATTTATTCTTACTTATTTTTGTTATTTCAGCATACAGATTATGAAGAGTTTGCTTACCTACTGTTCCTCTTGTATATGCAATATTTCACAATTTGTAATTTAAACGTTGAGATCTAATTCATAACAAAGGAAAACCTAAATTATTTTATGAGATATATTCTTCCAAGTTAGCTAAATTGTCATGGTTTTAATTTTAGTTTAATTTGTAAGATTTTAAAGTATAAACTTCACAAATCAAAAACCGATGTAAATGCATTTGGTTGATCGATAAAGTAACAACTAATTGAAATATGATTAATTACTTTCAAAATTTTAATTTTCAAACTAAGAAATTTACATGATTATATCCAGGGTTTCGAAAGTTGGTCTTTAAGTTCCTCCAAAAATAACTGCAGCCGAAGATTACTAATCTGAAATGGCCTGATTTGGTTCAAAACGTCTGACGCTTCGATTTATTCACCTCGATGTTTAAAGGGATCCAAGAAGGTGATCCAAATTTAAAATGAAGGTGATTTAAGGGAATCCAGGAGGATCTAAGAAGACCTGAGTGCCTTTTCAAACATCTGAAATTTTTATGAATTATTAGAAAGGCTTTTCACAAGACTTACTGCTTTTATCGAAAGAAACGTAAAAAAAAGATATTCAATACTGTCTGAAATTGTCTGAAAATTAGTGGAAGTATCGTTGGATTCAAATAAATTTTATAATTTTTTTGATATTAGAATTCCTTGACACAGATTAATCGATTGCTTTGTGGCTTATTTTAAAGAAGTAAAAATAAGTGATAGCAAAACCTTAACTTATTAATAATTTAAGCGGAAACAATTAGTTTATTTGTAAACTATAAATTTTTAGGTACTTTTAAATTCGTTAACTTCCTCTTAAAATGATAGACTTCTTAATATCTTCAAACAGAAATACGTTTTAAAAATAATCTGGAAAAGTTAAAGGGAGCCTACACTTAAAAAAATATGATTAACAAGTTAAAATACCTTAACATTTGTACGATCTGTTTGGGTTTTTATTGATTTTTTCTAATTTTTTTATTTTTTTTTTATAAATTTTCTGTTATTTGAAAGATTTTTTTAATATTTTTAGCAAAATTAAGTAAATAGTGTAATATTTTTACTGTCGTTTTTTTCACGTTTAGCAAGATAGCCAGAATTTAGAAAAAGATTTTTTATTTTCTTTCTTTTCCACTATTTCGACGCTCACTCTGTCCGCTTAAGCGTCCCTTAATGCACCTTTAACACACTGCATATAAAAATATTGTCCAATCTTCCGAACTAATGCAAGTAGAAACGAATATGAGAACTGCAAATTCAGCATTTAAGAAATTACGTAAAACACCCTTTTTGTTATTATGTTTTTGTATTTTTAAGAAATAAATATATTTTTTTTAAGCTAAATTAAAGTGCTTTAACATTTCTATATATCTGTCTGTTGATGCAGTACTCAATACACCTGATCTTGGTGAATTCTCATCTCTTCCCCTTTTAAATTTTTGACACCATTTCTTGAGAGTTGGAATTTGCGATGGTTGCAAAACTTCAGCACACAAAAAAATTATGATCACATGCTTCTGTTTGGACCAATTTTAAACAAAAAATGTCATTTATAATTCACAATAAATAAAAATCGCAGTAAAAAAACTAATAGAAACTGATAAGTGTGGCGTTTACAAACACAACTAATATTGCAGAACGTCGGGATGGGACAAAACAGCGCGGCCATAAGAGGGCGGCCAGAAGATCGCCGCCGAAACAGCGCGAGACAAAACAGCGCCGGTCCAAAATAGCGCCGACCCAAAACAGCGCCGGACAAAACAGCGATAGGACAAAACAGCGACAGTACAAAACAGCGCCATATTATTTTCACATTAAAGTTATGAACTTAAAAAATAATTTTAATGTCTTAAAATTCTAAATATCCTGATATTACTATTTAAACGGTTAATTTGTTGTTTTACAGGGTAATTATTTAGAATTTGACAATGATCTATATACATCAGTATATTTACGAACAGATAACTTAATGGTTTATTGTCAAATACTATGAAATTTCATTGTAACGTCAACGAATCTTTTCTAGCAAAGATTTCGCCAAATTAGTTAAGTAAAATAAGACCAGCTAAACGTCAAACAAACAGGCTATTAAGGTATTATTATTTATCTCATTTAAAACAATAATGCTGGTGTTGGAATGTTAAGACATATAAATTTGGAATATTCGATTAGCTAATCCAAGAAATCTGAAAGAGTTTTTTCTATTTGTTAAAACAAACAAATTATGAAACGATTTTAATATTTTAGACAGTTTTGTTGAATATAAGTAATAGAAGTTTGGATCCGTAACTTATGAAGAGTTTAATTGGTTTACCAACATAACAATCCTTTAATGAACTCTTGCCCAGTTATCTTTTGTCATATTTGAAGAAAACAGTTAAATTATTAAATAAAAGTGTGTTTGTTTTATTGGTTTACCAGATGAAGACGATTAAATTATGGTAAATAATTATGCATTCAAATAATTTAAAATAAACAATTTTACAAGAGCATTATCCCTTAAAGTAGTTTTTGCCAGAAGAACACAAAATGGATACATACAGCTTTATTTAGATATAAGTAAAAAACTAAAACTTACTTTTAAACATTTCTACAAGGATTAATTTGTCAAGATTGTGGAGCAACTCTTTCTAGAACTAAATGACTACAGCTATCTGTTTTTGTAATTTATAGAATCTGGATACAGAAGGCACAATATATTGCAACACCTTAATAAAATTAGGTTGATCCAGTATTTCTAGAGACGAAGTGTGCGCAAACATATGACGTTGTTTACGGCAACATTTAACTTTTGTGCATTCCAGAAATTACTAACTATTTAGCAATCAAGACCTAGTCCTCAACATATAAAATACACTTTGATGATTGACAGACTATCATTTATTACAAGAGTGACTCGTTCCTCCAACTGTGACACAGATAAGTAAGTGTTTAAAAATCTTAGTTAACAGGGGAATAGAAATGCTAAAAGCAGTCTTGAACAAATGTTGGATCAGTAAGATGATACCTGAAGACCGCAAAGTAGGCATCATAGTTCCTATACTAAAGAAAATAGATCCTAGAACTTGTAAAAATTATAGAAGAATTACTTTAAAGATATATAAAAAAAATACTTAAAAACAGAAATTCTATAGAAGACGATCGGAAGAAGCACAAAGCGGATTTAGAAAAGGTCGTAGTACACATGGCCATGTGTTCACGACTAAGCAAATAATAGAAAAATATTTAATTATACAATTAGAGGTATGTATGGTATTCTTAGTTCTAGAAAAAGCTTTGTCTCACAAAAAACAATTTGGGTAAGTCTTTCGAATGAAATCAATGGAATCAGAAATACCTATATTAAGAATTATGTACAAAAAGATAACCTACAGTAAGAGAGTTTAAATACAAATGACGGATTAAGGCAAGGCGGTGTTATGAGCCCTTTTTATTTATAATTTATCAAGGCAGCCAGAAGACGCAAACACAGTGACCATGTTGGGTACTACAAACCAAAGACACTGAATATAGGAGAATATGCATTTGCAGATGACGTCATGCTATGCACTGAAACCGGAAGGTTTACAAGGAACTCAAAATCTTTGGAAACAAGAATTAAACAAGAGGAGTATAGATATAAATACTAACAACACAAAAGTTATTCATATAGAAACAAAAAGACAAAAAATAGATATTCAAATAAACTAAAAAAAATGATAGAACAAGTAGACAGTTTTGAATATCTAAGAGTAACAACAGGAAGGCAAAAATTAATTAAAAATTTTAATTCATAATTTAAACTTTTACAACATTCTGTAGAATTTAATTTTGTAATAAAAAATTATTAAACTTTTTATTTTATTAATTAATTTTTAAAAGCAAAATTAAAAATAAATCTGTTGTCCACAACTGTTCTACAAAACTTTCATTATGTAGGTGCTTTTTAAGGATAATAGTTCTTATTTACTATTTACTAGTAAATAATTGTTTATTTTTCACTGTATGACGGCGTTGCAAAACGTTTAACAAAACGTGATATGAGATTATCATTTACATGCTAATTAATATGATTGAAGTTTCAAATATATACGCTTAATTTTTTAGAAAGTGCTTATACAAACACGAATATAATAAATGACATTAAGGAAAAATTGAAACAATGTTGCATCCAACTGGACTCGATCCCGGAACCTTTGGCTCTATGCGACAACGCTATAACAACTTAGCTATGAATGGTTAGCCATCAATTAGTTTTTCGGTCGTTAAATTTAACTCATGTCACATGTGACACTTACGAATTTTTTATCTTACCATATTATAAGATGACGTTAACGAGAGAGAAATTTTAATATATTTTTGTTTGTATACTTTCTACAAAATTTCAAATATTTTAAAATTTTCAATAATCCCATGAAAAATATCCCAAACAATCTTTTACTAAAGAATTCATTTTTCCGTTCTCCTAACCGAAAAAAAATGAGACATTGCACAAAAAAGGGACTTAGAGTTTGATGTTTCAATTGCCGATTTAACAAAATCTCTCTATTATTAACGTCGTGCTATGCTACATAACTGATGGCTAAGCCTTGAGATATTTGGTGTTAGAGCGTCGTTGGTCAAGGGTTCGAGTCCTACTGGATGCGACATTTTTTCAATGTCTCCTTAATGTTATTTAATACATTGTTGTTTGTATACTCTTTAAAAAATTTTAAAAATTTTAATTTAATTTGTTTGATAGATATTTTGTATGGATATATATCACTGAAAATATATTTAATATCGAAAGAATCATTACCTTTATCGCCGCAATTATCATTGCTATAAACAATTGACACCACAATCACTTTTCACTGCACTTTATACTTGACGAAAACATGTAAATGTATTATTGTATAGGAGCTGTCCACACGGACGCATCGCTCACTCAAGTAGAAGAGAGAGCTCTCGATGCACTTCAAACCTTCAATGGAACGCTTTAGAGCGAGGTAACGCCGCATGAGTCATGTTTTTTTGTTTGTGCAGCCTGCTTTATCGAATTATAAGACATTGTCACGTCAAAAAGATTTTATTTTCTGCTTTTAAGTTTATTTTTATTTTTTAAAGGCGGTTCAATTTTTTTATAAAAATTATTGTTAAAATCAATTTTTAATCTTATTTTTTTAATTAGTAGGTACCTACAAAATATGCTAATCGACATGTTACTCCTATTTTTCGTAGTATCTTTAATCAATTCTCATGATTTTATGTTTATAAAAAACTGCATTATCTAATCTAAATTTATATAAAAAAGTATCAATGGACAATAAGTAAATAAATCTGTATATAACCAATAATTTAAAAAGTAATTTTGTAAATAAAAATTTGGTTACACTTGACTTCATGTAATAGATACTTTTTGTGTAAAGCACAAAATTTAAAAAAGACATTGGCATTAATATATAAGAATTACGATTACCTTACATAGCTGTATATACGTGGCAAATATAAAATTGATTCAAATTTTCCTGCCAGTACGTGAAAACGGGTTTTCAATACTCGACAGAGTCCCAGGTGCCCAGGACATCCATGTAAATTTTCCCAAATGTTTCAACTTAACCGGAAAAATTGCTCAGCAATCATTTTATTGTCTGCCTCCGATTTCGTTATAAGGGCGAGGTAAGGTGAGAAGAATGTGACGACACTAAAATCGAACTTTTGTTCGGAATTTGACCTTTATTTTCAACGTTAGTTATTCTCGGGTAATGCAGAGAATTAACAATAGTCGCTTAGAAAATATTGTTTTTTAATAGTGTCTATATTTTATTGCAGTTATTAATTAAATATGTTTATTTCTCTGTTTATTAAATACCTCAAAAATGTTAGTCACATTAAATATATTAACTTTAAATTAAACATTTGCTAATAAATCACTGACAAGTTAAAACAACAGCAAAGAATAAGGATGTATAATTGTTTATTTTTTTCAAGACAAATTAAAATTCGTCACTATACTACGTCAAAGAATATCTCTCTGTTTTTATTATTAACACGCTTTTATTAACTTCACCTGTATGTATGTATGTATGTATGTTTGTTTGTTTGTTTGTAACTCTCCACTCCGCGGCTGCTGCCTCGGATGAGTCCCGTATCGTTATTTTTAGTCTGAAAACAATACGTTTAATTATAAACGATATGAATGAAATTGTCTTAGAATTAATCTAACAATTCTTTAGATTTCACAATAGTAATATTTTTTTTCAAGTTCTGAAAACAATACGTTTAATTATAAACAATATGAATGAAATTGTCTTAGAATTAATCTAACAATTCTTTAGATTTCACAATAATAATTTTTTTTTTCAAGTGATTGAAACAATAAGTTTAATTATCAACAATATGAATACAATAAATATAATTTGAGAAATCAAAAAAACACGCTTTCAAAGCATTTCCAACTAAATAAACGAATAATAATTGAGTGAGGGTCTTGTAATCGTCACAGCAAATTAACGAATCTATTGAAATAAAATAAATTGGACTAAAAAATAAAAAAATAAATATAGTTTAAAAAAACTAAAAAATACGCTTTTATAGCATATGAAACTAACAAGTAAAAAAATAAATGTAATTAAGGAAAACTAAAAAGCATGTTTCTGAAAAACATCGAACTAAAAAGTTAAAAATAATTTTCAAAATAAAATTAAAACAAAAATAAATGAAAAATACTAGTATTATTGTGAAAAAAAAGCGTGGGCGCTTGACATACGAAAAATATGGTATGAAGCGCCTACGCTTTTTTTCACAATAATACTAGCATTTTTCATTTATTTTTGTTTTAATTTTATTTTGAAAATTATTTTTAACTTTTTAGTTCCATGTTTTTCAGAAACATGCTTTTTAGTTTTCCTTAATTACATTTATTTTTTTACTTGTTAGTTTCATATGCTATAAAAGCGTGTTTTTTAGTTTTTTTAAACTATATTTATTATTTTATTTATGAGTTTTTACTCACTTAGTTAGTAATACATATTACGTAAAAGTTCACTGTCCAGCAAATACCAATGAGCAGGTGTGAGTTACTTTTGCCAGAAATAGAATATGATAAGTGTGTTATTTAATTTCAGTGGTTAATTTTTTTTATTAACATTAATTAGCTTGACAGATAAATATATTTGTTATTTAAGAAAAGATGCAGATCCAATAAGTCGTCACTTTTGCGGTATTTTCTCTCTCATTCAATGAAAAGTATTTAAAGCTAAGTAGTAATTGCTACTAAAACGCCTGATATAAAAACCTAAAAAAATATGAATAACAATCGTAAATCAAGTAAAATTTAAATATATATTTATAAAAACGGTAATAATAATAATCAATTAATACCTATGTTGTACCGGTCCTGGCATACTATTTTGGAATTCTGAAATAGTCAAAGACTGAATTGGAAGAAATTCAGCGATTGATTCGAACTATGATGACAAAACACAAATGTCGAAGTCATCACTCCGTAGGACCACACTATCGAAAAGGAAGAAGAAAGAGAGTTTACTGACATTATTTACCCACATCACAAACAGATGAAGACATTACGAGATTTATTTTTTTGTAAATTTCAAATATCTAACTTGCATTATGTTTTAGTGAAAGCAGATAAGAACTACTCGTTTAAACCTTCCACACACAGACATACATCTGGAAATCGTGGCAGATTGTGATAAACAGCAGAAGTGAGCCTAGAAAGCACTGGTTCTGAGGCTTGTCACGCTGTCTGTAAATTTATTAATAGTTATTTATATATTTAATCTAATCTTATTTGCGTTTGTGATTTGTGATGTGATTCTGTTAGTAAATTTCTTAACATGAGATTATTGAGCCTAATCCCCGTTGCTGCATGTAGCTATGCAAGCAGCAGAAAGCTATTTCCTAACGATGAAGTCTTGATGATTCAATAATTTCTTTTGAAGTGCAAAAAGGGAGAAAGTTTTATCTTAAGGCAGTCACTTACGGTGAATCATTAGATAATAAGGCTTACCTTATGAATACAGAATTAGAACCATTGAGGTCTTTCTATGATACCGTCTACCGTCCAGGTAAATATTACCAGCATGACTAAGTAAGTCTTTTTTACATAATAATAAATTAACACATACAGTATCAATCGTTGTCAGAAAATTCGTCGGAGAAAGAATCAATATTCGGTTAAATTACAGTTTGATTTAATGGTACCAAAACATGGTATAAGCATCATACATTTTTGTTTTAAATTTCCATGTTAGATGGATCGTTAATAACTCACCGTATCTAATTTAAAACTAGACTATCTAATGTTGGTGATTTGTTAGTTTTACGCGACTGTTAATACTACCTCAAAGTAGGATTAAAAAAATATGGTAAAAATTTATTTGTTTATAACAAATTGTTTATTAAATAAACAATGAAAAATTAAATAAAACGAATTTTTTTATACCGAAAAGAAAAACAAACAATGATTTAAAAAAAAATTGTTCCTTTCTTCCTAAATATTAAGTAGAAATGGAAAAAAATAATTGGTAATTACCAATGCTTTTTTAAGCAATAAAAAAAAGTTTTTTAAGAAATAATTTTTCTTTTAAAAATCATTTGTATCAAAGATTGAAATTCCATAAAAAAATTCAATTATCTAATAAACAACGCATTTGTTTATAACCATTTTTTAAACAATAACTGATAAAAATTAAAAAAAAAATTGTTTCAATGATTAATTTAAGTTTTTAATTTTGCAATCACGATAATTATTAATAAAAAACTGAAAAATATATGTTTTTTAATTTCACCAACGGGGATCTATTTTAAAGCCTTTTAAGAATTGCTCCAAAAGAGGAAAAAAATCTCAAATTTATAGTTCAACAATTATCACACTTGCAATGTTCATGTTCAAGCAGAAATACATTTTAATTAACAATTGCATAAATAATTGATAAATTGTGATAAAAAAAAATTCAGGCGGATTATTGTTCATTTATCAATCCAGTAAGCACCTGATTTTTTTCATATCCTAAATTTGATATTTAATATGTTAAAATAATTTTTATTAAAAAAGTCTCCAAAGCAGGCGTGGCTTACGCAAGCCAGGGCACCCGTTTTCGGCCGTATTTTCAACCATCTGGGAAAATTATAAATATTAGTACTACAGTTCCGAGAGTGCAGGATTTTTTGTAGAAAATTTCTTGCTCTTTTTGAATCTTTTTTTTAATTTAAAAAATATTTATTAGTTTTTAAGATATTTGCCAAAAACCAAACCCTCTTCTTTTTTTTTAGTTAATTGGTATTAACTTATGCAATTTTTGCATGCGGAACATCAATTTTTTCAAAAATCATCTAGATACCAGTCCGAATCGAATGACACCTAGATCATAATTTTCGGAGACTGCTGAAAAAAGTTGACCAAAAAAGCACTTGTGAACTAGACTACTTTGTAATAAAACAATAAACAATATGTAAAATTTAAGTTTATTCTAAACTGGGTTTAAAATAATAATTTTCTGTTTGTAAAGAATTTTCTTTTTTTAAGCACTTATTATTATTTAAAATAATTCGTTGACTTTAAATGTGTAAGTATTTATGTTTAAATAAAGTACACTTAGTAGTTGAATTTTCACTAAACTGAATTATATTATATTTAAAAGGCCTCCAAGAACCCATGTTAATTAAAAAAAATTCACTAATATTAATACTTACTTACTTACTACATTTATGTTGCAAATTTAACCAATTTAAAACTTATTCATAGAATAGATCATTCATGCAAACAAAAAATATGGGTCGAACAAAATATAAAACGTATTAAGTAATTTTAACTAGCTAATCAACTTAAGCATAACGGGAACGTTGCGATTGTTCAATACATAAAAAATAGAAAGCTGTATTAAAACAAAATCTTTAGTATAAATAAATGTTGAAATATAATAATAACATTAAGTAAGTGTTATATTTGATAATTATAATCTAGTGATGCACGAAATTTTGAACTATACTAAGTAAAAATGAAGTATTAGTAGTTTACGTAACAAGTCCCGAAAGGCGAGTCCTGCAAGCCTGCGAGTCCAGTAAAAGCACTTTTGGGACGTATTACGTACAATATTTTTTTTAAACCGGCCAGAATTAAGTAATTTCCAGTTTATTTTTGGTTAAGAAAATCTCATTTTGTCGGACCGGGCCAGAAAATTATTGTGATAGTCCGGTAAAAGCTTTTACCGGATTCATTTTTATTTTCTGGCCTTGTCCGACAAAATGAGATTTTCTGACCTAAAAATAAACCGGAAAGTACTAACATCAGGCCGGTTTAAAAAAAAAAGAATCTTGTTTTGTTTGTTTGTTTTTTAAAGTTGTCTATAATTTTAAAATGCATTATCTATTTGAAATTATAAGCCACTTTCAGAACCACTAAAGTCATTTAGTTGTGAATACCTTTCTCGTTGGTTTTATTTATTTATGCAATCTTTTAAGTTATTTTAAATCTTACTGTTTATGATTAAGGTATTGCGCATAAATATTACTTTTTTATTAGTATTATCTAATATAATTATGTTTCAAGAAATTTCAGAGATTTAAAATCGTATACCTACTATAAAATTCCTATGTACTTCCCTTTTAACCAAAATCTAAATATTATTTTTTTACAAATTGTATAAATCACGTGTTGTTTGTAAACAATAATTACCCTTCAATTCTTTGTCGGTGATTGGTTTTTGGGTTACACAACTAAACACGAATTGTTAATAGCATTTAATTATTCTGATTCGTTTCGTTTCTCTTAAAAGGCAAATTCCAGATCTGTTTGGGAAGTTATCCTTAGATTAACATCGGGTTAAATATGCAACAGCATAAGATTGTTTAAACGGGATCAGGTTAGTTTGGGTTGGTAGTTCTTGGTGGTTTTATTTAGAGCTATCTTAGGACGAACCTACGTTGCCTCAGGTAAGGAAGTAAATTGAAATTTAAATAATTTTTTCTAGATATATAAATATTTATTTTTCCGAACTTCTAAATTAAAATCTTAACATTTATATTTTTATTTAAATTCATTTAATTATAATTATTTTTTAAAGAGCAATTGCATCCAAATTAGTTTTTGATTTAAGAAGTGTGTACTTGGCGCCTTACTACTCTAAAGCAAACAATATGAATTAATAGAAACTAAATTAAAATTTTAATTAGGACAACTCTAGCGTAAGAACTTTTATTTTAAAGTAAGTAATTTTGTTTTTGCTTTGTTGTAAATGGAATCGCTGCTATCTTTTGGGTTGCAATATATTATTTATTTTCTACTTGTATAAAAAACTCAGTCGTGAGAATCACAGACAAAGCTTTGTCTTCTACTTTGCATGTAAAGATGCGTTAAAATTTAGCTTGTAACGAGAAATAGAATGTCGTCTGACCACCCCGAGATGGCATCACCACTACCCCTGACCAAGCGGAGATCTACGAGCTGTAGAGTGTCACTTGACTACCCCGAGATGGCAACACCACTCCCTTGTAACCACAAGCTCCGCGCAAGTTACCTTAAGCCGCTCGCAACAACCACTACGGCAAGGAAGCATCCGATTCGGCTGTAACGAAAACTTTTCGAAATCCTGAGAACGAAGCATCCTAAGTGTGGATATCAATATTCTCAATCTCTAATCTTTGAAATATTAGTAGTTTAATCAGCCTATAAAAGGATTGTTACAGAGACAATATAATATAAAGAGACTTTTTGAAAGATAGGGCAAAAGCGGTACAATGTTTGTATGTTTGTTTGTTTGTTTACCCCCAGAACTCGGCGCTGAGGTGGTGGTAGATAGGAGAACTATACCACCTAAACTCGATCAGCTGTTGAGGTGAGCTGAAATTATACTATAATGGCGGTTGACGTGACAGTGTAGCGTAAGTATTATTAGTATGTATTAGTTTTAATATAATATTATTTTAAGATAGTTTTAAAATTCGTAAAGTGTATAAAAGTACAGTGTACAGTTTCAATTATGTCATTACCGAGTTATTTTAAATATAAATGCGCTGTGCCACATTGTTCAAGTAAATATTTTTACCCAATTCCCGATCCAAATTTTAAGAGTATAAAGTTAAATAATCAGTTTGATACACAACCAATAAGTTATGTGGCAGTTGCTTTGGTAAAAAAATTAAATTTAGATTGTAAAGAATGTAACTCAAATTTGAAAACTAATAGTTGGGAACCTCACCATACTTTTACGTACTTTAAAGAAAATGATAATAAAAGACGTCTGACTTACGTTACGAAAGAAATTGTTAATTTTTCAGCTAGTGTACATAATGCCAAATTTTACCTGTATTTGGCCACATAAAATGTCTGATTCAAAAAATAATCATGTGTTTGTGTGAATTCATTAACTTTGATTGGTTTACTTGCCAAGAACAATAGTCAGACGTTTTTTTGAAACTTTTAAAAATCAGTGTTTCTTTAATAATTAGAAAATATTATAATGATCTTTTTAGATCGAGGGACAATATATAAAATTTTACATAAAATAGATAAAGTACTGCGGTAATGTTTTTAAGTTTTAGGTTCTTGTTGTACACAAAGGATTGGTGTCCTATTTCCAATACCTCATGACACAACACTACGTATTGAAGAACAATGCCAATGTATGGAAACTTCTTAAATATTACGTATTAAAATATCTGTATGCATTTTGTAAGATGATCCATAATTTTAAGTTATCGAGTGCGTTGTGCAATCTCTTTTATTGATGGGTTCTACTTTTAATATTATTCGTGTATTGCTACTTAATATTATTCTAAATTTTCGACCAGATTATATATATTTATTTATTTGAAATAACAATTATTGTACTTCTCTGTAATTATTCTGATGTTTAAAACATATATGTTTATCTATTTATTATTATTATTATTTCCGTAAATCCTACCTGGTTTTGTGATACTAGATAATAAGGTGTACAAATAATATTCAGATACTTTTTGTAATAAAAGTTTAAATTATACTTTTTTGTGATTGTAAATAATAATTTGTAATAAAACTAATTCATTTTTTGTGATAACATTTTAAATTGTACCTATTGTTTTTCTAAGAATAGATAATTTTTTGTAATAATAATATTATTTCATATTTTTGTGTTTCAAGTGTATATTGGTGTTAAAAGTTGTTTTTATTAAAAATTTGTTTATTATTTAGTTTTTATATTTATTTACCTAAATATTATAAGATAATATGCACTTTTAAGCCTATATTTTAATTTTTAATATTTTTACACAACAGTAAAAATATTAAAAATCAAAATATGAGCTTTAAAAGTGTATTTCTATATGAAACAGAATTTATACCCTGTCCCGCCAATTTTTTGAATCGATGAGCTTCTTCCCCCAATTGTTGGCGCGCCACCGTCGCTCAAAACATGTGACCAATTTCATATAAGGTATCAGTACATCTCTTTATTATATATTATCTCTGGATTGTTATACTTTTAATAGGGAACCGGACAACTTTTCAAATGGTGTTTAAAAATAATCTTTATTCATATATATAGTCATAAAAAATAATATTTTAATTAAATAAATCCTCTGGAGTACTTGAAAACGTCAAAAACATAATTTATTTCAAATTGCCGCGAAAACAGCACTTCATGTCAATTCAGATCAAGTGACGTCATGTGGAAGGTAAACAAACTTCTAACCATATTAAAAGTGATCAATGCTTGGATAAATGAAGTATTTTGTGTTTCTTAATCATCATGGACCGAAAAAGATATCGTTGGTGTGTTGTACCTTGATGTAGTAATACATCAGTAACTACTCCAAATAATTTTTTTATTGATGTAAGAAATGATAAGACCTAGCAAGACGAAAGTGCGATGAAATGTCTGTTACTTCACCAATTTACTTTTGTGAAGATCACTTTGATGTAAGTACTGTACCTAGAGTGTTATTACACAGCCCATTATACAAATAATCATATTTAGTGTGTATGTAATTTAGGTGTTATAGGTTATGTCTTACGTAGAATGTTTTACGTGTGCATAAACAATCTTGTATTTGTGTTTTAGCTGCCAAAGAAGCTATAGAGAATATTTAAACTTAATTATATCTTTCATATACACTTTATTTTACTTTATATTGAGAATGTTAATAAAAAAACCATTGACAAATTGTGTATAATTATTTTATTTAGTGCTTTCATATAAAATAGGGAATATATTTTTTTCCAACATTCACTTAAACTAGAGATATAATGTATAACTAAAGTTCTGTTATGACTATAATCCTTCAATTTGTAAGTAATTACAATTAAATATTTTTAGAAAAATGGAAATAAAACGTAGAAAAACGCGAAATAACATACAAAGCAGTACTGTTTACTTATGGCTACCTACACATGACGTTACGCACTGTGATTGGCGTTTGGGTTCTTACACGTCACAGATAATTTACGCAACTTTATTTATTGATTTAAAAATATAAATCATTGTTATTTCTTAAAAATCTTTATTGAGTGATATTGTTGTATAACAAACTTTATTTTAAAACACATCTTAGATTTTTTTTCGATTACTGTCCGGTACCCTATTGTCACTTCATATATATTTAATTGTAATAAACACCTTAACAAGTACCGAATATTATTTCCTGAAAAGAACTTCAACCACCCACCAACAAGCTGACTTTAATTATTTTATTGATGTTTTTTTTTATTAAATTATGATTTCTGTGATATATTTATATTTTTTTAATTTTAAAAAAGTGTTTCAAGTTTTAACGACTTTTAAAATCTTTTATGATTTTTGCAAATTATTAAACATATTTCAAGCTTTTCCCGGTTTTTTACATTACAGCGATCATGTTAATTGTTAACAAATTTAGACCAAAAAGTATAAAACTGTTTACACTTGACACTTGTGTGTAAAATATTTTAAAAAATTAAAAAAAAAACATTAAAATTGTTAGTTTATCATAAAATCATAAAAATCCAAACTAATTAAAGAGAGCTCTTATAATAATTTTTACATGCAAACTAAAATCCCATCTTTTGTCGGTCATTTTTTTAATCTATTTTACTGAACCAAACCAAAAAATATTTTGGACTTAATTAAAATATTTAATGGTTGTTGTTTATCAGTGGTTATCATATCGGTAACATAAAATATAGGCGTAAAAAATAAAAAAAGAGAATAGAGCAGATGCGTTGTCATTGTTTTTTAATAACTTTCATAACAATCAAACTTTGATGAGTTTTGTAATTTATATTATTTTTTATTACCTTCGACTGGATCTCTCATAATATTATGTTGGATAAGCTCAGTCGTTATGGAGTAAGAGGCGTACCACTCGAGTTAATTAGAACCTTTATTACAGATCGTTCTCAGGCCGTGATCTTAGATAACGAAAAATCTGACCTCCGGAAAATTTCTTACGGTGTACCACAAGGGTCGGTATTAGGGCCCTTGTTATTTATAATTTATATTAATGATGTTTTTAGTTTTTTAAGACCAAGGCAAGCTAGTTTATTTGCCGACGATGCAACCATACTGTATTGTGCCGAAGACTTTTTTTCCTTACCTTCTATAGGAAGGGAAGTGGAATATCAAGCAAAACATTGGTTTGCAGCTAATAAACTACAAATGAACGATAATAAAACTCAAACTCTTTTTTTTACTACAAATTCTGCTGTTCAATACGATGACCACG
Source organism: Altica lythri (assembly GCA_964028335.1). Classification (NCBI taxonomy): domain Eukaryota; kingdom Metazoa; phylum Arthropoda; class Insecta; order Coleoptera; family Chrysomelidae; genus Altica; species Altica lythri. The sequence continues at coordinate 20,426,522 of OZ034802.1, read as the reverse complement.
CGAAGCTACTAGGCTTTACAATTGATACCAGACTTAACTGGAAGTACCATATAGAACAGCTGAACCAGAAGCTATCAGTTTCGTTATTTGTCATGCGTCAATTAAAGCAAATAAGCAATAAATCAACTTCAAAAACGATATATTTTTCTATTTTGCACTTTCACCTAAATTACGGAATTCGACTTTGGGGTAATTCTAGCTTTTCCCACTCAACTTTCAGATTGCAAAAAAAAGCAATACGAATTATTGCTAATTTAGGGTACAGACAAAGTTGTCGCAACTCTTTTAAAGAACTGGGTATTTTGACTTTACCTAGTTTATATATATTTAACTCTCTCATAGAGATTCACGGCATTGCGCCCACCCTAGTTAAACAGGGAGATATACACTCCTATGAAACTCGGGGATCTCAAAAACTAAGAACTCCTAGGCTTTGCCTCACTAAATCCAGTAAAAATACGATAGATCTTCATCTCTACAACATACTTCCCGACGAGTATAAGAAATATAATAAATCAAAATTTAAGATTCATATCAAACAAGTCCTTCTGGAAAATAGTTTTTACTCCATTGACGAATATATCGAGTATTTTAATAGGTAAATTTAATCTCACTGTTTCTTATCTTTGTTATTAGTATGTACCTGTTTTAATTCTATTTTATTTGCATGTAGCACCTATGTTTTTACGAGACATAGTCAATTGTTGACGCACTATTATACATATATAATGTTTATGTTTATAGAAAGAATAAATAAATAAATACTTAACTTTAAACAAATAAAAATAAGTGAGATGAGATGCAAATGCTAACTCGTATGTTTAACTATCTGATATTAAAATAATCTTAGTCATGTGAAAAAAAATATTTTTTCAAAAAAAATATTTATTCAATTTACTATAAACAATGAAGCGGAAGTGAACTAGACAGAGACAGATACGTCCACTCGGTTTTCTTTCTTTCTCATCTAACATTATATCTCTGTTGGTATTAATTCTATAGTAGTTATACATTATCTCAAATTTCTACTTTATACTTATAAGGTTATAATTAGAATTTGTTGTCGTATTTGTTTGATATATTTATTATCAGTATTAATTGTGTCAAGAAAATTATTGAATTGGATATAAACTAAGACGTTATTTCTTAAAAATGACAATCTACTGTTTTAATTATTATAATCAGCAAAAATTAAAATCCATACAAGAGTGTTTGTTATGTAAATCATTATATTTATATATCTTATTTTCGGTGCTCTTAAGTTAAACAACAACTAGATAAGGGCTTAAAACAGTTTATTGCCGTGCAACTCACGCCCTCATAAATATGCAGTTATTTGTTGGATACGATGCGATGGTGCGGCAGCATCCCCAACAAAAATTAAATTGGATGCTGACTACAGATTTTTTTTAGAACTCTCAAAGTTGCATGTTTACGACTTTTTTTTCATTTGTATAGGTTTGGAAAGTTAGTTTGTAATAAATTTTGTATCACGCTATTAGTATTGCATCACAAAACTTGAAACTTCTTAAAATTGCAGACATAGTTTGATATTGAACTTTTTTGGTAGATATTATTAAAATTGCGAATTCATGTTCTGTAAAGATGCTAACAACGATAAATTGAAAATTAATTTTTTTTATAACAAATTTGCGAATCCTAGAAAAATTCTAAAACCCTATTTTAAAAATTAAATAAGGAATAAGAAAATAATAATAAAAATTATGAAACATTATGAGCTACAACATTCTATTTTTTAAGAAACTTGAAGTTTAAAAATATTGTCACATACGATGATAGGGTAGTTTTACTCTTAGTAATGGTTTAAGGTGATATACTCCAACATTTTGGCGCGAAACCTAGAAAGAGCAACGATACTCAAACAAACCCAGTACAGAGAATAAATGTAAAAATTTTGTCAGGTATAAATTAACCCCGACATTTAAAACAGATACTGATTCACCGAACTGTACTCAGAGGTTCATAGTAGAGGGCGCTTTAAATCATCGAATAGAATAGTTTAAATCTGTATTGCGTTTTTCTCAAAAATTTCAAAATATTTTGATATGAAATTTTAGGCATGAATAGTTTGTTTCATTTTACGTGGTAGACGCATACTTTTATTTTGAATAAATGATAACTTAAAGAAAATTATGATGGTTTATAGAGAAAAAAAATAATTTTTGTAATAAACACATGCGTCTACCACGTAAAATGAAACAAACTATTCATGACTAAAATTTCATATCAAAATATTTTGAAATTTTTGGGAAAAACGCAATACAGATTTAAAATATTCTATTCTTTGATTTAAAGCGCCCTCTACTATGAACCTCCGAGTACAGTTCGGTGAATCAGTATCTGTTTTAAATGTCGGGGTTAATTTATACCTGACAAAATTTTTACATTTATTCTCTGTACTGGGTTTGTTTGAGTATCGTTGCTCTTTCTAGGTTTCGCGCCAAAATGTTGGAGTATATCACCTTAATAGTTTTATATTTTACAAGCGGCCGCCCGCGACTTCATTCGCGTGGACTTTAGTTTTTTGCCACCGAGTTTGCTACAAATTTGCAACCCCTATTTTAAATCCCTAAGGGTGAAATTTAAAAAAGTCATTTCTTAGTACACCACTACGTAATAAAACAAATTTATTCTCCAATTTTCAAGACTCTACGCGTCTATCGACAGTGTCATGTCGCCAGCAGCAGCGTGCTACCGTTTCACTGCTCCACACACCCCGTACATTAATGCGCGAGTGGTATTAGACTATTACCTATTATTTTTAAACTATAAAATGGTTAAAAAAAATACTGTAAAGGGTAATTTTGTTCAAAAAGATGTGTCTGTGTTAAATAACTTATTTATTTGGATAAGGATTAAGAAGAAATTTAAGAAGTATGATTATTAATAAGGTATAGTATTTGCGGCTTAACTTTTGTTTAGCGTGTGTAAAAAATCAGGGCCTACAAAACTTCTTTGTACACAATATTCCTAACTAATATATCATTAGGCGCTAAAACTATCAAGCTACTATGTGAACTTATTCGTGAGCAAGCAACTTAAAACTGTCCATAAGAGAAGCAATGTTCTTTCAAGGCAATACCTGCAAATTTCAAAATTTTGCCCTGAGATTTGTTTATTGTCATGGCAAAGCAGACCTTTAGGGAAAACTGTAATCGTTTAAATTCGAACGGAATATCATTCAGTATCTAACCTATACTTAAACCAAACGAAAACAAAACAAATGCCAAATACAAAGCAGAGTCTATAACCAAAACTACTTAACCGAAACAAAGCAAATGCAATCCAAAATATGCCAAGAAAAGAACAGCCAAATACATCAAATATAATCCGCTAGAAATATTTATGTATAGTATGTACTATAAGATACGGCGGCCACTCATCATCGGGTATATGTAACTCAGTGCGCGTTTTAAAATACGACTAACGTCATCTATTGTCAACATTAAGAACTAAATATTATTTTGTTCGTGTTTATTTATTCGTTCCTCCATCAACCCTTATTTTATCCCCATGGGGTTCAATTTATCAAAATCCTATTTAAGCGGATGTCTTCATCATAGTAGCTCTAATCTTTAATTTTAGTTCAATCAGTCGAAAATCTAAAAAGTTTTATACAAACTTTCAGCCCCGATTTTATTTCCTTCGGGGTGGAATTTATTAAAATCCTTTCTTAAGGGATGCCTACGTCATAGTAGCTATATGCATAACTACAAAATCTCAGCACGATCGGTTTAAAATTGACAAAGTTTCATACAAACTTTCATCCCCTATTTTATCCCCTTGGGGTGGAATTAATCAAAATTCTTTTTTAGGGAATGTCTACGTCATAGTAGCTATATGCATGCAAAATCTCAGCGGAATCGGTTTAGAATTGACAAAGTTTTATACAAACTTACATCCCCTATTTTATCTCCTTAGGGGTGGAATTAATCAAAATCCTTTCTTAGGGATGCCTACGTCATAGTAGCTAAGTAGCTAACGGTTTGAAATTCACAAACTTTCATCCCCTATTTTCTTTCTTTATGGGTGGAATTTATTAAAAGTCTTTCTTTAGGGATGCCTACGTCATAGTAGCTATATGCATGCACAATCTCCGCCCGATCGGTTTAAAATTAACAAAGTTTCATACAAACTTTTAACTTTTATCCCCTATTTTACCCCTTGCATTATTCTGTAATGTTCTCATTCAGGTCAAAGTCAGTACGTTAGATGTCAGGCGAAATATTAAACAGTTTTATTTTTGTTCTCACGTAGAGTATAAATTGACGAGTCCAATCTGACGTTATCTGTAAGACACTTGGGTAAGGTGGTTGTGACTCTTGGCGTATTTTCTTGTGTAAATGTTAGGTACATGCTACTATGTAGTTTATTTGGTAAGATAAGTTAAGATTGTGGTCATTATTTCTGTATTATTTATAAATTGACTTATTGTTATTATTCGTTTATCTGTTAATATTTGTTGTTTGTTTTCTGTTATTTATATCATCTTCCACTGGCTTAGGTTTCTGCCTTCAGCAGGATACCTACCTGGTGGTTAGATTACCACGACCTGGGTGGGAAGTGCCTCTAGTAAAGCTATTTCTCATCCCAAAACACTAGAGTACATTATTTATCCCCCTAGGCGTGACAGTATTACAAACTATAGGTATATATATTTCCATTATAATTAGTATTTTAATGAATTTGTTATCACGATTTACAGAAGTATATATAGGAGATTAATTATTAAATCTGGATGTATTTTTTCACAAAATATCGTAGTAATCATATTTTTGGATTTTGTGTTGTTCTCTGCTACATAATCTTGTTGTTGTAAAAATGAAAACAATATTCAGTAAAAAAGAAAAAAAATTACCAACATTTTCAGTAAAAATAATATTTTGAAAAATAGAACTGTTAAAAATGCGTCAATAAAAAAACCTAAATTTTCAACAATAAGTGATGAAACTTTTAATTTATGGATTTTACGTTGACTTATAACAAAACAGCAGATAAAATTCTGTATAGATAAAAGATAAGCCACAACATCAAAAGAAAGGCAGTAGATAAATTTAGTAAAAAACATTAAAATTAATTCAAGTGAACTCAGAGCTGCTGCTTCAACAGCAACAAACTGTATACCTAACTACTTATGATATTGAACTTATTCGGCACAATATATGGGTCAATAAAAGTAATAAACTTACGAAACTGACAAAATTTAAGACCCGTTTACCTTAATAGAAACTTGGGACAAAATGACAAAAAGGGCAGTATCAGTTTTAATAATGATGCAGTAGGAAAATCATAATATTTTCTTGTTATAAGTCATTTGGATTTTTTTCCGAGAGTTGAAGCTGTGTTCATAAGTGGTAAATTTAACAAATTTTTACCATGTATGTGTTTGTATGTATGTGTTTAAAAATGGGCATTTTGTTTTTTGGTTTTCTGATTGGTTTCGAGAATTTGACTTTTTTTTCCAAAAATTTGAGCAAAATGATGTTCGCTGTATTAACGAATTACAAATGTTTATAAATCATTTCACTAAAAATTTAATAGAAGTTTTTATTCAACTCATTAAAAAATATTTATCTATTAAAAGTTTATTAGATTTTTAGGCATAAATCTTTTAAAATAAAAATTAAATACATTAAAATGATAGTATTATGTTATTAAAGTTCGATTATATCTAATGAATAATAAATTTTTATAAAAAAATATTAGTAAATAAAATTCGTAATACAATTAAAACCTGTAAATCATATATTATGATTTTTTTTAATATATCATTTTTATCATTGCTACATTCATCATCGTCAACCAATACAAAGTTTTGAGCATTTCAATCCGAGTTTGCGACATCCACATCTATTTTCGTAATTACCTAAACCACTGCATAAAATTTTTGTTACAACTTGTTTGGGATAAAGTGGTTTAAATGTAGGTATTTACCGGTTTTAGTCCTTCAATAGGCTTTCCACCACAGTGGTTGGTCAAATGTTACGAAAGTATTTTTTTGTGCATTTTCTTGGGTTTGTTTGGTGACATCGATTAATACTACTAAGAATGTACCGTATTGAAAGGGAGGGTCTTTTGAAAATGGCAGTGAAATAATTTTATATATATAATTTCTTCATTCAAAATTTTGTAATTATAATTAAATTATTTTATAATTCCACTTATCCATGATTTGAATAGTTTGACATGATTTATATGATATGTAATAAGTAAGTTTTGTGAACAAAACTTTTAATATTTGAAAAATGCAATCTTATCTTATAAATATAATGAAATTGTCAAAAAAATTGTTTTTAAAAACAATTTGTTTATAAGGAATTGATAAATATTTATTACAAAAATAACCCATTGCTAGCTAAACGAATATCGAAATGGCACCATTGGCAAAGTTATTAACGAAAAACTTTATAAACAAAGTAGGTCATTATTTAAATTTAATTTTAGAGGTTAATACTTTCGAAAATGATATTTCAAATTACAAATCTTAAAAATATGGATAAAAACGAACAACGAGATTTTATGAAGTGTTGTAACGTGACGGCAACGATCGCGTTTTTTATTGTAAAATAAACAATTGAAATATCTTTTGGAAAAAACATTAATTTTTAACAAAAAGGCTTATTTTTATGTACATTTTGCTATTATTTATGCCTTTTTTAATGGTTATTGCTCATACAAACTTTGCAGTTTTTCGCAATTGTTGAACCCCGCGCTAACTTAATGGATTTTGGGTTTTGGTCGAATTGGCTGAAAATTCAGTATGTTATAGTTCTCGGCTTTCTGATCAAAAGTTATCATGGGCCCAACATGATCCTATGTATATTTTCCAAGATATAAAAGGACGCAATATGTGATACTAGCTGAACCCGGCGCGCGTTGCTACGCCAATAACTAAAATAAATTTAAGAAAAATAAAAGAGGAGAAGAGATAGAAAAGAAAAGAAAGTTTATAGTTTTGTTTTACTTATCTCACCAAAAATATATTTTTCAAAATTATATTTATACGAATTCGTATAGATATCTATTGATCAGTATTGAATTTGATACATGGAAGCGCCATCTGGTGGTAACTTCAATTAATACATATATCATATTCATCTTACCCATTAAAAATACATCATCATACCGATTTTCATGACAATCGGTTGAACGGGGCAGAAGTTGCTACTGTGCAGCGCTACCTGGTGGCGAGTGGCATCAATGAACATATCATACAATTCTTCTCCGTAGAAAAATACATATACATACCAATTTTCATGACAATCGGTTAAACAAGCCAAAAGTTGCTACTCTGCAGCGCCACCTGGTGGTGAGCGGCATCAATGAGCATATCATACAAACCTTCTCCGTGGAAAAATACATATACATACCAATTTTCATGACAATCGGTTGAACGGGACAGAAGTTGCTACTCTGCAGCACCACCTGGTGGCGAGTGGCATCAATGAGTATCCTATGTCCATCTCCTGGCTCTAAGCTACCTCCCTACAAATTTTCAGCCAAATCTGTTCTGCCGTTCTTGAGTTATAAGTGGTGTAACTAACACGACTTTCTTTTATATATATAGATTAGCTGTAGGCCTGAGTAAGGCTTAGTAAGATTTTGGTTAATTGATTTAAAAATTGAGGTCTTTAATGATCTCCAATCAGTAGACTGCTATGGTTTTTGACACCTCAAAAATAAGCTTGATGATATCCACCCTAAAGATCACCTATGGATAATTTGAAGGTCCTTTAAAGGCCAAACTTAACCCATTAAGTCCTAAAAAGACGCGTTTAGAGCATTTTTTGAACTGGCATAAAAACCGTTAAAAGCTTCTTATAAAATATTTAAACCAATTAATATCGACGTGCAATTTCATGAATTTTCCGAATCTGAAATTATTTTTTATAAAAAATTGATTTGAAGATTGAAGTTTATTTTTTTAATAAAAATCTGTTTTTTTTTATTATAAAATTTTTAAAAAAATTTTGAGTCGAAATGAGAGGAGCATATAGCCCTAATGTAAAAATATCGCGTCCTCAAACTTTGTTCTATAAAGATTGATGGTATAAGCTTTTTAAAACACGCCTAATTCAAAATTGTGGCACCTAATATGGCGGAAACTGTATTTTCCAGTAATATTTTGGGTATATATTGTATCAAACTGAACTGTGTACTTATCATAGGGGGTTTTTTGACGTCGCTGATTACGAACTTGAGGTTGTAATCTCTTTTTTTCTCAAGATGTTAAAGGCTCGTTTTATCGAGGTTAACAAATGCGAACGGCACTCAGGGGGTAGGAGGAGAGCGAGCGTGGATTCGAACGAGCTCGATGATATTGTATTAATAAGCACAATTTACAAAAAGAACTTTTTATAATAGAAAGTTTTTTACTGATTTATAGGTCATATTTTGTGTCATCTCAACAATGCACAGCATCCCTGACATTGTAAAAAGATTAAGTCATACAACGCTGTGATTGATCATAGAGAAGATTGTTTCCTTGTTAACAAAATCAAGGGTAGTTGTATCTAAAAACTTTCTAAAACAGCTTATTTTATTACCAGTTAAAATAATAATTACTGTTTTCACATGTATAAACAAAAAAAAAAGAAAAAAAACTTCTCTCTCGCGAGTTCGATCCTATTACAATAACCCAACAGAATTGTCACAATCTACCGCTTCACCACTTATCCAAATAGGCCACCGCAAACTTATATGAAGTCTTTCAAAATGATAATATGTATACATATTTAATTTAATAACAATTCAGTATAAATTTCAAAATCTGTGTATATGCCTAAACACACTTGAAACATGCATTGTCATCCAGTTCTTAGCTATCCTGAAAATTTCAGAGCTCTAGGTAGTCGGGAAATAGGTTTAAATTCGATTGCAAATTCCACGGAATGACACAGAGACACAGAACACGGCGAAAATATAAAAAACTTTCTAAAAAGATATAAGGGGATATATTTACTAGAAAAAAAAAGATAAACGAATTTAAAGGGGACTTAAAAGAAAATGAGAGAAATGATGAAATAGGGAAAGGTAAATTGGCGCCACTTATTTTTTTATCATATGAACGGGGAAATATAAGAAACCCAGATGGAAAAAAGATTTGATTATGTTAATCGGTTAGGATAATTAATAAGTGTTTGTAGATCAAGTTAAAATTAGAAAGATATAGGAAATATAAGATAAGATACGGTAAAATTGAGTAACCCGGTAGATGTTCTTGTTAAAACTTTAAATTAAACACTTTTATTGGCAAAGCTAGAAAGAGAAAGTCATACTTACTTTTTTCTTACTTATCACAACAGCTCCATTTATGTTAATGAGACAAAATTGAATTCAAAAATTAAGATTTATGATTTAAATGCATCTCATTCTTATTATTGATGAAGCTAGATCAGAATAACTTACACCAGGTCAGAAATAAAACATAAAAATAAACAATAAACAATATTTATTACTGAGAGTAGTAATAAGTCAAGCGTATGAACGAAACAATAGACATATAAAATATCAACAAATCAAATAAGGTAAAATACAGTGAAACACACTAGTGTTTAATCACATATAGAAAAAAAAGAGTGTGCGTGTAACCTTTACGCGCGATTGAAGTAAAACTTGTTGACGTACGTATCGGAAAATAAATATTTAATTACAATTCAATCATATTTATTGCCTATATACTTTACAAAAAAAATGAGATGTTATATTTATATTATTCATTAGAAATAGGAATTTGAAAGTTATCATTATTTTTTTTATATATGAAATAATAGGTTTATAATAACTAAAATGTGAAACATAGATTTTAGTCTATAAATACCATTAATGTATTTGAAACCGTTTGAAAATTTCATAAATAAATTTCGGAAATTTAAACTCCTCCCATAGCTGAAATTATACAGTTACTTTCATCAAAATCTTCCGTTAGAATCTACCCCTAGTCGTGCCTAAAGAAGTTTTGCTTCAATAATAGGTAAACAATATTAAAAATATACACACATTACGTTTAGAATGTGTGATTTTGTAGCTGTATCTACCTTATTGTAATACATCACAACACAAGAGCCTTCGATAGTTAGATAACCATTTTATTTTGCAGCATTTTATAGCATATTCCATAAAATTTAAAATCCTGAGTTAAGTTTGTTTCCGTCACGTCTACGAAGGATCTGTTATTGGTGGTCAAAGGTCAGCCATCTTGACTAGTGGTTTTATGGCCTTTATGGCTACCTAACCAAACCTAAAATAAGTATAAGAAAGTGTTAAAATATTATTATTTTATGAACAAAAACGTGCAACATGCTTCTTTACTCAACGTAAAGATTCCGTATAAACAATTATTTACTATCATAATATGTATGTATGTATATAAACTTACTTAATCAAATCATAATGAATGTGGCTGTCTCGTCATTTTTTCATTTTTGTCATTTTTCTTCAAATCTTTCTGGCGCTTATAATATCCCCTTTGACGTTCACAATTTATTTTTCTTTTTAGCTCTTTAAGTCTATAAAACGAAAATAGCTAGGTATAAATAATAGGTATAAATAGTGTAATTACACACCAAAAATAAAATTTATGCATATAGAGTACCTACCTATTCACTCATTTTCAATCAATATTTTTTCATCACTTTCTTCATTAATAAATCCACATTGTTTATTCATATTTAATACAAACACTTTATACACAAAAAACTATTTATACAATGTATTTCGATTGACAAGATGATCAGCTGTCAATTCATACAATTACAGATTTAATTTTATTTCATATAGGAGGCAAAATCGCATGAGCGCCGCTAGGATTATTTTCAGGGGGTGCATCTGCATCTACACACTATTATGATCTAATATATATATAGAATGTAGAATGATTTGGACAGCAACCGCGACGCCTTTAGTTTTTATTCAAACAATAATTTAATAAAAAAATTAAAAAAATATATAATTTTCTGGTAAATTCAGGTATTTTCTTTCATAGCAGGGGGGTGCAAGCGCACCCTCTTGCACCCTGCTGCCGGCGCCCATGCAAAATCGTGTCAGTATTAGGTTTTGTTTCCGGTTTCTGTTATTAGAATGACGTCACGTCCGTTAGAATAACTTTTTTACTCCTAGTGTCGCTAAAGAAGTTTTACTTCAACAATATTACACATCCAATAACAGCTAAGTAATTTTATATTGTTATTTTTGTGTACCCATTTAAGCAGAATGTAAAGTGAAAGAAATTTTAAGAGTATCGAAATATAAAAAAATAATAAATCACTTTTAGCTTAAAAGATTTTTTACTCGAGTAAAGAATGGGGTACCATATAATAGTTTAAGTTAAAACAATTAAGTTAAAGGAAACATTAAGAAATCAAAAATTTATCATAAATGTGTTACAAAAATATTTAATCAGACTCTGCGCAACGCTTTCACTGATAACTGAAACATGTATTCGGTAAACCTTTTCGAATTTTCACACTTTTGGGGTTTGTAGAAAAGGTACCGGTTTTTTTGTATAAAAACAGGTAGCACTCTGGAGTTTATGATCACTTCTTACGTTAATTACCCACACTTGGATATTATTCATGCGGATTACAATTAAGTTTTAGTTCCAAAGAAATAAATGGTATCCCTTCTTTTTCTGGTAGTTAAGCAATAGTAATGATATTAAAAAACTTACAGTTTGATTCCTAGATAGTAGAATTAAATGGGGCCACACCCAATTTATACGATACGGTAGAATTTAGTTATTCTTCGGTAATAAGCGACAGCTTTTTCATCAGAGAGGTTTCATCACTCATTCACTGACTTTAACTTAGTTAGAAACACTAAATAGCAAGTAATTCTTTAAAAATCTAAAGGAAATTTGCCGGTACTTGAATCTAGGGGTTGTACAGTTCGTCTGTATCACACAAAGACCCACGCTAGACTGACTAGGAAAATGGCGGTACTCCGGGGTGCTGTATCTCGCGTCCCCTCATGTGATGTTAAAATCGGAACCTTATTGGTTGATACACCGATCGATAATACTCTTAGCAACTGAGACCGTTAAAGATGTACAGCGTCTAATCAGTTGAGAATACAGGGCGGTAATAAGTACGGAAGAATTATAAAAAAAATAAAAAAATAAAGTTTTATACTTAGAGTTTTTTGAACACGCTACAAGGTTAGTTTTTAAAAATCCATGAGGGCGGAGCCAAGAGGGTGGAAGAAAAAATTAAAAATTCTATATGGCTAGAATTTACATATCAGGGCATTTTCGAGGTCGCTGATTATGAATCTGATGTTAGATATGTCTGTGTCTGCGTCTGTTCGTGTCTGTCTGGTTCTGGTTCTATCAGTAACTGTGTCTGCCTGTGTTTGTGTCTGCATGTGTCTGTGACTGTGTCTGTCTATGTCTGTGTATGTCTGTGGCTGTCTGTGTTTGTGTCTGTCTTTGTCTGTCTTTGTCTGTCTTTGTCTGTGACTGTATGAGTTTGTGTTTGTATTTGTCTGTGTCTGTCTTGTGTCATATTAGATGATTTTTAATTTTTTCGTTTGCCATCTTGGATCCTCTATCTAGAATTTTCAAAATCTAACCTCAGATTCATAATCAGCGACCTCAAAAACCCCCTGATATGAAAACTATAGCCATATAAAATTATTTTTAAATTTTTCGTCCGCCATATTGGATTCGTCATCTTGAATTTTCAAAAACTAACCTTAGATTCTTATTCAGCAAACTTAAAAACTCCCTTGCATAAGTTATAAACACAATTCATTTCGAAAAATGTTTGATACGATATGTACCATAAAATATTACTTGAAAATACATTTTCAGCATACCTATCTGATGCCACCATTTTGAATCCTGCGTTTACCATAAATCTTAATAGAACAAGGTTCGAGGATTTGATAATTTCACATTAGGGCTATATGCTCCTCTCATTTCGACTCAAAAAACTCGATTTTTAATTTTATAATAAAAAAAACAGTTTTTGGTTAAAAAAATAAACATAACCTCTTCAAATCAATTTTTTATAAAAAATAATTGCAGATTCGGAAAATTCATGAAATTGTTTGTCGATATTAATTGGTTTGAATATTTTCGAAGAAGTTTTTAACGGTTTTGATGTTAGTTGAAAAAAATGCTCTAAACGCGTCCTTTTAGGACCTAATGGGTTAAGTTGGGCCTTCAAAGGACCTTCAAATTACCCATAGGTGATCTTTAGGGTGGAAATATCATGAAGCTCATTTTTGAGGTGTCAAAATTCATAGCAGTCTACTGATTGGAGATCATTCAAGACCTTAATTTTTAAATTAATTAACTAAAATCTTACTAAGCCTTACTCAGGCCTACCGCTAATATCACATATTATTAAAAACTAATAAAAACCTAAATATTATATACAAAAAGATTTATTATGTTAATTAAAGAATTAATCATTCTCTTATATCTTTAATGGAAGTCTTCAGACAACCCTGAAATAACTCATATGTAACGGTATTTATTCTAATGGGATAATTTTTTCTTCCAATTTTTAAAATTCGGGAAAAAATGCCTTATTTTTTTTCTTGTTCTTCAAAAAATGGCAGGAACTTATTCAACCTATAGTTATGTTCAGTTACTCAGGTGGACCTCTTTGAATAAATTTGGAAGTAACCTTAATAGAAACAAATATTCAAAAATCAATCTCTTATCGTTTCTAGTCAAATCGGATTTTTCATTTTATTATAGTAAATTCATCCTTAAGGCAGGATTGTTTGACGTACCAACTAAAAAAGAAAGGAGAATTACTAATCGCAACAAGAAAAAGTTGATAATATTACCGCAACATCACTCACGGTAGATTTTTAAACTACAACTATTAAACTAAGTAATTCTTACCGATACAGACACGGTAACAATAATCTGGCATAATTATTGATAAATCTAAACGATCAGATATACCGTTAAAATATTTAACGTGGATAACATTTAAATTGCAATGCACTCGATCACGTCGTAGCAAATATTATCATTCTTCAATTTATATTGCCAGTCTGAAATATCTTATTAAAGGAAAAATCAAACCCCAAATTTCCATATATATATCCCTTATAGATTTTGTCGGTTTCGCATATCATTACAAAGTGACACTTACTTCAAATGTAGGTGCTGCTTATATTCAAATTTCTCTGATATTGCCACCAATATCTACCTATAATATAAGTGTACCCCAGCGTCAATCATTCTGAATGCCTGGATGAAATTATACTTTTAAAGCGACCCTGCAAAGAAATTTATTTTTATCAATATCTCCCGCCTCAAATTTTATACACGTTATATTTTACATTTTAATATCAGTGTTGTAGATTGGAAACCCATACCATCATGCACTTATACAAGCACGAGCGATAGAATTTTTAGTAGAATATATGCATGAAACTGAAAGAAAAAAACATCAAAACAGTACTGATTAATGTGTAAAATTTTATATTCACTACATGCAAATAAATGTTGTACAAAAAACTACCATAAAGTAAGATTCTGGGATATTTGTTGTGTTTAATCTTAACCTTATTTTCAAGATCTTGTATACTTTGTTTTTGAAACCTGATGAAAATGTTTTTACATCTTTTTTTTTTGATCTCATAAAAACGTTTCTTTTTATTTTTTAGATTTTTATTCGAATGTTCATATATTTCAAAATTTTTCGTTAGAAAATTTTTAATGTATATTTTTCATTACCACTTTTTCTTAATCTTTCAGGTGTTTAAAACTATAACTTGCTGGTAATCATTGCATCGTAGCTTTTTTATACTAATTATATTCATTGTAAGATGAATATGGCTCAATATACACCTCCTTGCTTTAAGTGCATTATCCTATACTTCTTACGATTGTTAATAATCGGTCAATTGTACAAAAAAAATAAAACATATTTATCTTTAGAAAATTTAAGTTAATAAGCCGCCAAAAATAATTTATTTATTCTGAAATCGCTTGGAAATGTCTAGTTTCTCGGATCAAATTCGAGCCGCAAAATACACTATTCTTGTATTTTAGTCCGTTGCTGGGCAACTAACTTTTCCAGACTGTACGGGAATATTTTTTTTTTGTACTATGCCGAAAGTACGTCGGACCTGCTTCAATATTACGGCAGAAAGCCTAACTTTTATGTCGCTTAGACAGCGGGGCGAAAGAAATTATTCGTGCACTGATGTCACTGTCACTGCAAATGGCGAGGCAGGCATCAATATCTTTTAACAGGGAAGGCAATTTGCTTCGTACTTTCGGCATAGTACAAAGAATAATAGTATAAACTACATGGGCAGAAAGTCTGAGAGACCTGCACTGCGAGCCATGATGATCACGGCTTCGCCTAGGGCATCATGGCGCGCCGTGCAGGAATCTCAAACTTTCTGCCCTTGTAGTGTAATATACTGTTTCGTACCTGTGGACGGGAATGATCCATACAATGTTTATAAACAAACTCATATTTTGCGCCTTGATCTTATTTGGCAATAAACTTAAAACGACATTAGTAGCAGTGTTTAGTAACTCTGGAGGCGTTTTGCACCTCTGGACATCATCGTCACTGTCCATTTTAAATATAATTTAAAATATTTTAAGCAATATGTAACTAACCGAACTGACACTTTTGTGACACTAATAAACAATGATTAACAAACAATGTCAACGAAACGGTTTTATAGAAATACGATGATAATCAAAAACAGTTATGCATATATAAAACTATCTTAGTTTACGATTATATTTATTGCGATTTCAGAAAAATAGTATGTATATCTCGTAGTAAAAGCACATTCCCAGACTCCAATGTTTGTTGGCCTCCGCTATACGCCTCGGCCAACAATTTACATTGTCGGCCGGGAATGTATCGCTTTTCCTACTAGATACACAATATACTATTTCCGTCACCCTCGAAAACGGAAAAATCTATTTTAACTTATAATTCTTATGATTTTAATCCAATTTTATTTTATTAATTTTTTTGTTTTAATTAATACCTTAAATACATTAGTTAATTTCTTGAATTTTAACATTTCTAGTTTTTATAAAAATTTTATTTTTCTAAATTTTGATGTTTAAATTGTACAGAATTTAAAAGTAACTCTTAACTTAAAAAATGTACTTTATAATCTCTTATAAAATTCTGAAAGAAATATTAAGAATTTTTTTAAAAAGAGGTGCTGTTTATTATTAAACAATAAATCCAAAACACAAAGATAAGAATGTATATTTATAACACTTAAATAACACAAACACAAAATATCTGTTTACGTAGAAACACAACAAGCAAACTCGCTGGATTCGAAAAGAAATTTATTTAATAAATTCAAAGGAAAACAGCCCAAACTGGTCAACAACTTAAGTAGTATTTTAAAAAGAACAAAAGTTGCTTGTTTACGTCCGGCAAAAAGTTAAGGACCTTCCGGAAAACTTAATAAAAAAGTCTCGTTCTCTATTGACTTTCAAATCCTCCGAAATTCTTTGTTGTCAAGTTATCCGGAGAACTAGAAGGGCAGCAGTAGCTTGAGCAAAACATCACATCGAATGAACGCAGCAGACCATAAGAGCTTTTGTAAACTTTTTTTCGTATCGTTGACCTCGAGGTTCTTTTAATCAACCTTCTAATGGTGATTTAATTTTCTGAATATCCTCTGGAATATATGAAAACAGAAAAGACACTTGATTTCGTTTTTGTTTTATTTTTATTTCAGTTTGATTAAATCGTAATTTTTTTAAAGTAAAAGTTCATTTACTAATAAATTAGAAAAAAGTATAAATTACAAAGCCATGCATAGAAGTTAAGAGCATATTAAAGAATGACAGGTAGTGGTGTACAAACGAGTGAAAAAATTACGCATAGTAGGGCATTTCACTTAAATTTTTTTGTGTGTTATCTACTCCCACTATTATAATTTTAAAAAATATTGAAACAAAAAGTTTATTTTTTTTATAACGCAGTAATTATAATTATTTAGGATTATAATAACTATTAATATACACAATAGATTTAACACTAAATATAAAAATTGTTGATTTAAGATTTTAAATAGGACTATGGGAGTACTACTAAATATAATGTTACTAGCTTTTACCCGCGGCTTTGCCTGCGTGAAATTGGGATATTTAAAAATGATTTAATGACTATCTATTTCATATATAAAATTCTAATTTTAATCATTCTGTAGGTATATTTTTAGTAAAATAAGTCTGGCCTAACAATTTTTAAATTTTTTTTATTTAAAATTTCATGTTTGTCAGTCAATCACGCTGCAATCAGTGAACAGATTTTGATAATAATAAATCATACAACACCGATTATGACTATCTTATAATATTGATCTATGACAGTTCTATATTGGACCTAATCATCTGTAGGATATGATAATTTGGGAGTCATTTGTTTTAATAACCTCAAAACGCCATTAAGTTTCGAATATTAAAACTGATAACACGTATGTATGCATGTTGTGTATTATTTTAGTAGTATTTTTATATTTTTCAATGAGATACTTTCATACAAAAACTGAATCCCCTCTATTGTCCTGTTAAAGAGGTGGGGGGTTAGAAATTTTTATACACCAGATGTTACGTTGGAAGAGGACATATTTCTTTAGTGTTTGGTCTATTTACTATTAAAATTGAACCTTTATCTTTAACATTTGAAGTGACCGTTTTAACAAGCAGGTCACACCTGCATGCTCCTGAAATTCCAAAAATAAAGAGGACCTACAAAACAAAGAAATAAGAATTAATAAATATCTGTCAACGCTGCACCTACAACGCAATATTTAACAGTGAGTGGCACATTAACTCGTTGAGCTACCAGGACTCATATGTCAACTTTGGGGAATGACGGATATAGCCTATTTCTAATACAATATTTGCCGTTTTTTTTTAATATAATTATTTAATTTTTTAAAAGTATTATACGTTACAAGGTCGGTAGGTGACTTATTACAGTACGAGTTAGTTTACGGACGAGGCGACGTAGGAGCCAAGTCCGGAAATAAAAACGAGTACTGTAATAGCACCTAACGACCATGTATCGTATTATATTTTATTTCATCCTGTTTTTCTAAATTAATAAATTCATAAAAATGTTAACAGTAGTTCGTAACTTGACTAAAAATAGTTCGCAACTTGATTAGTTAGGTCAAATTACCTTGAAAGCCATCTGTCACTGTCAAATAATTTTTTCATTATTAAGATTTAATTGTTAATATAAAATTGAATAACATTGACTTCGTTTTAAATATGGCAGTAAAAGTGAGTAATTAATTACTTTATTTTTATTTTATAGTCATTATAGTATTTTTAAATGTCAAAAATTAAAAGTAATTGTCTTCCCTTAAGCAATTAGAGCAGCGTTACTAGGCAACACATTACAGTACCTGATACCGTAATGTTTTACTTACCGGCGCCAAATTGATTATAGGGAAGTGTATTTACTGGACAGGATGAAATGAAATATCTTACCCCTTATCATTGAAGGCTTTTAGTAATAATTTATTTACTTCCTCTCTGGAAAGGGTTTTTGCATTATTAGCGGTTTTGTCTTTTCAAGAAAGGAATTAATTTTGGGGATTTAATATCCACATTTTATTTTATTACAAGCATGGTACGTAGCATCGAATATTAAGACCACAATGTAGAATTTCTTCCTTACACCCGTGGAGAAAACAGAACTATGCAGTACAATCGACGTCATCAAAATTAAATCATCATCTGGGTATGGTGGTCTTACCCTGAAAATGTTCTCTAACCTTCCAGAATGTACACTGTACTCTCTCACTGCCTTAATAAACAAATCATTCCAACTTGGAACCTTCCCCAACTGCCTCAAGATGGCAATAATAATACCTTTGTACAAGGAAGGAGATCGGGACCAAGCATCCAACAATCGTCCGATCGCTCTTTATGCTACGTTATCCAAGATTATTGAAGGACTGGTCAAAAAAAGACTTTTATTACTTCTTTGTAAATATGATATATTGACAAGTCAACAGTTTGGATTCCTTAGTGGTCGTTGCACAAATGATGCTATGTTCTCTGTTTA
Organism: Altica lythri; assembly: GCA_964028335.1. NCBI lineage: Eukaryota > Metazoa > Arthropoda > Insecta > Coleoptera > Chrysomelidae > Altica > Altica lythri. The sequence goes on along the minus strand of OZ034802.1, from coordinate 20,407,461 downwards.
CTACAATATATATTTTAACTTAAATGACCAGCATCCTACAGCTTTAATTTTCTGCGATTTCTCTAAAGCATTTGACTGTGTTAATCATAATGTCCTGACCAACAATTTGTGGCAATATGGAATCCGTGGCACTACTTTGCAATGGCTCAAGTCTTACCTCGGAGATTACACAGCAGAGCCCACTGCCAAGATATCTTCAAAAAATATGAAATATTAACACTTCCTTCTTTGTTTATTTATGAATCGATTTGCTTAATCCGCAAGCGACAAACAAATTATTCGGAAAGGCCTCTCCATGGCTATTCAATTGGAAATGCGGATCATAATTTTCGTCTCTCAATCCCAACCTCCGAATTGGTCAAAAATTCAATTCTGTACAACGCAAAAAAATTGCATAATTACCTGCCGTTTGCGATTAAATCCATATTAGTCCCTGCTCTATTTCGTAACACAATAAAATCATATATGCTGGAAAGACCATTTTATGCAGTAAGCGATTTTTTGAATAGTACGAGCATTTCGCACACTGATTAATAGGCTGATATTCATCTGTTTAATGCGTGATTCATTATGTTTACTGTTTAGAACTTATGTTAAGGAAATAATATTTAAGTTTGTTTTGTCAACTGAGTCTGTTTATACTAGATGTTTATATTTACGTGTATATGTAATATGTATGTATGGTAGAACTAGTTCCTAGTTCTATCTTATTTTTATCTGTTATTGGTTTTGTCTACACAAATTTTTTGTAAATTTTTTGACAATAAAGCATATTTGATTTGATACAAAGGAAAAATATAATTTAAAAACTTTATTGGATTATTTGTTGAGGGTACACACTTTCAATAAAACCTTCAATTTACGATCTCCCTTTCTTAGCCCATTTAAAATGAATTTCAGCTTTTTAGACTGCCAATATCTAAGAATAACGTTGTTTTTTTTAGATTTTTTTTAGGATAAGAGGATTAAACTGACGCTAATAGTCATTGTGATTACATGAAACTTGACTTTAAGCTTTAAAATCGTTCTACATTAAGAGAATTAAAGGGAATGTGGACTTTTTTAAAACATTGTTTTCCATTTAGTGCGAGATATATAAGGACTTTTAAGGGTATTTACAATTTTATACAAAATATAAAACTATATAAAAGAGAAACAATATAAAAAGTGTCCAAATAGAAACACAAACTTTGGTTTACATTAACTGTTAAAATAATAATACATCAGATCTATTATTCCATATTGTATACAAAAGAGAGTTTAAATCTTTTTGGCGCGCCCGCCAACATCCTCGACAAAGATGACTAAAGGAAGGTAAGTAAATTATCGTAGGCATATCCCCATACCTGTCTCGTTTTACTCCAATTAACGAACGCAAAAAAACAGAACTATACAAAGCATATGTTAGATCAATTCTATCATACGCCTCTCCCATTTGGATTAACGCAAGCAATAGCAACCTAGACAAAATAATAAGAATTGAAAATGCCCAACTTCGAAAAATACTAAACTTAAAAACCTATCAAATTTCAAATAAAAACTTACGCGACTATTTTAAAACAACCCACAAATTAACACCTATTGGACATCAAATGTACAAAGACCTTGTAAAACTCATACAAACAAAGAAAGACATTTCACCCTTAACAAATAACCTAGGAGCTGAAAACCATGACAATATACCCTACGCCAGGCTACGACACCCACTTATACACCAAAAAATACTCGACAGACTAGTATAAACAAACAAAAATACAACCAAAAAAACAGAAAAACATAAAAAACAAAAAAAAAACAAAAACACAAAACCAAAAAAAAAAAAATAAAAAAACACTAACACCCAAAAACAAAAAAAAAAAAAAAAATACTAACACCAATCTTTTATAGATATTTGTATATACTTACACTTATTATTAAAATAATAAATAAAACAATATCAAAACTGTTCTAGTGCTGACAAAACATCAGCTACTAGTAGCAAAGATTATTTATATTAATGATAAAATGGTAAAAACAAAAATAAATAAATAAAAATAAAAATAAATTTCCTTTTCCTTCCCACAACTACTCCCTATCGGAAAAACCGAAAACCAAAATAAAATACATATTTATCCTCTACATAGAGAGATAAAAATTTATATAATGATAATTCTATTATTTATATGATGATGAAAGTAAGGTTTATATAATGATAAATAGGTACACGATGATGAAGGGCGACAACAGCGTCAACTTATATTTTATATAATGATAAATACAATTATTTATATGGTGATAATGGGGTTTTTATATAATGATGACATACATCTGTATAATGGTAAAAAAGGAATAACAACGACAACGTTTTAAACACAAACAACCAAAACAACTAAATATAACAGCTCCGGAGCCAAAAACCGGAGCTACAAAAATAACCCAAAAGGAAAGTAATAACAAATAATAAAACTAATAAGTCTGGTTGAAAGGTACAGACCGAAAATGTAAGTAGCAGAATATTAATTACATAATTATACATTAAAGGCTATCTACATTATTATTATTATTATTATTATTATTATTACATTTGTAACGCTGCTAAACTTTTTCAACTAACACAAAAGCGTGCAGGTATTATACGTTGGTTGATTTTTGTAGGTTAATACAGGAAAGTCACGAATAGACGAAGAACATAGAACAGAATTGAACCAGTGGCGTAAATATTTAAAAAAATATTAATACCAAAGTTGACAGAAAGTATATGCACCGCCGTACTTCACTTTAAAGATTTATAATAGTAGGATTGTTGAAATTGAACATACATTTCGTATAATAGAGCAAATTGGTTTTTATCAAAATTTAAATAAGATTATCGTATGGGTACATTTCAGAATTTAGAAAACATTTAATATTTACTAGATTACAATGATCAAAACGACTCATATTTTTTGTAACATCTTTTTTTTATTTGCTTAAAGACCAAATAAAATAAAGCGAGGTTTTTCCAGTTGATTCGACGATTTTATATTCCAAGGATGTTTCATTGTTTGTTGTAATAATGGATATTCATGCAATTCCCAACTGCGAAAAGCCATTTCTAGGTTACTTCCATTTTCTATATATTTCAACAATCGAAGTTTCTCAGTAGGTATTTGATACTTGAACATGAGGAATTTTCCATAGAATTTTTGTTAATTGTATGTTTGGTTTTTCGGTTGCTTTTGAACTCACTACAACATTAATGTCACTTGAACTTCTAATAAGAACCAACTCTTGACGTATATTAATTACAATCTTTTTAAAGTCTTGACAAAATCCCAATAACATTTTCAGAGGTAAACAAACATTAAAATTTCCTTTTTCATCTGTAATTTCTGGTGTAGCTGTTGCCTTCCAACATACATTATATCTGTTGCAATCGTTTGGTGTAAATGATACGTAACCTTTCATGGTTAAGGTTATTCTAGGATTACGAACTATATCTATGACATATCCTCCAATTTCATATCGAATTTGATCAAGTGGAGTAGGGCTGTGTTATATGTTTAACCTTGATATGATAAAAATTCACAACATTAGAATTTATCTGCACTCCTACGATAAGACTTAACACAAAAACAATTTAAATAAAGAACTATTGGTAGAAAATGTAAGATCATTTGATTAAAAGTTTTTTCTACAATTTTTTGTTTTTTGTTTTGTTTTATATTTATTAAATGTTTTAACTGTTAAAAAGCGTTGGCACTTACACTTAAAAGGTTAAAAACGATTTATGACGAAAACATGCGAAACATATGGTAAAGATAGACAATACTTGGAAATAACGTTTTTGTCAGTATCGATATATTTAATGATAAAATATGGAATATGGACGAAAAAAACAAAACGAACCAAGCCAGAGGTTGGAGCAAAGTAAAACAATCAGACGATAGAAGCGAAAGCAACGTAAGCCATCCATAAATTGAACCCACACCTGAAGCAGTATAACCTACGAAAGTAAGACTATAACAATTTGGCGCCCAACGCGGGGCCGCTGACACTTAATTTAAATAAAACAGGACAGGAATTAAGGGGTAATATTTTTAATTTAAATAATCGAAACAAAAATTTGTTAGTAAAAATTTAAATTTTACTCCATAAACAAAATCAAATATTAATTAAATAAATAAATGTAAAATTAAAGTAAAAAAGATGATTGGCGCCATACCGGTTTTTTCTTAAGTACATTTTTAGGTTTTTTCACCAACAATTAGTGCGAACTAAACTATTTTACTAATCAGTTTATACTAACATTTAATTTTTATTATACTTGATTTATGATTTATTTTATATGCTCAAGGTTATTTTCTGTGTAGGATTGATTTAATGCTGGCAAAATACATATTAAACTTTCATTTACAAAGTACTTGATCAGGGTATTTAAAAGTCCATTAGGCTTGTAAAACCAGATATTGCTAAATTCACAGGAGACAAATCTTCTATTTTCAAACTTATTAACTCTAGACTTAATTATATTGTCATGATTACAACTTTTCTTTTTTTACGTTAAATTAAGAAAAAGTTATCTTGCCTGAAGCTTATTTACAGGAAAAGAGATTTTCTTTTAAGCAATTATGATTTATTTAAGTGTGCTGAACTATGGATAATAGTCATATCATTAATTTGGGAAAGTCAAAGTTGATTTTGTTTCGTCCAATTAACAGTTTGTAGGTTTGTTTAGTACCAATATGGAAAGCTTATTTAAACGTCTCGATAGTTAGTTGTTCTAAAAAACAGTATAGAGTTTTTAAAATCAGGCGTGATCTTCTTTCTGTTTTTGTTAACCAGCTTGTTTTTTAATTCCATTTAAGCATCGATGAATAAAGTGCTTTATGTAACAAAATTTAAGAATCCAAAAATTGGTGCAAAACTGTTACGGGTTACAACTTATTGATAGATTTCCTTAAGAAATCAAGGTAAAATGAGAACATCTCTGTAAATTCTACCTACAAACCCAATTACTGTTGCCCTTGTAACAAAGAAGGTCATACCTTTTTTTAGTTTAAGGTACGTGAGTTATCTCAATTTTGTTACGGTTGTCGAGATAAAAATTATTGAGCTCTTGTGTGCAAATTTAGGACTACAAAAAAAGGGTACTAATCCCAGTTCTTCTTCAACAAAAAGCCAGACGTTTGCTGAATTTTTTTACAAAATTATTCTATAGATAGCAGACCAACCAATGACTTCTATTTCAGATTGAAAAATTTACCTATCCTTTGTAAAAAGAAGTATTTTTTCCTTTGTCACGTAATGAACAAAATTCTGTTTCTCGAATTGCGAATGAAGTTTATAATATTAAATCTAGCCCCTTGTTTGGTTAAAAACTTTTATATTTGTCATGTAAGGAAGGTACCCATGCATCCCATTAAAAATTTTATAATTTCTTTCATCACTCCTTTATTTATTCTAGGTATGGATTTTCTAACTAAATTCAAAATAGATGTCAACTTTTAACCTTAATCTTAGACGGTACTCTCTTCTCCTTGTGCTATTAACACTACTTAACATTGTTATCCCTTTTGCTAAATCAGTTAAATAAATAACAACAAATAAAATGTTTCTTTAAAGATCTTTACCCTACTGACTGATTTAGTAGGACGTCATTTATTTCTAATGACAATGATACAGAGGATGCTAAACCAATTTGTCTAGGACAATATTCTTGGTCTCTTGCAATGTCATTTAAAAAAAAAGTTGGTGAACTTTTACAGTTAGGCACTATTAGACCTTCGAATTCTCCTTGGTCTTCTCAATGTTTTTTAGTTCCTACAAAGGATCATAACGGCTACCAATGCTACCATAAAGTATTAAATAGCAGAACTGGTTGGAGCAACAATTAGGAACAAATTATGCTACAATCCCCGTGTCTGTAACTATCACTGATCCCAAAATACAGAGATTGGATACGATAGCTTAATATCAGCTAGCGTATCCAACGTTTTTTGAAACTGGTTGGAGCAAAAAATTCGGGAAAAGCGTAACCAATTAGCAACAAACTAGCAACAAATTATGCCACAAACCCCGTGTCTGGAACTATTACGAATCCGGAAATCCAGAGGGTGGATACTCTGGCATAATATCAAGCAACGTCTCTTAGAACTGGCTGGAGTAACATATTCGGAAATAGCGTAACAAATTAGCAATAAATGACCTCCACTGTATTCGAAAGCGACACTCTAAATTGGATACGCCAGCTTGATAGACATAGACTTGTTGGGTGTACAAAAACATTAAAACTTTGTAAGTATTTGTATGATGTGGGTATTAATTAAGAATAATGATTGTCGTTAGATTAGAAACTATCGTTATCAATTTTAAAAACTGTAAACGTAATATAATTAAAACCAACTTAGGTAATAATAGGCATTTCGTTTCAAAATTTACATAATATTTTGCCGAATACGTGTACTTTAAATAAATAAATAAATAAATAAATAAATAAATAAATAAATAAATAAATAAATAGATAAATAAATAAATAAATAAATAAATAAATAAATAAATAAATAAATAAATAAATAAATAAATAAATAAATAAATAAATAAATAAATAAATAAATAAATAAATAAATAAATAAATAAATAAATAAATAAATAAATAAATAAATAAATAAATAAATAAATAAATAAATAAATAAATAAATAAATAAATAAATAAATAAATAAATAAATAAATAAACAATAAAATAAAATTTAATAAATTCTTTAACAAATTAAACTAAAGTTGTATAGTATAAACATTTTTAAAATACAAAAGTAAAAACGAAAAAGTTTCGTATGTGTTAAAAAAATAAATTATTTTTAACTTCCTTTTTAAAAAAATTTTAACTTTAAACAGAATTTTAACTTTATACTTACTGACAAATATATTTGCTTATATATAAGATCTTCTGGTATCTCAACTGATAGAAAGCAATGACATTGTTTTGAAAGTCGAAACTAGTTCAGTAAATTAATTCAATTATTCAGTATCTGAGCTTTTCTAAAATGCATAAGAATAACAACGTCAGCGAGGTAACACCTAGGTTGCTAAAATATGGTCGTCCTTTGAGAAATTTATATCCAATTCGCGTAGAAAGCTTTTAGATGTTGGAGGAAAAATAATTAGAAATCAATAGAGCTACAATAAATGGAGATTTAGAGTTAGAATGGAGTTAGAGTTAGAACTGCTTTACGACGACATTAATATTACTTTAGGATGTGTGTATTAAATCAAGATAAAAAGCTAAAGCTTTGTGGAAACAGTGATCAAATGTAACTCAATTGAAACATTAACTTTATTTGAGGGTGAAATAAACTGACATCAAATATAATTAATCCAATAAGATTTGTTTTAAAATCGATGTTAATACTAAAGATACTCTTCTGTTTATTTATTCAGTGGAAATGGTATGCATTGTTCTAAAGTATTAATTAGTAAATGTATTTTTAAGACCAGTTAAAAGGCTGACAGCGATAACAAATTTACTAATTCTCGATAACCACAATATTTAAATTTGCTCTAAATAAATTGAAGTAGAATTGAAAGCATATCTTTCTTATGGGGAAGTAGGTACGGAGCTGGATAAATTTCAAAAACATGCCTTTACATCATACGTATGTTGGGTCAAACAATACAATATGTCAGAGCGTGATTACAAGTAATCACAAGTGATTTTATGTTTTTGGTAGTAATGTTCTTATACTTCAGAGGGTTAAGAAAGGTTTACTTACCTGCTAGGTCATTCCCGGAGTGCCACATCCCAATATATTGATTAAGATACAGTAAAAGGTCTTTATTCCTTCAATTTAAAACTTTTTCAGTATTTATCCGAATAAAAAAATGTACTGTACATATAATAACAGGTGACATAAATATTGATTTACTAAGTAGTGACGACTATGTCGAAGAATATAAAAACACAATGGGATGTTTTGGTTTTTTATCATATAACTATTAACGAATATAGGTACAAGACTGCCGAGTTATAGTTGCCTAGATCACTTTTTTGTGTCCAATTCAAATAATACTGAAACACGTATGGGGGCTTTTTTCACAATTTATTTACAAAATTGTTAAGATACACTGAACTCTGCTGGATAACGTCTAACTACTTGACAATACAATGAACTCTTCTGAACACTTGACTTGAACTGACGTTAACTGCCCGTGCATCCCCTTATATACAACATTATTTAATCTAGTCAGTGTGTTTAGAAACTTCTAGAATTTTCTAGAAACAGTATTTAAAATGTTCAGTTGATATTTTTACAAACTTCTAAAAATCAACTGCCAACAACAATCTTTCAAATTAAGGTCCCTTCCTTTACGGTTATGTTGTTACACTGCCCCCTCCTTAGATTCATTCCTCCTGGAATGTTATTTCCTACATCGGAATCCCGCACACTCCCTGAGCCAGCCAAACCATCTTCTTGGAGTTGCTGCGCATCTCCACTGTGGTTTCCCTGGTAAGGCGCCAAACGATCATGATGGACCACGACGGGTTTCCCTCTGGGAATTTTCACGATCCGATAAATGACATCGTTAATCTTCTTCTTGATGGTGTAAGGACCTTCCCAGTTCTTTTGTAATTTGGGACAAATACCTCGACGCCGTCGGGGGTTATAGAGCCAGACTAAATCTCCAACTTGGTAACTCTTTTCCATTGTCCGTGTGTCATAGTACCTCTTCATCCGATCACTAGATAATTGTAGTTTTCCACGCACCAGGTTGTGTATATTTTCCATTCGATTCTGAAGGTCGGCGACATATTATTCACGTGCCATTTCGTCACCAGGTTTACAACCAAACACCAAGTCACATGGTAGCCTCATTTCTCTACCGAACAGGACCTTCGCAGGCGTTTGACCAGTTGATTCGTTGATGGCCGATCGAATTGCCATTAGAAATAGTGGAATATGTCGATCCCAATCCCTCTGACAATCTGACACCACTTTTGACAGATAGTTGGTTATAGTCCGGTTCATCCGTTCCACCATTCCATTAGACTGAGGGTGCATCGCTGTGGTTCTCGTTTTGTGGATGCCTAATCTTTGGCAAACTTCTTGAAACAGCTTGCTCTCAAAATTTCTTCCTTGGTCTGAATGTAATTCTAATGGTACTCCAAATCGGCTTACGAATTCTTCAACCAATATATCTGCTAAAGTGGTAGCTTCCCGATTGGGAACTGCATATGCTTCAACCCATTTAGTGAAGTAGTCCATTACAACAAAGATGTACTTTTTTCCTACATCGGTCTGTGGAAGTGGCCCCAATAGATCTACTGCGATTCTTTCAAAAGGACTTCCAACCAGGTATTGCTGCATTTCCGCCTTCGGTTTTCGGTGCGGACCGTTACTGGCCGAACATGTAGTGCATTTACGACACCAATCTTTAACATCATTAGTGCAATTTACCCAGTAAAATCTATCTCGGATCTTTTGCAGCGTTTTCGTGATACCCAGATGTCCTCCAGAACTATTATTATGCATCTGTTTTAAAATTTCCGGTACAGCATTTCTTGGGACCACTATTTGTTTCCTTGTTTCTGTGCCCTTGGAATTTTCTACAAGTCTTTTAACAAGCCCTCCGTCCAAAATTAAAGAGTTCCATTGGGACCAGTATGCTTTTAAAGCAGGAGAGGATGAGGATATCTCTCTCCACAACGGACGACGGTCCATTCTCTTCCACTCCCTAATCTTTCTCAGAACGGGATCGTTTTCTTGTTGCTCCTTCAGCATAGAGCTCTCGTCTTCTGGCACAACCTTAACTAAGGCAAGTTTTTCCTCGTTCTGCTCCATACGGGTACTATGGGGGCAATCAGGTCGACATGGTCTTCTGGAAAGTGCATCAGCATTACGATGTCTGGTTCCAGGTCTGTGCTCGATTTCAACATCATATTTCTGCAGTTTTTCGAGCCATCTTGCTATCTGTCCTTCTGGGTTCCTAAAGCTAAGTAGCCACTTTAAACTAGCATGGTCTGTTCTGATCAGGAATTTTCTGCCATACAGATATTTATAAAAGTGTTCGACGGATTTTACAACTGCTAACAGTTCCCTCCGAGTTACACAGTAGTTCTTTTCAGCTTTCGATAAAGTTTTGCTGAAGTAACCAACCACTCTTTCCTTACCGTCTTGTCGCTGTGACAAGACGGCTCCAATTCCCACATTGCTGTCGTCGGTGTCCAGAATAAGCTTACCATCAGAAAGTGGATAAGCAAGAACAGGTGCTAACGTAAGCTGTTTCTTCAATATTTCAAACGCCTTTTGACATTCCTGATCCCAACAGAAGGACTTATCTTGTTCTGTCAAACGTGTCAAGGGTTTGGCGATGTCTCCAAAATTCTTGACATATCGTCGGTAATAGGAACAAAGACCCAAGAAACTCCGGAGCTGATGTTTGTCGATAGGGATTGGCCATTCCTGAACGGCTTGTATCTTAGCGGGGTCAACAGCAACGCCATCCTTGCTTACGTTATGTCCTAAATAGTTGACCTGTCTCTGGAACAAGTGGCATTTCTTAACATTCAATGTTAGATTAGCGTTCTGTAATCTTTTAAAAACTTCTTCCAGGTTAGATAAATGTTCCTTAAAGGTCTTACCCATTATGATGATGTCGTCTAGATAAACTAGACAAGTTTCCCATGACAAACCACGCAGGATGTTCTCCATTAGTCGTTCAAACGTCGCAGGAGCATTACAGAGGCCAAATGGAAGGACTGTGAATTGCCATAACCCTGATCCACTGGTAAAGGCAGTCTTTTCTTTGTCTGCAGGATTCATTTTAACTTGCCAGTATCCGCTTTTAAGGTCCAAGGTAGAAAACAGAGTAGAACCCGCCAAAGCGTCGAGGGCATCATCAATCCTTGGCAGAGGATAACTGTCCTTCTTAGTGACATCATTTAGCTTTCGATAGTCGACACAAAACCGCATTGATCCGTCTTTTTTTCTCACTAATACCACAGGAGAAGCCCACGGACTACTGGATGGTTCGACTATGCCATTTTGAATCATTTCTTTAAGGGTTCTGTCTGCTTCTTCCTTTTTAACTTGAGGATCCTTCGGGGTACCTGTCGAATCGGACGTGCATCACCAGTGTCAATTCTATGTTGTACAACATCAGTTCTTCCCAGTTTACTTTTAGAACCAAATACAGGTTTATAACGGTAAAGTAGATCTCTTACCTGTTTCTTTTCTAATTTTGACAAAGAGGGGTCTAATTTTGTCATTAATTGTTTAATTTCGTTGGTCTCATCTGTTTCCGTAACATTTATCTTGTGAATTATGGCCATTACTGGTTCTAAACTTTCCATTTCCGTGTCCTTTCGGAGAAGAACTGGATGATCGTTCAAGTTGATAACTCGGATGGGTACCTCTTTGGCGGATCTAACAAGAGTCTTACCTACAAGGAGTCCTTTTCCCAATTCATGGTCATGGTTCTTCGGCTCTATCATGGCTGGGGCACCATCTGGCTCCAGTCCATCCAACCGCGCTGTGACGACACATTCGCAGCTTGCCGGAAGTTCGATATCATCGATTAGCTTAACCGAGGCATTGTCAACTTGTTTTCGGTGCAGGAATATTTCTTCATTACCAGTACAAAGGATACGTTGGCGAAGATCCAAATGAAAACCACAGTGGAGCATAACATCCATGCCCAGAACAACATCTTCATCAACGTCAGCCACCAGCACTGAGTGAACAAGAGAGGTTGAACCAAACTGTAGCGTCACCTGTATCTCACCGTAGACTCTAGCAGAATCTCCGGTAGCGGTACGCAGTCGCCAACTGGTAGGCAACATCTTATTTCGCATAATCATGGTTGGTCGGACGATAGTTTTTGTAGCTCCAGTGTCTACCAGCATGCTAATATTCTTCCCATCAAGGAGGCCATCTACATATAAGCTGTCCACGTGATGTCGCAGAGTTGCCAATTTAATGGTGTGAGGGACTTCGGGAATGTTTGGGGTCGAAGTCGCTCTCCAGGAGTCGACCCGTTTAAAGTTTTCCTGCTGCTGGGTTACTTCAGCAGGAGATTTTTCTTTATGGGGGCAAGTATTTCTTATATGGCCTAGTTCTCCGCAGTTCCAGCATCTCACTGGGCGCCTTCTTTTTGGAGATAACTTCATAAACCTCTCTACTACCGCTTCAACGTCGCTAACGGAATGAACAGCATGGTCGTAGATACCGGTGACTTCCCTTAGTCGAGCAACTCCACGTGAGGCCTCCGTCGCCGCCTCAAACTCCAGGGCAATGGTCAAGGCGTCCACAAGAGTCTTCGGCCGCGCCAACCGTACAGCGCGCTGCAACTCGACGTCTCGAAGACCATCGGTGAAGGTTTGGACTGCTAGGCACTCCAGAAAATCCTCCGCTGCATTTGAATACGCAAGTCGTACCATTCTTGCTACATCCGCTTCAAATTCCTGGATAGTTTCTCCATTTTTCTGTTTTCGGCTCTTTAACTGCATTCGGTACACCGGTTGTAGATGAGTTTGACCATAACGCATCTCTAGACGATTCACCAATAACTCGAAGTTGTCAGCTTCATCCGGTGTCAATGATTGCAAGACGTCTAAAGCTTCGCCTCGCAGAGCTACGGTTAGGGAAAATGCTTTCTCCTGGGATGACCATCAATTAGCTCTGGCCGCTGCGTCGAATTGTTTCAGGTAATTTGGCCAGGAAGTCTTGCCGTCGAAGGTCGGGGGTTTCATCGTCGTTCGTACCTGGGTAGTCTCCCCATTTCCTCGTCGGTCGACGTCTACGTGGCAGGTTTCCATCCTTTCTGCATCTCCGTCGCCGTGGTGGATGGGCTGGTTTCGACGACAAGCTTCGTATTCTTGTTGAAGCTTCCTTATTTCGGACTGCATTTGCTGGTTGATCTGGTTTTGCTCGTCTCGCAAGGTGGCGACTTGTTGATTTTGTTCGTCTCGCAAGCTGGACACTTGCTGATTTTGTTCATCTCGCAAGCTGGACACTTGCTGATTTTGTTCGTCACGAAAAGTGTACATTTCGGAGCGCAAATGCGATATTTGCTGGGAGAAGGAACTGGATAACTCTTCTGGTAGGGTAGACATCCGTTGTGATAGCTGGGACACCTCTTCGCGCTGGCTTCTGATCTGACTGGATAGCTCCTCTTGCTGGCTCGTCATTCGTCCTGATAGCTCCTCTTTCAGCTGGGACATATCTTCGCGCTGGCTCTTCATCTGACTGGATAGCTCCTCATGTTGGCTCGTCATTCGTCCTGATAGCTCCTCTTTCAGCTGGGACAGTTGTTGAGCTAGTTCAGAATTTGCTTTTTGAACTGGGTCTTCGAACTCCACAGCGTCAGGCTCCAAATTATTATTTACGTAGTACTCACGGAGCCTTCTCAACAATACGGATTTGCTTCCAGTAGTTTTCAACTCTAATTCTTCAAGCTCTCTTCTGAGCTCAGCCACCAATAGTTCATTTATCTTTTTTCCAGGCATTCTTGTATCTTCACCCTACACCTGACACCATTCTGAAACACGTATGGGGGCTTTTTACACAATTTATTTACAAAATTGTTAAGATACACTGAACTCTGCTGGATAACGTCTAACTACTTGACAATACAATGAACTCTTCTGAACACTTGACTTGAACTGACGTTAACTGCCCGTGCATCCCCTTATATACAACATTATTTAATCTAGTCAGTGTGTTAAGAAGCTTCTAGAATTTTCTAGAAACATTATTTAAAATGGTCAGTTGATATTTTTACAAACTTCTAAAAATCAACTGTCAACAACAATCTTTCAAATTAAGGTCCCTTCCTTTACGGTTATGTTGTTACAATACCAACAATTTAAATTGCAAATCTTACATTTTTTACTCTAATATAACTGACCACTACCCAACTGGATTAACATTTCGCATTGAAAACGAGAAAATACCTCAATCACACTATAAATTTATTTATAAATAACAACACGCTAAAATCGGATTTAAAAAAGAAATATGGGAGGATGTGTATAGTGGGGAGATGTGGATAGTATCGCAAATTGTTTTATTAATAAGTTAAAATAATTCATTAACAATATTACAATAAAAACAAAACAAAGAAATCAAAAATAATATAAACAAAAATGGATTACAGTAGGCATACTTCAATCTGTAACAAAAAAGAGTAAATTATACAGAGCAATTTAAAAGATCCCGAAAATCACGAATTACAAAAAGAAACTATAGAGTGTACAAAAATCATATAACAAAAGTTATAAAAAAGGCTAAAAATAACTACTACTTGAAACAAATAGATAACAACAAAAAGTCAACAACGTCATTATGGAAATGTGTAACTGTGTGGAAAAGCCACGTCAACAAATAAAATAGATTTTCTGGAGTTACAGGATGGTACTGTAGTAAACGAGAAGAATGACATTGTTAATCATTTTAATATTTATTTTAGTGAAATTGGAAAATACTTTTGGATTATATCCCAAATATTAATTTCACAGAAAATAATCAGTGTCTAGAAGACACTTTGTATTTGAATGAAGTAGAAAGCTGTGCCCCCTTCTCGGCCAGATCCGAAGTGTTACAACTTGTTTGTTTTTGTGTAATTCTTAGATAAAGAAACATAACCTTATCCTTACTTTCTATATCCATAATACCCGGTTTTACGCTATAAAATTTAGGGGAGGGTGTGAATAAAAGAGTCGTTTTTTGGTAGAGCCGTTCTTGATTTAATGCGTTTCTTGATTTCCTACTAAATATTGATTCTACTCCTTAAATCGTAATACCGGGTAGTTGTAACTTGCCGTTATTAAATGCCCAGGTTGAGGTGGAATTTAAGATGGAATAATAACTCAAAAACAAAGACACTTATTAACATTAAAGTATAAAATATATTAAAACTTTTTGTAAACAATCGAAAAGAAGAGAAGAAATAGATACTGACTTAACTGATGATAGGGATGATGTGCCTTTATCATCAATGAGAAAAGTAAATAAAGATACAAATACACATTAAGATAGGTATGTTGTTTGTTATTGTGTAAATTTTAATACCAAGGAAAAATGGTTAAAATGACTCATGTGGACAGAAAGGTGCTACTATGGTCTGGCCGTCGAAAAGATGGAATGATCACGAGACAAATGTACCTACTCCTTATTTCAGCCCACAGTTTATATCATCTTTGGTATGAGTACAGTCTAAACTGTCCTTCGTTTACTGCAGTTTAGAAGGCGTTACATCGTAAGATTAAGCCGTTCAGATGCCCGGATTCACTGATCAAGAATCTTTGCATTCCATATTTTCAGCGGCCGGGGTATAATTACTTTTGTTACCATTTTATTTCATTTTTAAATCTCCACTAGCTTATTCTGTGATTTATAGTTTTTATTTTATTTAAGATTTTTTCTATAATGAAAAGTGTACAATTCATTTAGTTTGTTTTTTATACAAAATTTACCTCTTTTAAACCTTAGATCTAACCTTTCACCTTTTCTCCTTTACGTATTAAATGTTTGTTTTACTGATACCATAATACTGATACAATAATACTGGTGCAAACTCACTCTGTACGAATACAGCATTTAGATAATTTATTTTTCCAGTTAAATTCACTTCGAATAGGCCTTTGTGTTTGACACGGCGGAAATATTCAAATAAATGAAATAGGACAGAAAATCTAACAAAATAAAATGAAATTTCAAATTGGGTAAGCTATAGCATATCGTGTAAGTGGCAGGTTAAATCTTATTTGACATGGTCTGTGTAGCTAAAAAATACGTAAATATGAAAAAGAAACTTGAAACATCACGTTGCGTCTCTATCAACGTACAAAACACACACTGAAATAAAGATATATTTTTTGTAGAATGTATTCTGTTATATAAGATTTATTGATAACATGGAGCCTAGACAGTTTATATGAATGAAGTAATATATTTTATTTACTCCTTTGATAGTAAATGTCATTTATACTCATTGTCACCATGCAGGGTAAGTAAGCTATAACGCACAGTTGTGCGTAATGAAACGTCATGTTGGAACGCGTATTTATGCATGTAAAACCAAATATTTTGCTGTTTTAAATAATTGTTACAATAAAAAATGGTTTTTCAGCAAATATCTAACCCTCACAATATTATAAATTAAAAATATATAATAGTTTTTATTAAAAAAATAAAACAGATTTAGGCAATATATATTACATTTTAAATTAATATTTAATCTAGTATGTTACTTAATGTCACTACTTTGATAAAAATTTTTTTAACCGCCAAATTTTGTCATATATTTTTTTAGAGATGTGAAATATTTAGAATTAAAATTAAAATATTGAGTCGTAGATAAAGCATAGTACGTAACTCGAGTGGTAAGAGGTATTACGTACTCGTGTAATTACACTCGTACGTAATGTCCTACTTACCACTCTTGATACGTAATATACTATTATATCAAGTATGGAATGCGCAATATTCCACACGACTTTAAAAATTTGTCATATGAACAGAAGGCGAGTAAGAAGTAATCATAATTGATTTTCTTGACGAAGGTAGAATAATATAAACAAAAAATTTGTATGAAAGTGTTTTGTTTTTGCAGGAGAATGCTATTGCATACTATACATGTCGTTATGCTTACAATTCGTATATTAGCGTTCGAATTACTTGGATATTTCTTATTCATCATATCTGACCCCATCTTTTTGTCAACTACAAAATTATAAAAGATACTAAATTTAAAAAATCTAGATGCGTTTATTTTAATAAGGGAAAGAATATGTTTTTTATAGAATACTTTTATTTTAATATTGTAATTCCGTGATAAACGAACGGCCCCACAAATTACCTGGGCTTAAGAAGTCTAAGTAACTACTTTCCCACCTGCAAGAAAGTTGGGAATTTGTCTAATTCACTTCAGCTATTGCAATTATTACGAGATAGTTTTGTCCGTTAGTATTTATTTTGTGTTGTTAGTGTTTAACTTTTTAACAGCAAATCCAAAGACAATGTATAGTCTAAGGGGAGAACTATTATTAATAATTAATGAATATAAAAATTCAAAATCGATGTCTTAAAAATAAAAAAGTTTGATGGTGATGCATCAGAAAGGGTGTTAACAAAATTGAAGCATTAACAAAATTGAAGCATTTTCAAGCTCCAGATATCAACGTTGTAATCTAAAATTTTAACTATTACGAAATAACCGTATATTATATTTTGCCTCGGAAAATTCTAAAAAAAATAACAATAACAAACCTGCAAAATATATTTAAAATCAGGTCTACTCGGTTACATAAGTTTCAGTTGTTCCGGTGACAACCTTCGGCCATCGACTAAGCTCAAAATCGAAGAAGGGGTGGATTCCTTTTTTAATCATCCGGACAAAAGTAGACCGTAAATATTTATGGGCGCCAACTGAATTTTTCCACACTGGCCTATCAATGTAAGTTTTCCATGCCTAAACTCAGTAAAAGGCAGGGATGAAAATAAAAACTAACCTTCCACTTATGTTCCTTTCTATTAATACAATCTATTTAGCAAATTGACAAAATTAATTCTAATTAAACAAATTAACCAAAAAAAAAAAATAATAATTTATGTGCTTACTTGACTATGATGTACGTTTTAAGAAGAGGTAACTATAAGGTGTCTTACGCAATTAAAGTAATATGGAAAATAAACAAATAAAACTTAA
Organism: Altica lythri; assembly: GCA_964028335.1. Classification (NCBI taxonomy): domain Eukaryota; kingdom Metazoa; phylum Arthropoda; class Insecta; order Coleoptera; family Chrysomelidae; genus Altica; species Altica lythri. The sequence continues at coordinate 20,389,799 of OZ034802.1, read as the reverse complement.
TAGATTTCCGCACTTCGCACGGTAGGTCTTGGTACCAAGGCGTAGGCGCATGTGCAATGGTATCTATATAAAAATACCTTAAAGTATTTAAAAAAAGGAACCTTGTACAATAGATATAAGAAAAATAAACTGTAGATACAAAATCCAATATAAGTGTCAAAAAGGTAAAAAAATATACTAAACAAACCCCCTGGGTTTCCAACCCACGTCCTGATCTCCCTCAAATACTTAATTGTAATCCTTGAATCTTGTTGAATACAATCGGTCTTGGGTAGAACCGGTTCCAGTCCTAGATTATGATCCTGGGATGAATTCAATACAAGATATTCTCGTTTATTGCACTGGATCACAGCTACGCACACAAAGAACCCAGAATTCGGACTTGACGTGTTTAGTACTTGAGGTAAAACAGACCTTAAGCTTAAAGCAATACTGAACTTGGGTGTGACCCACTACTAGAACTTGGGTGTGGCCCAATACTAAAACCCTTAAACAATAGAAAAAAATAATCACTGAAAGTGACCCCTACCATCTGAATAACAATTAAACAATGTAACACAACCACTTCACCTGTATTAAACAGAACAGATAAAAGAAACAACAAAATAGACATACCTTTTTCTAGAAAAAGGGTTTGGACAATCTCTTCCTTTATTTTTATGCTTCAATGCTTCACGCCGGTAGATACAACGGCAAACAATACAATCCAAGTACAATCGCTGATCTACGGGTGGCGAATAAATCCCAATTAGGTATGTGCACGGTTCCAAACAACAAAACGAGGAGAATATCCAAAACAACTTCTTCCTCAAAACTACAAACTTCCGCAATCGCACAAATTCGAATTAATCGAAAATCTATATATACCAAAACGGATTGACAATGGTCAAATAAAATAATAGCAGATTTATCGATTACACACCACTTCGCATAAAGTCTTAACAGGAAGGAAACAAAGAATGTCTGTTCTTCACTTTTCACTACACAAGACAAAAACTGACACTCAAGCTAATTGACATAAAACAGAACAATTAAGAAAACGGACACCCGAACTACTCGAGAAACTACGTCACACAAAATCACATCTCGAAAAACAGACTACGGGTAGGTACAATGGTAGTAATGTCAATTACTTCAAACAGTTGATGTTTATAAACAAATATATACGAGTCGAAATACTGAAAATACCTTGCAAAACAACGAAATAACGAACACCATCGAATTTCCAGTTCTTATTCACAATAATAGTAACAAATATCTATGAAAAATCATATCAGTACCAAGGAGCTTATACAAAATAGATATAACCAATAAAATGAGAAATGAAGTACCGAAAACAACATTTAGAAACCAGCATGACTACGTGAATTTAAGGTAAACTATTTAGATCGTATTTTGCATGTTACAACGTTGATCGGGAATTTTATTGTAATTCCACAAAAAGAAAAGCAGTTAAAGATAAATTTGAAAAACCTTAGAAGATTGTCTACAAGGAATTAAGGAAAAAAGATTAGCAATTTACCTCTCTCCACGAAAGACATTTCTTGCGTCCGAAAAAATATCTATGCTGTAAGACAAAAATCCACTCCACTGTTGCCCAACTCACAGCAAGTGTTAGTAAAATTAATTTAAAAAACAAATTATAATCTACGATAAATAATTTTGCAATTTTTGGCTGTTTCTTAAATCATCACTTTTTGTGTAATTTAGATTCTTTGTTTGTAGATGGAACTTTTTAATACTGTTCTAAATATTTTTGGAGGGATGTTTACTTTACATGGCTACAAAATGCTTTTTATGTTTCTTTGGGATTTTGTTAGTTGAAAAACTCAAAATTAAGGTAGTTTTTGTTATTGTTTATAAGTTAGTATAAGTTTACAAATAATTTACTATAAAATTCTGAGACTTTTATTATTCAATAATTATAAATTTTTTAAAAACCAAAAGTGCTTTGGAGTAATTGGTAGTCACCACTTGATTTTATTTTTGATAATACTTTGTTTTCATTTCACATTTAGTTTATTAAAGCAACATATATTAATAACTAAAATTTAAAATTTTAGTATCAAAATATTGTTGCTGTGTTTAATACGAGTAAACTAAACATATTTAAAAGCACTATTAGACAGTGTAAGTAAACCCAAAGAACAAGATATACCAATTTATATATTTGGTTAAACAGACTCTCGGGTCACCCCTTACCTGAGCCCAGTAGGGTGCTAATAAAAGAGCAATAAAAGAGACCTTTTCGCCTACCCGCATGTGGTTGTATGAATTCACGATTTTACAATCTATTGTTTATATTTAACAAATATATGTGTTTAATTTTTTATAAATAAAAATAAAGAAATATCAGAAACGTAAAGATATTTTTTTTCTGATTTCAACCATATATAATACTTACGCAAAATTTTGTTATTTACAGATATGACACCAAAATATTCTAAATTACACTGAGAAACAAACAACACCCAATATAACATAAAATACCTTTAGCGCCTGTATCTAACAGGACTTGTCAATTAATATTAATACTATTAATAGTCATAAATATACCCATCACCAACATGCAAAAAGAAATCAAAATATAAAAGAACCTTAAATACCACAAAAATGCATATCTAAATATTAATAGTAATAAATATACCCCTTACCAACATGCAAAAAAAAATACCTCTAGCAAATGTATGTAATAGTAGTATTTAGGTACTTGTCAATGTAAAAAAGTGATTAGTTCATCAGTGGGTGAAAATGTTGTATCGCATTGGTAATATCCGTCCATTGCTCTTCATGTGTGGTGCATCGACTACGCCAAACATACTCCACCAAATATGTTTCAAATCTAGTTATGCACATCCTTCCCAATCGTCGACGAAGATTCCTCTTAATGACAGACCATTTACTTTCGATATTTTGGGTGTGAATAAGTCGATTGTTTGGATCCACAAAATGTCGTTGGTGATTGACTTGATAGTGATGGTATCCAAGGTGATTTAAACCAGTATATCCTCTCCACGAGTCAGTCATTACAATGGATCCAGGCAAAACATTTTCCTGAATAACACGCTGTGATGTAAAAGCGTTTCTGTTAGGCACAAACGTAAGAAAAATTTTCTTTGTTTGTCGGTCTATTCCTCCAACCACCCACCGTGTCCTTTGCAGACGTCCGCGATGAAACTTTCGTTTTCCGTAAGCACTTTCATCAATTTCCACTATGTGTCCAGGGCCGCCTATTTGCTCATCGATTTCCAGCATCCAGTGAAAAAGAAGGTTTCTGAAATGTTGAAGGCAGCGACCCACAAATTTCGTGGAAACTCCAGTTTCCGCTGCTATTACTGTGACTGGATACTCCTTAATCCACAGTACTAAAATAATCAGCAACTGAACTATAGGAAGTGTCGAAAAATCTAGAAATGAATTTGTCCTACAGGACGTTTTAGTACAACAGTTCCGTCTGCGACACCGATAACTTGGTTCTCTTCCTTGCCTTTTTTGTTGGCCAAGTTGGATTCTATTCCCACACACACATGTCCTGGAACGTGAAACAAATCCATGTACTATCAAAAAATTTACCAAACCCAATTCCTTTATGTGATTCTTAAAAGCTGTAGAACTGCGGAGGAATTCCATCATACACAAACACATATATTTTTTATCACTACCGAACAATCAATAGGATGATGTATACCGTGCGTAAAACAAGACACAAATAATTGTTTGTGAATAATGGCTAACATTTTATATATTTTCTGTTATTACCGAACAATCCAAATTGATATTAAAAAAACATTAGGATGTTTTGTAATGCAATAGCATTTTAATTAGGGTAAATCTCTTTCAATCTGATTGTTATTGGAATTGTTACAGTTTTTTTATTTTCAACACCTCATTATGAGATTATCCCTTGCTGTTTTGGATTTAAATTTAATAATCATTGGGTATTTTTGTACCACATTATGAGATTATCTCTTGTTTGTTTCTCAGTGTAATTTAGAATATTTTGGTGACATAACTGTAAACTATAAAATTTTGCGTAAGTATTATATATGGTTGACATTAGAAAAAAAATATCTTTACGTTTCTGATATTTCTTTATTTTTATTTATAAAAAATTAAACACATATATTTGTTAAATATAAACAATAGATTGTAAAATCGTGAATTCATACAACCACATGCGGTGAGGGTAGGCGAAAAGTTCTCTTTTATTGCTCTTTTATTAGCACCCTACTGGGCTCAGGTAAAGGGTGACGCGAGAGTCTGTTTAACCGCGCGTAGGTATTTTGCGAACCAAAAATCTTTATGTACCTGGAGTAGTAAAAGGGTCCTGTAATCTCACAGGTACTTTGCGAACCAAAAATTTGTGTTGACAGAAATATCCTTATCGCCTCAGTGTAATTACCCAATAAGCGAAGAAATCCTAATCACCTTATAATGACCTAACGAGTGAGAGAAAGTTTTCTTAAAGGGTGTAATTCAGGAATTAACCAGTATATGTACATCAGTTTCTCATAGCAGAATGGCTTCGATAATAACGAATTCACGCGGCAGTGATGTGTTGCTTTACGAAAAATTTACTTTTTCGAAAGTCAAAATTTTAAAAAATGGAGAGGTATTTTGGAAATGTACAAAAAAAAATTGTCGTGCTAAAGTGTTTACCATGGGTCCAGAGCTTACGGTGTCTAGAAGTGCTACGGATCATACTCATGAGGTAGATGAACGAAAGTTCAATAGGCAAATAGTGTCAAACTATTGCAAACGGAAAGCTGTTAAGGATATAACAGAAAAACCGTCAAAAATTATCCGAAGGACATTGACAGAAAACTTGCCAACGACAATAACAACCGAAGATGTCACCTACATTAGAAAAAATATATACAATAGTCGTCGAAAGATTATGCCAAGTCGACTTCCATCAAACATACAGAAAGTGCAGGAAATAGTGAGTACGTCAGCTCCCAGAAACAGCAAAGGAGAGTGCTTTGTTTTTATAAACTGTTTAAAGACTAAGATAATTGTGTTTGCTTGTGAGACAAATGTTCGTGCATTGGCCGCGATGAGTGATATATATATGGACGGAACTTTTTCGTATTGTACTAAGTTTTATTTACAACTGTTCACTGTACATGGTTTAAAAAATGGACACTATATCCATCTGTTGTATTGCTTATTGCCTGACAAAACAACAAAAACTTATACTAGTCTGTTTTTTTTTGTTAAAATCAAACATGTTTGAAAAGTATGAACTCATATTTCATCCAAAAATAGTTTTTGTTGATTTTGAAAAGGCAATTCATAATGCAATTGTCACTGTCTGGAAAGATATAGTAGTAAAAGGCTGTAGGTTTCATATGCATCAGGCGTGGTATAGAAAAATTCAATTACTTGGTCTAACTTCAGAATATAAAAATAAATCTGAAGTGGGCAGATGGTTGAAACATACATTTGGGCTTGCCTACCTTGATCCGGAAGACGTTGAGGACTGCTTCGTGTTTGATTTAATGTCCACTAAACCTCAACATGCTGCTTTAGAGAAATAGACGGATTATTTAGTGGAAACATACATAAATATTGATGCCACATTTCCGCCTAGTTTTTGGGCTGAGAATAAACCTTCTCTCGCACATACTACTAACGCTTGCGAGTCTTTCCACTCCCGTTTTAATTCTTCTTTTTATGATAGTCATCCATCGATATATATATATATTTGTTGAGAAACGAAAGGAATTTCAAATAGATACTTACGTAAAAATTCAAAGTTTGGGTACAGCAAAACATTTTAAAGATAGGCAAGCTAAAATGAAACTGAAAAAAATGGAAGAACTATGTTCTAGTTATAAGTCCAATCATATCGATAGAATCAATTTTATAAAATGTATTTCATATTGTTGCAATAAATAATTTGAAACTACTTCCGTTTTTTTGTTACTGTAGTATTACGCAATTTACCTATGTCATTGAGCTTTTGGTTCGCAATTTACCTCCTTCATTAGCAACAACCCTTCGGTTTGGTTCGCAAAATACCTGCCGGATTAGAGGGCCTGAGCTTTTGGTTCGCAATTTACCTCCGTCCGTTTAACCATATAGGTTACTTTAATTACAATTATTCTAATACACAAACAACACAAACGTTAATTAAGCCATCATATTTGAACTAGTAGCTCTACGTATGTTTAACTTTTAGAGATATAACTCTAACAATACAAACGGTTTTAAAAACCTTTAAATGCATACTTAATAACACTTAAAAATATGTAACTATAATATTAATAAATACTTGTAAATTAATTGTTTAACGAAAACTATGCAGTTGTAAAAGCCATCAGTAGTACTTATCTATTTTGTAAACTAAATTAAGAACTCCAAGTACGTTGTTTTTAGAATTCTACGAATTTAATTTAAATTAAATAAGTTAATTATACAAACTTACTTTCGTCTAATGATTAAACGCAAGCTCTAGTCTAATATCTAGTTGTGTGGCTGGATCAAAGACAATCCTTTACTGAGCACGTGCGGCAGGTAATTATGAAAGCAAGTAGGCATACGGCAGCATTACAACGGTTGCTGCCGAACGGCGGACCTGGCTGCTCTAAGAGGAGGCTTCTGTCCGGGGTGGTGCATTCTACCATCCTGTACGCAGCGCCGGTATAGGGCAGCGTCACGAGGTACGAAAAATATAAGAACTTGCTGCGAAGTGCTCAGAGGAGAATCCTTCAGAAGGTAGGAAAAGGGAGAGGGTGACAATGGAGAGAAAGTGGGTGATAGGATGGAGTAACACGAAAGCGGTAGGATGGACAAGGTCAATCATCCGGGACCTGAAGGCCTGGCTGAGCTGCTCACATCGAACAACTGATTATCATGTCACACACTGGCTGAGCGGGCATGGATGTTTTGGTGAATACCTGCACCGTATAGGTAAAAAGAAGGAGTTGGGTTGCACCGATTTCGGTGCCGATTTTGACTGCCCGGATCACACTGTGCTGCACTGTGAAAAGTAGGAAAACGTTAGACAAGAGGTGTTTCCTAGAGTGCAGTCGTCTGCCGAACTTCTGGACTGGATGCTGGATAAGTCCGAAAATTGGAGGAAGGGTTTTGCAGCCGTAAAAAAAATTGTCAAATCCAAAGAAGAGGCAGATAGAGCTGCGAATGTCTAAAGACAAAAGATACAAAACACATAAAAGAAAAGATTAAGAGGAGGGTTTTTTAGTGGGTACCCGAGGACAGTCTCCTCGGAAGTCCTACAATACCTGGCCAACCAACCAAAGGCCAAGTGTATATAAAATATTTTTCCCCTTCAGCCGCGCCTGCCTAAAGTAGGTTGAGCAGACGGTACCAGGCAGGGACACACATAAATCGGCGAACACAAAAAAAAAAGAGCTAGAGGGCTAGAGCCAAAAATTTCGCTTCTCCTTTGCGACATGTTTATTTAATGTAAGAGGTATCTACGTTCCCGCTCAGGCGGACACCCTAGTGAATACATGGGTGAAAGTTGCCAATTGTTGGGAAATTGTCGTTATTGATAATATGGATAAAAATTTTTTAGTCGAAGATGTTGATATGACGATTCGAAATCACGACAGGCGTACACCTGAGTGAATACAAAAAAGAATAAAGAGGTCTAAAATTTGGGCAAAAGATTGTCATCGATATTATGTCTGCCGTTTTTACCACGTTATGTTGGACGCTGGAAAAGCCTAAATCCGAAATGGAGGACAGCTGGATGGATAGAAGTGGCGGAGAAGTGTAAAGGGTGCCAATATTAAAAAAAAAAATCGTCATCGTATGATCCTAGAAGAACACAATTCAAAGCATTCTAATAGTATGTGTATTGATGTTTTGTCTTTTTTCCCACAGAATCTGCACTTTGCTTTGTCTATCAATCCTAGTTTTTTAATATGTCCTCTTAATCGGCAGTTATTATTCCGGTTGTTCCTGGGAAGTTGTTTTTTCACAGAGGTTTAGACAGTTGAAGGATCTCTTCTAGTTATAGTTTCTCAGCAGCATCTTAGTTTGTCTTAGTTCTTCTAGATCCGCCCTGTACTTGGAATTGTCACTATCCACTTCTTTTCTTAAGTTTTATAAGACTGTACTACTACTAATTCCACAAGATGGTTCTGGTCCCAAATATGGGGTTTCAGCTCCTTTTGCTAGCATATCTACTGTTTCGTTTTCTTCTATTTTTATGGGTCCTGGAACCCATAGAAAGGTTAATGTGCGTTATTTGGTCCTTGTTCATTTAGTTTGCCTAGTCATTCCTAGACCATCTTTGAACTGATTGTGTGTGAACTAAGTGCATTTGTAAGTTTCTTTTAATAAATTTAATGTAATTAATTTTAAAGCTGCTAAATTTAAATCTAATAATTAAACAAAATATTTAAAGTGGCGAGTTTAAAAATGAAAAGATTTTAGAAAAAAGCTACATTAGATTAAAACTTTATTAAAAAAAAGGGTGTGGCAGTCAGTGGGACTGCCGGCAGAAGTTATACTTCTATGCACGCGCCCGGATTCATAAATTTTTATGCGAATCAACTAGGAAAATCATTATATGATATTCGTGTTCAGCGACCTCAAATTTGCATAATATTTCCTGGATACGAGGTCCGTCTTAAGTACCAGGTGTTTCGGACACCTTCGCCATTATCATATTCGTATTCAGCGACCCAAAAAACAGCTGAGTTCCAAGTGTAATTTTGTACAGAATTTACATACTTAAACCACCAGGAGAAGAGGTAAATACTCTAGGCACCAAGTGCCGCGGAGACTTTCGACATCATGATATTCTTGTTCAGCGACCCCAAAAACCCCGAGTACATAAATTGAACCCATTTGGAATACTTACCGAGTTGTAATTTTTCTATCTATTGTCTGTTCGGAATGCACTTTTCGACTATTCTTAAAAACTCTGTTTATGTAGCCAACAACCTCAAAAGCATAGTGCAGGATATAATGCAATCATGTGACGGTAGTATGGACTACAATACAATACTCATTACTGAATATTATTATTAATATTATTAATATAAATACTAAACTTTATATGTTTACTTACGTGACACAATTATAAAATAATCTGTCAAACATAATGTACTACGTCACTATGATATTCCAAAACATTAGCTCAGACTGTTTTTTGTATATCTATCTCTTTTCAATGTACTGAATATTTAAACGGTATTTAAAGGACTTATAGTTATGACTAAACATGTGGTAAACATTTCATCTTTGTTTTTACCGACCAATATACCTTATATGTGTTTCTGTCTCTCTCTTACTCACACCATTACATATGCAATGATTTTTCCCAGTTAACCTCACACAAATCCAGTGCATGTAACTTCAATAAATAAAGTTAAGAAAGGTAAAGTTAGACAATCTTAGATTTCTACAACTATATTGCTTACCATATCCAATTTTGCATGTGCATGTGTATTTGAAAGCGTACATTTACTTTTAAATTTGAGTAATGATTTCATTAACATAAAACTAAACTTAAAAAACATTAATACCTTTATATTGACAGTTTTTGAAATTTCGTATTTTTGCACATTTTTTTAAACTAAGTATCGTTGAGTGAAAAACTTAAAAACTAACTGATTAAAATTTTGATAGACAAAATTATATTAGTAGATAGGTATTCTAATTAATTTCAACAAATAATAGTATAATTTCATCCTCTGTCTAGACACTACTTAAACTAATATTATTATAAGTATACCCAATAATCTGAAAATACCACAGCTCTAGCATTCTTTTATTATTTTCATTTTTTGAGTTCAATTTGATCAATTTGTAAACAATTTAAAGCATAGCGCTTCAATGGGCTCAGAGCGCAGCCGTTCTAGAATTCCAATGGTTGAATCAATTTTAATACCTTTCGTTTTAATCAATATGTTTTTTTTATTAATTTTTAGCTAAATTATTTGCCTTTATAACCTACTTTGCAGGTAACAAAGAAAAGTACTCTTGTGTAATTTTATAGGAGGGAAAACAAAATGTTTTTTGTTTCGTTTAACCTTAAAACACTCTGTTTGAAATGAAACAAAATTTAAAAGTATGTAATCGTCAAGACTTCTCTTTTTCGTCAGTTTGTTTTTTGTTTCATCTTGATATCTTAATATTCATTGGAGATACACAGTCTTAAGGAAATCGTTAACAATTTAAAGCAATTTTCATTTACAGCGGTTCTTTACAGATAATTTTATAATAATTATTAACACGTTTTTAAAATATTGTTGTTATTGCTAATTTCATTCGATAAACATAATTATTGTTTGTTATCAATTACTTAAGTAAAGATGGTTTTAAGTCCAGAAACTGTAGCGACGAATACCTACTTATTTAAGCCAAGATGATAGAAACCAAAGTTATTTCGCTGACGGATTTAGTTGTTCACGAAGTAAAGTGCAGCGTGTTTACACTCGTTTTCTCGAGACAAGCTCACGCAAAAGACTTCCCCAGAAATAGGCCCTTGTATAAAGACATTTAGATGAAATGATCGTTTTATTGTAAATTTGTCATTAAGGGTCGTAAACGTTGGTTAACGAACTGAAAAACGAAGATTATGTGCAGCAAATCTAATATCAAGAATAGCTGCTGCCGAACCAGAACTAACAAGAGAGCATCGTGTCACCAGGCAGCGATTTGCTAGAGATCACTAAAAAGATAAGAGGTATGTGTTATTTTCCGATGAATCAAGATATTGCTTAAGATCTCCAAAATGCTGAGAAAGTCTATGGCGTCAAACAGGTGAATGTTACGTTGAATGTATTGTGAGAGTCGCAATTTCTATGGAATCAAGCAGAGATTTATATCTTGATCTCAGAAAAGCTATCAATTCTGTAAGGTACATAAAATATAGCAGTTTATGTTGTTCCACACGCAGAGTTGGTAAGAGCTTCTTCTGATGCACGATAACACGCGTCTTTATACAGCTCTAATATTTAAAGAATACTTAAATAATGCTAGCATTGTCGAGTGGGAATGACAACCACATAGTCCAGATTTAAATCTTATGGAACACGTTTAGGATATTCTCGGTAGACGAATTTGAAGCCTGGAACCTGTATCCAGAACTCTAGACAAATTTCGACCAGCATTTCTGGAATAATAGGCAGATATTAATTTTGGCTTCGTATTTCATTATTATGTGTTATTGTTTAATTAAATTAGGTTTGATTTTATAAGTCAAATTAAATTAATTTATAAATTAATTTAAATTGTTAGTTTTTTCTTGAACTCTCTGTATCTTCAATGAAAATTAAGAATTAAAACAAAAAACAATCTATCAAGAATAAAAACACAGAGTGTTTCCAACCCAAGCCAAAAAAACAATATTTTTTTTCGTCGTAAAAAATGGCATTAAAGGACAATTTTGTTTACTTTAAAAGTATTTAAAAATTTTAACAATCTAGCTCCAATTTTTTGAAAATATCGTTAAAATCTTCTGAAAACAAAAACATTACCATACAAACTGCCGGTTTGTGTGCACTGACTTTTAAAGTAAAACTTTTTAATATTTGATACAATTTTTAAGGTCTACTACTAACTTTTCTAAATAAATATAAATAATGACCCTACTAGAGATTTAAATTCCAACTGTGTTTGGGATGGTTAATAAAGTACGTAATATTTTTTTGGAAAATATAAATACATAAATTCTTAATTTAAACCAGATTGCTGTTAAAATTTAAAGAAAAAACACAAAAAGTAAAGGAATTAGAAGAAGAGAATAAATACATAAAACAAAAGATAGAAAAACTGAAGCGAGAAAATAAAGCAAATAACATTACCTATAATTTACGGAGCACCCAAAACAATTCAAAGTGACGACTCATTGAAAAAAGAAATTAAAAGCTTTGTTGGCGTAGACTTAGATACTCCTGACATAAAAAAAATTATTTTCTTGGAAACTCCCAATCTGCTCGCCTGAAAGTTGAACTAAACTCTTACTTAAAGAAAAAAGAAATCCTAAAAAATCGAAAAAGACACCAAAACAATAAATTCTCAATAACAGAAGATTATACCCAATATCAAAGAGAAGAATACAAACTATTAAAAGGATTTTTAAACAAATATAAATCAACAAAAAAGCAATGCTTTATACAAGGAAATAAGTTGGTTATAGTTAATAAAAAATACACCCTCGAAGAGCTTCAAGTACTTGAGGAAGAGGATCAAAAAGATACCTCAGCTCAAAGCGCCCTACCTACACCAACAACCTCGTACCAATCAAATCCTGTTTTTAAAAAAAAATTGTACCTCCAGAGGCCAAGGAATCAAAGCCAGAAACACCTGTCTTCTATCATTAACGATTCACGTATTTCAAAACCTCAATTAAGCGACATTGCTACGAGAACCCGAGCCAATTCGAACAAATAAGGAAAAAGTGATAAACATTAATTTTATCGTTTAAGTTCAACTTTTAATAAAAATATCAAAAAATTTAATTTGCGGAAATTGTTTGGTATTTACAAAGTTTTAATTTAGTAAATTTTAAGATATTTTATTTTCTCCAGATCTTAACCTTAGGTAATTAAAAACAAAATATTTTGATAATTCAAATCATTGTGTCAGTATTATCTACAAAAAAAAAATTGATAAATTTATCAGAGATTTTACTTCATTCGATACACTGGAAGTAAACACAATCGAGGAACTAAAAGATCAGTTTCAAAAAATCATTTCAAATCGAAATTTTACTTTATTACAACAAAACATACGAAGCGTTAACAAAAATCTAGACGAACTTAAAGTTACTTTATCAGAAATAGATTATTCCTTCGATTGTATTGCACTGACAGAAACATTTATTATTAATGATATAAAGTTCTTTAATTTACCGAATTATAATTTGGTTTATAATCAGGGAAAAATAAATAGTCTTGATGGCCTTTTAATTTACCTGAAAAATGATATCCAATTTAAAAGCAAAATTGTGTATATTGGTAACTTTAATTTCCTTCAAATAAAAAAAGAAAATAATGAAAAAGATACAAATTTTCTCCTATCCGGAATTTACAGACACCCCTCTACAAAAGAAAATGTTTTTCTTGCCTGTCTTTATAAATATCTAAAACAGATAAATAATAAAAAAACTAAAAACCATATATTTTTTGGAGATATAAACATTAATATATTGGATCCTGACGACTCCTCAGGATATTTAGATATTATGGCAGAATTTAATCTCACTTCCCTTATAAATATACCCACCCGAATGAAAACGTGCTTAGATCATGTCTTTTTGCAAACAAAAAATTCAAATATAGACAACAATTTTTTAGCATTAACATTTGATTCCATGATCACGGACCATAAAGCTACTAAGTATAGTCAGATTAAAATTGGATCAGTCCTTCACTTCAAAAAACGATCACAAAAAGTTCATTGAATACATAAATTATAACACATTAAGACAAAAATTAAATAAAATTGATTGGAGGCCTTTTTATAATTTAAATGACATAAACTTAAAAACCCAGTATTTTACTCAAATAGTCAATGAAAGCCATACAGTACTGACGTCAAGAAAATCAAACAAATTCAAATGAAGAGAAAAGACTGGATTTCGCAAGGCATAATTAAATCTATTGCTACAAAAAATCAGCTCTATAAAGAGTATTTAAAAAATCATAATCCCATCACCCATTCAAGTTATACCAAATACCAAAACAAATTAAATAGAATTGTAAGAGAAGCAAAAATAAATTTTTACAACAATAAAATAACAAAAAATAAGGAAAATTCAAAAAATTTATGGAGAATAGTTAAAGAAACTGACGTACCCGAAAAAAAGTTGATATTTCTGAAATACTTTCTAAAACTAATAAACTTTTAAAAAGTGAAGAAGAACAGGCAGAAGCTTTTAATCTATACTTCTCAAAGGTTGTTAAAAATTTGGCATCCAAAATACATTCCCCACCCTCACCCGCACCCAAATACAACCCTACATTACATTCATTTTTTCTGGAACCTACCGACACAAAGGAAGTTGCTCAAACCATAAAAACACTAAAAATGAATAAATCACCAGGTTATGACAGCATTAAAAGTGAGACAGTTAAGGAAATAGGAAACGAAATACCCGCCCCACTTACCCTTTTAATAAATACAATATTTGAGACTGGTATATTCCCGGCTGAATTAAAAAAATCGGTAGTGATCCCTGTTTTTAAAAAGGAAGCAAAAAATAAAATGATTATTTATCGACCCATCTCCTTAATAACCACTTTTGCAAAAATTGTAGAAAAAACGCTTAAGACTAGATTGGAAAAATACATTGCAGAACACAACATTGTTAGTCCTAATCAGTACGGTTTCCAAAATGGCTTGTCTACCACCAATGCTGCATGTCGCTTAACAAATGTGTTGTATTATAACATTGACAATTGTTTACCAGCTATCTGTCTTTTCCTTGATCTGGCTAAGGCCTTCGACACTAGATGTCATGTACAGATGTTGGAGGTTTTGGAAGTAATTGGGATTAGAGGAACGATATTAAATTTATTTAAAAGCTATTTATGCGACAGAAAGCAATCAGTTAAAATTAAAAATTATAAAAGCTCTGATAAAGTTATTAAATACGGTGTTCCTCAGGGTACTATTCTTGGACCAACATTATTTTGGCTTTATATAAACAAATTGTTGCTTACCAATGAAATAAAAGGTGAAGTAATAAGTTTTGCAGACGATACTTTAGTTACATACTCAGCCAAAACTTGGGAAATCTTAAAAGAGCTTTGTGAAAAAGATCTAATTAAAGTATTCAATTGGTTTTCGCATAAAAAACTTACAGTTAACATGGAAAAAACAGTAGCCATCCCATTTACTAGTTACTCAAATAGCTTACAAGATTTCACTGAGCTTACTATAAATAATCATGGACACTGTTTAAAAATTTATATTAAACATCAGATTAAATATCTAGGCGTAGAAATTGATTCTTATCTAAGATGGGACAAACACATCAATAATGTTGCAAATAACTTAAGGCTAGTTCTTTATAAATTTAAATACATGAGGAAATGCCTAGATATTTCTCACTTAAAGATACTATATCATGCATTCGTTGAATCACGTTTGTCATATGCTATTCTAGCTTGGGGATCAGTTTTACCGACGTATCTAAAAAAATTCAAATATTACAAAAAAAAAATATAAGAATTATGTATTGTAAAGAAATCACTTACCCTTCAAACCAGTTATTCGAAGAAACAGGTACCTATACTTGATATACGAAAACTTTATATCTATAACATTATAAATTATTTATATAAAAGAAGATCCACCATTCATGAAATCGAGCACTCTTATGAGACTCGAAATAAATATTTAGGAAACACAAGAATACCTACTACCAAAAAGGCTCTAGGGCAGAGAGGATTATTTTACTTGTCAAATAAGGTTTATAACTTTCTGCCGGCCACATATAAATTATACATACGGAAGATAAATTCATACAAATTATTTAAGTCCAGAATAAAACATTTTATCTTAATTACCGATAGACACGTCTTGCACACCTTAGTAGTTAATATTCAGATATAAATAAAATCAAATGAACGGCAATGTACAATAAATATTTTTCTTTTTCCTTGTGAATGTAACAAACACAGTCGGCCCATGCACAAACCTACGGTTTCTTATGGGCTTCTTGTGTTTATTTGCTTTCAAACCTTTATTCTTTATTTATGATTATGATTATTATAATTTATTATTATTATTTATATTTATGGAACTATGATCATTTATATTTATGTAAATTACTAAGTAAATAAACATTATTATTTTTTTCTTAATATATATAAATTACGTGTCACGTTGTTTGTCCGCAATGGACTCCCAAACTACTTAACCGATTTTAATCAAATTTGCACACCGTGTGCAGTTTGATTCAACTTGAAAAATAGGATAGCTTTCATTTATAGTCGCAATATTATTTTATTGTAAATTATTTGTTTATTGAATTGTTATTATATTAAATATGACATTATCATTTTAAAAGTTTTGATGTAAAGTCTTGGTAGCTAATTTGGATCAGCGGCGATTATGACATTTCGGTTGGGTTATGGTAATGGGATCGATTACGCCAGAGGGAATTTTTTTTTTTTTTTTGTTTTTACATGTGAAAACAGTAATTATTATTTTAATTTAACTGTTAATAAAATAAACTATTTTAGAAAGTTTTTAGATACAACTACCCTTGATTTAGTTAACAAGGAAACAATCCTCTCTATGATCAATCACAGCGTTGCATGACTTAATATTTTTGCAATATCAAGGATGCTGTTCATTGTTGAGATGACACTTAAATTCAGTTTTAATTATTGAAAAGTTTTAACATAAAAAGTTGTGGCATGTGCTTTGAAACTATATAGTTTAATAAACTGGGCAACTATATATTGCATGTTCACGTGTAGGGAAACCGTCGAATCTGTTTGTGTTAGCTAAAGACAGGTTAACCAAAAATATTGTGTTCCGATTAGTGCTAAATTAAATTGAAAATAAAAGTAATTACCTATAATTTAAAATAATAAGTATTATTGTTAAAGATTTAAGACTATCTGCCCTACCTACCTCATTCATGCATAAGTTAAAGTGTTACATGTTATTTACTTTGTAATGCCACATAAGTGATAGGGTAGTTTTGCCCTACATATTAATTTATTAATTTCTATTTTATTGTATTGTTATGTATTACATTTTACCAGGTCAAAGTCATTACTTTAGATCTTGGCACGTGTTTAAATAGTTTAATTTTGATTCTCACGTAGAATATGAATTGACTTTAAAAGCAGGTTGTTGAGGTCAGACACCCTTTGGGGTGTCCCTAAAACAGACCCTGGGGTCTGAGCAATTGTGACTCTTGACGTATTTTCGTGAGTAAGTGTGACATGCCACCGTGTAATTTATTTGGTAAGACTCCCTATTCTTAATGTTTATCACTCATTCTTATTGCTTATTTATTCGTTAATATATTTGTTGTTTGTTTCCTGTTGTTTATCTCATCTTACCCTTGGTTAGTTTTCTGCCTTCAGCAGGATACCTGGCCGGGAGTGCCTTTAGTAAGCTACTCCTCATCCTATAACACTAAGGCACATTCTCTCAAATCTCTCCAGGCGTGACAGTAATATACTCATTTGTTATAAACTTCAATAAAAATAATAATAAATTTTAAAATTCTTTTGTATTGATTTTTGCTTAATATCAATCCAGTGAATTTTTATACCCGCTTTAACGTTTCCGTCTTCATTCGTAAATAATAATTTCATTGTATTAAGGGGTTGCAGTAGTAGAAAATCTGTCATGGAGGTCGCCATATTTTTTACAAATGGCATCTATGTAAACAAGCATGGTGGTCCCCATGACTGATGTTCTACTACTGTTCCTCTTAAATAGATTACTACAATGTAATAAGTATAACAAAAACCTTAGCCACAGCAACGCGTGGCCGGGTCAGCTAGTTATTATTATAAATTTATAACAATATACCGTAAATATTGCTTAGATTAAAATACATCCTTTTTGTTTCGAATTTAGTCATATAAACTTAATCTGTTTTTTTTTTTTGGTTTTTCCATACTCCCAAAATTCTGGAAGCAAGGTACCTATACAGTTTTTCTCTCATTTATTCTTATTTAGCAAACAATATAAACCCGTACTTGGTAATGTTTACAAGAAAATTCCATTTGTTTCTACATAATACTTTTTTTTTGCTTCGCATAGACCCATTCTCTCGTTTATTTATTCCTGGTGTTTGTTAAAGATATACACGCATTCAAAACAAATGTCTAATATGATTTTTTTGGCAAAGTATTTTTAATAAAGTACAAAAATGTACATTTAAAATTTATCAACGTATGAGAAATTCCATCAAATACATTTGATACCTAAGTACTTTTATTCTTATACAAAGTTACATGAAACGTTTTTACTAAATACGAAGAGTTTTTAGAATTTAATGTTTATAATTATGTATATAGATTTGATAATAAAACAAAAATTTTTATTAACAAGTGCCTTTATTGTTAGCAATAAAAAATTATTTTGTTTAAAATATGGCCACTTTTTATTACTGGTAATCTAAATTTTAAGATGCAACTTTTAAATTTGAGTAACACCAGATAATATACCAAATTTTTAAATCTTCATTTTGTAACAGATCTCTGTAGTAAAATGTTAATATCTAGTTGCAGTACTTTTAATTTTTTTATATCTATATCTTTACCGTACTGAGCTTCCTATAAAATATTATAAAATGAAAATTTTCTCTTCCCTCGTATTTTGTCGTTGGAAAGGCTTCATTATTCTCGACCAGCTACACAATCTAATCCCCAAATCTCTCATTTCACAGAAATGAATCCTGTAATAAAGCAACGCTCTTCACTTCTCTCACCGCTCTTTCTCTGTCACTGAAAATCAGAAGTGGAACAAAAGGAAACTTTAGTATTCATTAGACAATGGTGGACATTGGACAGTTCATAGACGTTGGAATGGAAACGAACAATAATAAACTTTTTTAAATGGTACAGAATATTAATATTAACAAATAATACAACAATAGCAATAGGTACCTTTTAATACTCTTTAAAACTTTTTAAAAGATATAGATAGATATTAAAAAATATTGATTTTCTGTTTATTACGTTACTGAATCCAAAAGCGATAAGAATATTAGTGCAGTCATCTTAACAAAAAATATGTAAGAGTCTCGCAATTCAACATACCTACTCAGCTAGAACCTCGTATAAACTTCTATTTTGACATTTTAAAACTTGTCTCAAAATTCACATATCGTCAAAGTGTAAAAAAATGAGTTTTTGACCTTTGAACTCTGATATTTTAAGAAGATAACAACTCACAGTAAGTGAATTTTAAGACAAGTTTTAAGATGTCAAAATACAAAAAAATTCAAAAAGAGGTTGACCTTAAAGGCCATCCTTGGAACTTCCCGCTAGTTTTAACCGCAAAGCTATAGTAACGTGACGTATTTTGACTTTTTTAAAATGTTTAAAAAGCCATAACTTTAAGTAACATTTGAAGTTGAATATTTACCTATCCCGAGCGTAAACGCAAATGGGATTAGGCTCAAAAATTACATATTTAAGAATTTACGAACAGTGTAACATGTATTTAAAATTGCTGCTTTTTGCAAGTCAATAAAAGAGTTTTTATAAAGACCGGGTTTTTTAAGACTGTCTTAA
This sequence comes from Altica lythri, assembly GCA_964028335.1. Lineage (NCBI taxonomy): Eukaryota > Metazoa > Arthropoda > Insecta > Coleoptera > Chrysomelidae > Altica > Altica lythri. Next base: position 20,370,597 of record OZ034802.1, on the reverse strand, counting down.
AGACTTCTGGGGATAAGTCCAGTTGATCATACGATGATCGGCACCACCTCCACTTTTTCTGCATGCCACATCTGTCCAACTTCTATAGCAAGATCGGTGTACTTTGCTATCTTTGCATTATATTTGTCCAAAATATTGTTATTGTTTGGAACTGCAACATCGAATAGCAGCACCGATTTAGCTTTTTTATCCACCACCACGATGTCGGGTCGATTATTCGTCACCTGTCTATCGGTGATAATGGACTTATCGTAGTAGAGGCTAATGGGGTGGTAGTTCTTAGTCTAATTTATTGCCTTTTTTAAAAATAGGTGTAACAAAGGCTGTTTTTTACACTGGCGGGAGAATACGTGTTTTAAAAGATAATGACATAATCAGAGATAGAGATGAAGCAAAAATATCAATACATTTATTTAAAAATAAAGAAGACATCACGTTCAGGCCAGCAGACGAATTATTTTTTAAATTAAGAAGATGATATCTGACTATTTTAAAATGCATAAATTATAATTAAATTGAGAATAGCGCAGAAAGGCTGTATAGGCTGCACTCGAACTGCGCTGGTTAATCCTCTTATTCTGTAGGTATGCATAATTAATGCATAGATCGAACTGCGCCGATAAATTTTAATTTCCATTATATTTACTATATACCTGTTATTGAAACCTTTTAACAAATTACATGTTCCTTGGATTATTATTTTTTGTAAACGTTCTACTCTTATCTTGTAATTTTTTGTCAATTTCGTCATTGACACAATAATTGTTCTTATAACAATCCCATCGTAAACTCACGTTTTTCGTATTTTGCAAACCCCTTTTTTTTATAAAAACCCTTATTTTTACCTCTCCTTATTTATTCATTCTAAGACAATTTTGATAATTTTTTGAACTCGACAAAACAGTAGTCTCAATTATTTAGTTTGAATTTTTCTGTCGTTTAAAATAAGTCTCTCGAATTTCACTAGTCTTCCACGGACAGCGTGGTTCGATTTAAGATGCATACCATGCAAGAGTACAAATTTCGAAAAACTGAAGAAACGTCGCGCGGTGTAAAGTGGCGATGTACAGAAAAAAAGTGTTCGTCTTCTATCTTTTTACATACTGCTATGTCAGTGGTGCTGAAAACTAATCATGAACTTCCCAAAAATTTGACGCGTGAAAAAGTGTCCAATAGTGTCAAAAGAAAAGCTATGGAAGTCGTATCAGAGAGGCCTCTGAAGTTGATAAGGAATGAAATCACTCCTGCAGATGTTTCAAATCTAACAACAACTGAAATCAACTACATCAGAAATAATGTAAATTATGCCAGGAGATCTGTACTGCCCGGTCTTGCCAAGGATATCGATGATTTCCAGTTTTAATTAAACACAATGGATATAAAATCTATCCAAAACGATAATTATATGTTGTGCAACAATAAAGTTAGCAAGATAGTCGTTTTATCTTGCAAATCTAATTTAGAATTTTTAACAACGTGCGAAACAGTATTCGTTGATGGAACTTTCGAGTATTGCCCGAAATATTTTACGCAACTGTTTTCAATTCATGAACCTAAAAATGGGCATTATATTTCAGCAGTGTTTTGTTTGCTTCCTAATAAAAGTTGCAGTACGTACAAAGAAACGTTTAAAAGTGTTATTGATATATGTGCATCAAATAATTTAAATTTTTAACCAAGTCAAATAGTGTGCGATTTCAAAATAGCGATTCATCAAGCTATAATAATTATTTATGAAACAGTTCGTGAAGTATGCTTTTTGCGCACGCATGCGATGTTTAGAGCACGAGCGAAGCGGGTGCTATATATCGCATAAGTGCGCAAAAAGCACTTTACGCACAGTTTCATACAATATTTTATCTACGATAAATAATTATTTATCGTAGATAAAATATCAAATAAAAAATAATTACAAGAAGGCCATTTATTTTTTAATTCATTCACAAGATGGGTACTAACAAAATTATACCTTTTAAATTTGAAAATTCGAACTACAAAACTACAAGACTTTTGTTGAAATTTCATGCTCTCATAGCAACACCATGACAACGCGAACGCTAAGGGTATTTGATTATATAAAAGTGTGCCAAAAACAGTGCGAAAAAGTAAATCCCATTTAAAATACATTGTTACTTCACGCACTGCTGTCTATAATGACAGTTTTCACGAATTTAAAATTGATACATAATATGAGGCAGAGTAGATAAAAGTAATTTTCAAACATACTACCATTAAAGGATATCCATTTCATCAGATCCAAAGTTGGTGGAGATAAATTCAAAAATTGGGTTTAACAGCCGAATACAAAGACAATTCTTCAGAAGTGGGAAAGTGGTTGCATTTGACATTTGTTCCTTTAAAGCCCGAACATGTTGGAGATTTTTTCGTTTTTGACTTAGTTTCAAGTATGCCACAAAATGACAAAATTACGAAGCATGCTGATTATTTAATTGAAAATTATGTTAGTGAAAGTGTCGTATTTCCTCCAATGCTATAGGCAAGTCCGTGTTTGGATGATCAAACGACAAATGCCTGTGAATTTTTTCATAGTAAATATAATTCCTATTTTTAATTAGCTCATTCTAATATTTATGTTTTTATTGATATGTTGAAAAATATTAAGAATGATACATACATAAAAATAAATAGCATCAAGAAAAATATTAAGCCACGTCAATGTAATAAAAAAATTATCGCCGAAGAAAGCTGTATGTTAAAGAAAAAATTAAGTTATGTTTATTACAACAAATTTCTTCGAGAACAAAAATAAAAATATACGAAATAGAAAGAGAAAATATTGGTTGGCGAATGAGTCCATGCAAATCGGGTACCTACACTTTCAGCAGAAAATATGATCAGTTAATGAGAGCTTAAAGGTTGTGGAAATAATTTAAAATGGTAAAACTGTTGTATCGAAATTATTGTTGTGTAGAAGAAACCCCAATTAGTCTTCTTTATTCGTACAAAATAGTTGTCTGAAAAGCCATTTTCTATTTAAATATCTTTTATACAATCTTGGTTGCGTCAATTCTTATATTCTTTATTAGAGACTTTGTAATATTAGCTGTATTACAAATCCCGTTACAAAAAGACAATATACCCTAACGAAAATTATGTTTTGTATAGAAGAGAAGCATTCCATTGTTCAAGAAATTAAGTTATTTGACTAATTAAATTTTTGATATATAAACTTGGAGAGATACACTTGTATAAATTTCGGGATGTGTTGCACTAATGCCAAAATTTATTCATGTTGCTTATGTAATAATAGAGGAAGTCATGTCAGGCCAAAACCGAGATGTGAATTGGTGTCAACATTAATACTAAATTCTTTCTCTTTAGTTAACTGATTATTTTGGGATATAGGTACCTCATGCGATTTCCAAAACATAAAAAGTATTTAAACAAAAAATTGACGTTAAGAGAAAATGGAAAAAATGTCGCACTCAGAAGAAGTTGAACCTGCAATTTCTACCAATACGGGGTAGCTCTCCAAACTCTTCAACCACAGATGCCCTAGTCAGCTTTTTTATCGTTCTGTTTCAAGTCAGGTATGCATGACTTTAATAAGAAAACGAGATGTTAGATTATTTGTCAAATCAACAATTTTTGTGCCTTGGCTTATATTTCATTTTTTTAGGAGACTGGAACCATGGATTTTTATTAACCTATTTATTTTTACATATCTGTCATAGCATTATAAATTTTAGAGAATGTACAAACAAGAAAAAGACATTAAAGAGATATTGAAAAAATGTCGCTACAGGCATGAGTCGAACCCACAACCTTTATCTATACGGGGTAACGCTCCAAACACTTTAGCCATGGTCTTTACAGACTACTGCTCTAACCACTTAAGTCATGGTTCTGCGTCTTCTAACGCCCAGCCTCATATAGCAATAGTTGCATTAGACAACTTTGACCATGCTAAAGTTGATGTATTGCCCTGACCCTTAAGATCCCCTCTACAGAACACGTATGGGATATTATCAGTAGAAGACTACCAAATTTACATTTCTCAAATTTATTTACATTTACATTTACCTTCTCAAACTTTGGCGACACTTCGGTATGAGGCAGAGGTAGCCTGGAATGAAATATTTTAGAAGGATAGTATTAGCTCATTACACTCATACCTAGATGCATTATTAAATAACTAACACACCGTGGTGCATTATAGGTAAAAACAATTAAACTCGGTTTAATTTTAATTAGATTGTATTAAAAACTTAATCATTTGGTAAATAGGACTTTCTTAATAATTATTTAAACAATTACCACAATAAAAATATGTTTACTGTGTCGTGACTTTATATTTAATGATATTAAGTATGTTTTAAATGAGCACATTTTTTTTTAATATAACATTTTTTTAGGAATGAATGTTCAGTACTCATTTCTATTTCTAGATTTTTTTTAATAAATATAACTTTTTTCAAAATTATTAAACAATTGGAAATGTTTCAATCAAAAAAATCAAACTGAACCATTTAAACTTTGCAGAACATGTTTCTAAATGATCCTTATTACATATTACAACCTAAAAACCTACAAAATATAAATTATAGGTTGCGTGCAGTTGCATGCTTTACGTTTAGTTTCAATTAAATTTTTATTCTATTTTGGATACATGAATCACAAAGAATTTGTCTTTAACATTTAATATATCTGAAACTCTGGTATATAAGTAGATCGCGTAATATTCAATTCATTTCCTGTTCAATAAACAAAACATGCAATAACTAATTTTAACAAAGTAACTCGTGCACAAGTCACATAACGTAAAGAATTGATTACGTACTCAGTATTCTCGACGAGAATTTAACGTTCTTATCGGGAAAAAAATGTGACTTCTACACGTAAACTTGCATTTCGTATTGAAATAATCCATCAACACAAAATGAATACTTATATTTTAAATAATCTTAATTTGTGTAAAAAATAACTAGCTCAAGTGTAAATTGTGGAGTAATCAAGTCACGAAGTGTGGCAAGGATTTAATTAATCAACTTTTTTAAATACTTGGTGACAACCCTCTTAACATTCTATTTTAAAAGTTTAACAATTATTTTAGTATAAATTAATGTATACTGAGAAGCAGCATTAAAATCTGTATTATTTAGTAATAATTATGTTTAACTACAGTTCTAGGATATCTGACTTATGAATCTTGTACTTATTATTAAACGTAATACATTATACTTATACCAGCTTCTATCTATTTATCGCTCATGGTTGCAAAACTAATGGCTTCGGGAAATAAAGTATCCAGTTATATGCATTATTTTTTAGATACTTTAGGCCTAGATAAAAAAATCTATATGTATTTTGCTATGATTTCAGCGGTTTTTTTTTTAATTTTCAAAATCTTATTGTTTTGGTTTTTTGATTATAAGTAAGAAGACTAAAATATAGGTTAAAATTTTATTAATTTATTTTTCATAATAATAAAACAGAATAAAATTGTGATTATTTAAAGTTGTAAAATTAATGTGTTGCTTTAAAACTGCAACATAACAAAAAAATTAATCTAGAAATTTTTTATTGTTCCCAAAACTAAATATTGTCGTCCTTAACAAACACTAAAATTAAAATTACAAATCCAAAAATTTTCAATTAATCTTTTAATTAGTTTAAAGATATGGTAAAAAAATCAAAAAAGCAGTTAAAAAACATAACGCAAAACCATGTAGCAAAATTAATACTAAATCTAAAAAAATTAGCATAACTTTTATAGGATTGCTAGTAAATAAAAGATTTTTTTATATTCGATAAGTTGACATTTTAGGAGGAACTTAATTTATAAAAAAAAACTGTTCTACGATTAGTTCACGCAAAGATAATTTTTAAATCACCAGTTTGTGTATAACAATAAAGGAACGTAAATGAGGTTAACAGAAAATATTATCCATGTAATAAATTTTTATTTTTTTTAATAATAAATAACTGCATTCTTAAACAAAAACGACAGAAATTATACACAAAATCAATATTAATTATAGAAAATAATAAAAAATATTTAAATAACTAGTTTTTTGTTTATGTTATTTTATTATCTTATACAGTATAATTTTTATGTTTTTGGTTAAACAATTATCGCACTTTAAACATTAACTTAAGCTACAAAAAAATATTGGATATTGGTCCCCAAGATGTCTATTATATAGTATTTTTGAAGTTATACTTCTATTCGTACACCCTGTAGAAAAAGATTGTGTAGAGTTAAATGGGAAAAATCATTACATATGTAATGGTGTAAGTAAGAGAGAGACAGAAACACTTATAAGGTATATTTGTCAGTAAAAACAAAGATAAAATATATACCACATGTTATTAGTCATAACTAGATATAAGTCCTTTGAATACCGTTTAAACATTCAGTACATTGAAAAGGAATAGATATACAAAAAACAGTCTGAACTAATGTATGAATATCATAGTGACGGACCACATGATTATTTGACAGATTATTTTATAATTATGTCACGTAAGTATACATATAAAGTTTAGCATTTTTTATTAATAATAATATTCAGTAATGAGTATTGTATTTTAAGGTTGTTGGATACATAAACAGAGTTTTCACAAATAGTGGAGGAAATAAAGCACCAAAACCTCCGAATTTTGTAACGTAAGATGGATCGGAATGCGGTTTTTTGCATTGGATTCGTTAAAGTATCAGGAAATTTGTCGCTATATTTTATTATGTAAAAATGGAAATTGCATTTCTGCATTCGAAAAGTACATTCAGACAATAGAGAAAAAACTTACAACTCGGTAAGTATTGCTGAAAATGGGTTTAATTTATATATTCAGGGTTTTTGGAGTCGCTAAACACTAATATCACGATTCCAAAAGTCTCCGCGGCACTTGGTGTCTAGGGTATTTACCTCTTCTCCTGGGGTTTTATGCAAATTCTGTACGAAATCAGTGCACACGTGGTACTCGGTGGTTTTTTTGAGTCGCTAAATACGATTATAATAATAGCGATGGTGTTCGAAACACCTGGTGCTTAAGACGGACCTCGTCTCCAGGTATTTTATGCAAATCAGATTAGGGCGCACCAGGTGTCCGTCGGGTGTTCGCCGGTGCCATACTTAAATTCAGCGACTCAAAAAACCCCCGGCTGTCAAGTTTCACTCCTTCCTCACATGAAGTTTAGGATAGTCCCACGAAGATGAAGTTCGTCGACGTTCCTTAGCTCTAGGTCTTCGGGGGATCAATTTGAACATCATAATCGTGATCAGCGACTTCAAAAACGCCTGGGTACCCAACTTGGGCCAATTTCCACTCTTATTTACAAAGTTATTGAATTTTCCAAAAGGCCTCTCAAAAAATACATTTTTCTAATGCATTTTTGGCTGCAGCAATGCCACTTGCGGTTTGCACCAGGTAGAAAGTAGGTAGAAATTGTATAAATAATTTTTGAAAACAAATGCAAAAAATCGCATTCCGATCCGTCCTATCCTAAAAGTTTTCATATTTTTGGCCTTTTTAGTGCTTCATTTTTTCGACTATTAGTCATAAAACAATAATCGGTAAATGTAGTAAGTTACATACTCTCTTCACATAATGCATACGCTATATTTTTTAAGATGTTTTTATTGACTAAAAAACACCGCAGTTTTTCATTTATTCACTTTATTTTTCTACATTTTTCAGCAAAAATCAATATTGTGTAGTTTTCGTTTAGTAAAATTAGCCAAATAATAACCGTATAATCGCCTAAAATATGCATAAAAAATTATAGTATTAAAATAAGACAAAAGCACTCAGAAAATGTTATATTACATACACGATCAAAAATGTAGTTTTGTGCACATCTGTATATGTTTGTCTTGGAAACTAATTATGTAGAATACAGATAAAACAAACGGTCAATGAGATAACTTACCCATTAATTTTTACTTTGTTTTAATTTCGACTTCTTGGCCATTTAAAAGTTTCGTCCGCTTATCTTTAGCAAAAACTTTTTCATTAACTTTTAGATCAAAAGAATCTAATTGCTATAGTTCTGTGTTTGGTTAAAAAAAAGTCTTTTGATAAAGAAGAATTAGTATTTGTTTTAAATTTTACCAGCGCAAGTTTCAAATTACTAAAAGAACTCTGTCTTAATGACACTTTAATTGAACTGCTTATTAAATAAATAATAAATCATTTTTTGAAGGAAAAAAATAGTCTATAACGGAAGTAATACAAGTACATATTTTTTTAAAATTTCCGTAGAAGATAAATTTATATGTGATATTGAGAAAATGATTTGATCAGATACAAATGTCGTTAAATATTACTTTAAAGAACTTGTAAGTTAAGTATCAAAATACAATTTAAATACCTAGTGGGTGATGCAGCAATAAAACACAGATTTACTCTTTTATGTATCCAAGCTCGACTGCAGTCCGCAATCATCTTCAGGGATCTACAATGTTTTTATTACAAATATTACAAAGATGTTAGTATATATAGGGGAGGACTTACAAATAGTTGAACTTCTATAGCCGCCAAATAATTACGTACAATAAGGCGTTCCACCGAATTAAAACAAAAAATATTCTATATGCTATATACTTCCAGTCAGGATAAAAATTTTCTTATTATCTTGATGTTGCAACATTTAATAAAAATGTATTTTTTTTAAATTAATTAAAAATAATATGTCCAGGTTTTTTAGCAAACCCATTTTTAATAATTTTTTCTAATATACTAAATTTATCATGAAATAAGTTTTATTCTATTATCAACTCGGTGAAGGTCGATTGAGGTTCGGATCTTCTACTATTATACATTAACACCACTAGTGGTCCAATTTATAATTAGGGCGCTTACATTAAAATAAATTTTACCGAATATAGGCCCGGAAACAATAGTCTGGTAAATTCTTTGATAAAACGATCCGATAGATTGTTACACATTTAAATTTATCACTAATAGAGAAATAAACAAATTTTTCCAAAGATATATTTGTTTATTTTTTCTTTAATATTACCATTTAAAATTTTACAAAGTATAACACTATATTGAAATATTGGACTACAGCAAATAAGTTTGTTACCTACTAATATGAGTTTTCTGGCTAGGATGCTTCAAATTCGGATAAAGAAGCTATTGTCATGGTTTTTTTTTTGATATTTGTGTCAAACTAAAGAAAAAATATTTTCGATTTCTGTTACTTAATAAAAGAAAAAGTATTTGTAATAAATATAACTTATAATCGTTTAACCCATATTTTTGGCATAATTATCACAAAAGTATTCATTTTTTCATCCAAAATTTTTCATGTTTAAATATTATTTATAAGAAAATAAATAACGTTGTCATATACGTAATTTTGTATTGTTATCTTCGTATCGCTTGAACTGGGAATTTTATTTAATTGCCTCCTGTGATAACTTATTTTAAAAACCAGTCTTCAAATATGTATATCAAAAGTTATGTTGTCATGGTAATCGAGACATGAATCACTTATTTTTTTTAGCTAATAGAGATAAGGCATTTCGAACCCATCCATCCACTGATCCAGTATGAAATATTGTTATTCTTTTTCCTCTATTAAGAGACTCCATCGTAACTATCTAACCACGTTTGATCTAAATAAATAATAGGGGTATGTGGTCTCGACGATAGGTACTGTTTAATTTTGTGTATATACCTGTATTCCGTTCGCTATATCCGTAAACGATATGATTCCATAACTACCTGTCTTTTTTGTATTTAAATCCTATACGTTTGCAAACACTTCCAAGCAGTTGTTCTGTCGCACTTAATTTCAGTGCTATCGACGTGAAGCCTGTCAACTAAAATATCTAGTGTAAATACAATTTGTACTTCATACAAGGCATATACCATCGACCGTCCAAAAATACTGTTATCCTGTCTTGTTTTTCTTGGTATAATAGGATTACTTACAATTTTTCTGGCTGTGAATAACGACTTCATAGTCAAAGTCGCAGTTTCATTTAAGGCTTCGTTACTATCCATGTTTTTTTACAACAATTTGAAGAACATTGACAATAATTTGTTTTGTATCAGTAGATAAATGTATTCGTTGGAGGTCTTCAGATTCTAATACTCGAATGAGATTACTTTCTTATCGATTTGGGTCCGATTCATCAGCTAGTAAAATTGTCCTACTATCCTCTGAACTCCAGGGAAACCACATTCATTAATGGTAAATAAAAGTGAATTTGGCTTACGTAGACTTAATGGCAAGTGTACACACTCGAAACAAATTATTTGTACAAACTGAACACTCAAACGACTTTATAACCAATTCAATCGAGGGCATATATTTTTAACTATTAGTTTATTATCGTACAACAACTCTTTACAGTTTAAAAAGATAAATTTAAATACATTCCAAGTATAGTTTGTTTATAGGTCAATTTAGAAGTTGGTTAAAATCTGTTTAAATGTTTCTAAATTTGTGAGTTTTATAATTAAAAAGTACGCTAAAGATGGGCCTGACCGATCAAACATTTTTTCAAATTTAAACTGTTTCCTGTTATTCGCAAAACTTTCCATGTTTCTAATATGAGTTTATTATGTAGCTGTTTGTTTATTGACATTTCACTTTACCTACAGTAGACTCGCCTACAAGCTGGTCCTGACAGCTTGTGTTGAGTATTTAAAATGGATTAGTTTTACAGGTGTTGTCAAAATGACTTTTACAATGAGACACTATATTTGTTAATATACTTTACATTGAACGATCAAAAATTGGAGACTTTAGAAAAATGTCACCTTTCAGACATCCCAGACTTGCCTTTTCCAATTACTTACCTACTACCATTAATGGCAAACTATGTTATAAATGACTAGTGTTTTTTAGATACAAATTTTTAAGCTGGCTGACGGTCTATTAAACACAGACGCGTCAGCAGGTTTGCCAACACACATTCGAGCGTTATAAAAGATGATTTGGTAAGTATGTGTCGAACGGTGAAAGACATAATTTCAACAATTTACTGATCTGTTGCTTCATTCAAATATACTGTTTATAAACTTTTTTTTTAGTTACACTGTAAGTTTTGGTGCGCGTAAAAATACGATAGAGAGATGTGAAACCCATTTTTGCAGTTCTCAGAAATGTAATTACATTAAAATAGTGACAAGCAGTAACTTGCAGAAAACGATGAACTACGTGGTGGTGTAAGTTACTTAAAGAAAATATTACAAGGTGTTCATGTCAATCCAGATCATAATCGCCTGAAATATATAAAAGTTTAAAACTATCCTTTTCTTGAATGACATAATTGTTACAAATGTCATAATTATATCAAATTTTGCCTGATCTTTTAGAAAACTTCACAATATACACATCTCCAAAAAATTAACGCTTCACCAAAAATTATAAAATATATTTTTTTATAAGAATCTCAATTATAAAATATTCTTTGTAAGCTTTTGGTATACACTGTTTCTTGTAATGCTTATATTTATTGATATTTTTTTGCAAAGTTCCTTTTTTTTCGAAAAAACAAAAATAATGCGAAAACTAAGAAATAATGCTCCCAAGCCGTACTATTACGCGAAGATGGTTGGAGCTACAGAAGAATAGGTCGTCGATTTAATGTGAATCATACAACCATCTCTCGAGTACTACAAAGGTTTCTGGAGACAGGAGATCATGCTTGCAGGGCAGAGCAAGGAAGAAATCGAATCACAACACCAATCCAGCATTGATTTTTAAAAATTTCTGCTCTAAGACAGCGATTTGTGACATGCCATAGCCTACAAATTCAACTACAAGAAGTACATGGTCTACAGGTTAGTGCCGAAACAGTTTGATTCCGCTTAAGAGATGCTAATCTAAGACCTAGAATTGCTGCCCGGGATCCTCTATTAAACGTACACCACAGAAGAGAAAGACTACGTTTTGCTAGAGAACACCAAAATTGGGTTGATGTTGACTGAGAACGTGTGCTCTTTACAGATGAGTCCAGATATTGTCTGTACAATAATGATAGAAGTATTCGTGTATTTCGACGGCCAAACGAGCGTTATAGTCAGTCCAACTTTTCAAACACCTCGTTATTTGGTGGACGATCCATTATGGTTTGAAAAGGTATCTCTTTAAATGGACGCAGGGACCTAGTGATCATAAATAATGGAAATATGACAGCAGACAGGTACATACAGGATATCTTACAAGAACATGTAGCTGCATATATTGGCGATAATTTCTGTTCTGCAAGAGAACGCTAGGCCGCATGCTGCACACGTTGTAAGAAATTAGCTGGAAGAGATTGGAATTAATAGTATGGAATGGCCATCCCGTAGTCCAGACCTTAATTCTATAGAAAACTTATGGGAAATTCTTGACAGGTGGTTGGGAGCATAACAATCATATTCCAGAACCTTGAAGAGGTGGGGAAGAAGTTAATTCAAATCTGGGAAGAATTGAACCAAAACGAAATAAGGCGGCTTATCTTAAGTATGGGACACCGTTGTCAGGAAGTTATTTGTGCAAGAGGAGGAAATACTCGATTTTGAAAACTTTTCTTCATTTTTTAGTTTGTTTTTATCGTCAATTTAAAATTTTCGTTTTATTTTTTTTTAGAATTTTTATTTAAGTTTAAATGAAGTTTTATCAAAGGTAATACCACGAGTCCTTAAAATTTTATCGATAAATTTTTAGTTTCCACGAAAACTTTTTTATTTGGCAAAAATACGAAAGTAAACTTCAGTTTGTTTGAGTAGTTTTGCCTAAAATAAAAAAGTTTGAGTCTGGAAAAGTTATCTAGTAAAATATTACAGGACGAGTGGTATTTGAGAAGATTATTTTTTGAACAATTCTGTACAAAAACTACTTTATTTAAAAAACTTCCTAGAACAACTTATTTTTTATAATTAACACAAACGAAATGCCGTTACCCCTCCTATTAACTTATCCTGTACACTAGATAGTATTGACAGTTGTCAGTTTTCGTGAGCGTCGTGAAAAGAGGGTTATAATTTGAATAAATATTTATTTTTATACCTATTTATACAATTATATTATTAAAGAGAAAATTACCAAAATAAAAATAATTAGGTATATCTATTTAAGGTTTACCTACAAGATCACATTTGCCTGTAGGCATATAAAAGTTTTAAATGCATGCAGGTTAGTTTTAAAGTACCTACATATTTGATTTTTCATTATCGTTTAGATGAATTTAATTGTGATAATAATAAAAGCAAAATATATTTCAGAATACTTAGATAATATAAATGAATGTTGATTTATAGTAAGGTACTTATAAACAAGAAAATTGATTGTTCAATATTGTTATTGAATTTTTGACAGTTCTATAATTTTATCAATACTAGTAAAACCACTAGTGGTTTTATCAATATAAACCGGATTGATTGGCTAGATTCAGCATAAAACATTGAAGATTAAGCGTTTTCATTGGACGAAATCACAAAATTGTGATATTTTGATAGGTGAAAAAAATAATCATTACAAAAATTATAGTAATAAGATATAACATAACTCTAAAAAAATTTTTTTTATTTTATTTCTTATTAAAAATAAAACCAATTTTGTAAGTGGTGCGGTAATCTTTTTAACCGACTTCAAAAAAGGAGAATTCGACCATATTTTTTTTTTATTTTTTTTTTTTTATGGATGTTACCGAATATCTCCGTTATCTATAACCCGATTTTAAAAATTCTTTTTGCATTCAAAAGGGTAGAGTGTCCCATTGGTCCCATAGAAATTTGGTTAAGGTCTGGTCATCAATATTAAAGATATTCAAGGAAATACGGAGAAGGGTCTCAGTTTGACCATATTTTTTTATATACGTTACTGAATATCTCCGGTACTTATAATCCGATTTGAAAAAATCTTTTTGCATTCAAAAAAGTAGAGTGTCCGTGTGGTCTCATATAAATTTAATTAGGGTCCGGTTATCAGTGTGGAAGATATTCCAAGAAATACCACAAAAATCAGCATTTCAGCTAATATCTCCGGTATTATAATCCGATTTTTAAAAATTCTTTTTGCATTCAAAAGAATAGAGTGTCCCATTGGTACCATAAAAATTTGTTTAAGGTCTGGTCATCAATGTGAAAGATATTTCAGGAAATAAGGAGAAGGATCTCAGTTTGACCTTATTCTTTTTATATATGTTCTAATATCTCCAGTATTTATAATCCGATTTGAAAAAATCTTTTTGCATTCAAAAAAGTAGAGTGTCTGTGTGGTCTCATATAAATTTAATTAGGGTCCGGTTATCAGTGTGGAAGATATTCCAAGAAATACCACAAAAATCAGCATTTCAGCTAATATCTCCGGTATTATAATCCGATTTTTAAAAATTCTTTTTGCATTCAAAAGAATAGAGTGTCCCATTGGTACCATAAAAATTTGTTTAAGGTCTGGTCATCAATGTGAAAGATATTTCAGGAAATAAGGAGAAGGATCTCAGTTTGACCTTATTCTTTTTATATATGTTCTAATATCTCCAGTATTTATAATCCGATTTGAAAAAATCTTTTTGTATTCAAAAGAGTAGAGTGTCCGTGTGGTCCCATAGAAATTTGATTAGGGTCTGGTCACCAATGTTGAAGATATTTCAAGAAATACCACAAAAATCAACAGAATAAGCTCTGCAGTTCAGTTAATTTGTTAATAATGATGTATAACATAAAAACATAATAATTATCCCATTACTGTCCCACTCTAAAGCCAAAGACCTCTTCTCACAAGGAGAAGGAATAAGCATTTAATCAAGTCTCTTGCTTACTGCGAGTTGGTAATTTCAGACAATTTACTCCACGTTTTATCACGATGTTTTCCTTTACCGTGCGTGCTTCGTGTTTTTAGGTGTTAGACAATTTACTTATGTCTCCAATAACTCACATTGGTACATATCGGGATTGATTTAAAAAATTCTTTTTGTATTCAAAAGAGTAGAGTGTCCGTATGGTCTCATAGAATTTTGATTAGGGTCTGGTAACCAATGTAGAAGATATTTCAAGAAATACCACAAAAATCAGCAATTCAGCGAATATCTCCGGTATTATAATCCGATTTAAAAATTCTTTTTGCATTCAAAAGAGTAGAGTGTCCCATTGGTCCTATACAAATTTGGTTAAGGTCTGGTCATCAATGTGAAAGATATTCCAGGAAATAAGGAGAAGGGTCTCAGTTTGACCTTATTCTTTTTATATATGTTACCGAATATCTCCGGTATTTATAATCCGATTTAAAAAAAATCTTTTGTATTCAAAAGAGTAGAGTGTCCTTGTTGTCCCATAAAAATTTGATTAGGGTCTGGTCACCAATGTGAAAGATATTTCAAGAAATACCACAAAAATCAACAAAATAAGCTCTGCAGTTCAGTTAATTTGTTAATAATGATGTATAACATATAAACGTAATAATTAGCCCATTACTGTCCCACTCTAAAACCAAAGACCTCTTCTCACAAGGAGAAGGAATGAGCATTTAATCAATTCTCTTGCTTACTGAGAGTTGGTGATTTCAGACAATTTAATCCACGTTTCATTACGATGTTTTCCTTTACCGTGCGTGCTTCGTGTTTTTAGGTGTGTTAGACAATTTACTTATGTCTCCAAAAACTCACATTGGTACATATCGGGATTGTTGGGGATTAAACTCAGTACCTCTTGCACGGTTATTGAAAGTCTTTGAAAATAGTACATCATGAATCAAGTAGCAACTAAAAATGATAAAATAAAAACTTTTTAAAAAAAATTAAACCGCCTTCAAAAAATTTGCTCTAAAAAGCCAGAAATAAAATCTTTATTTTTTAATAAAATTGGAACCAACTAGGCATCTGATTTCGATTTCCTTGAAGTCGGCTCCAATGGTTTATATCTTTGTAACTAACATTCGAAATCTAGATTAGTAGCAAATATTAAAATAGAGGGTAATTTGCCATTGGAGCCGACTTCAAGGAAATCGAAATCAGATGCCTAGTTGGTTCCAATTTTATTAAGAAATAAAGATTTTATTTCTGGCTTTTTAGAGCAAATTTTTTGAAGGCGGTTTAATTTTTTTTAAAAAGTTTTTATGAAGAAGTTTATTTTGTAATTAGTTTTTATAAAAGTATGTTAAAAAATTGATAAAACCTGACATCTAAACTTATCCTGTAAATTCGATTCTAGTAGTTCATTTCTGTGCTGTCTTTTGTTGTCAAGTTTTTAATTCTCTAGAAATATATCGATGGATATGACAGTCCCTTCGAGGTTTTCTACAAATTTCTATCACTGTTTGTTTTTTAGGATGGTGTTGATTATAGGATTTCTAACAAAGGAGTAGTGGATCTGACAGATAGAATGATAAAGATTCGTCTCGACACCATGAATTCACAAAAAAACACGGTCCAACATACACTACAATTTTGTCTTTGTCGAAATATATGAAACTGTTTTTTAAAATTTAAAAAGTATACAAACAAAAATATATTATATGACATAAAGGTGAAATTAAAAAATGTTACATCACGCAACCCTACCTTTCAATTTATCCTTAATGTCATTTAATATATTATTGTTTGTATATTTTATAAATTTCAAAAATCATATGAGAGATATCTCAAAAAATAATTAGTTTAATCATATGCAACAGGTATTAATTAAAATTGATGTGATAACACTATCAAAAATCTAATACAAAATTGGTTAACAAATATAGACAGTATTTTACAAATGAAAATATTGTGCAATTATTTGTAAATACTAAAAATTTCACGTTTGTATACGGATGGAATTTTTTTTAATTTTTCCTTAAGGTTATTTTCTTGTTTGTATTCTTTTTAAATTTCAAAAGAGACCCACCATTGTTTCGAAACTCCAAATGCAGATAAAACCAATAACTCCAGTTTTAACCCTAGAATGGTTGGTGGAGTTACGCGACACCTCAAAAGAAATTTACTTGCTTATAAGTTTTTTGTGTATTAGTTAAAAAAACTGTCAACTTTGATAAGTTCAGTTCAAGTTAGACTGTGTACGTTGACGAATACACGTTTTATTCGGTGCAATAGTTTATCGGTTATTTTATACTCGGGGTGACAAGTAACCACAGGTAACCGTCACTGTGTATTTATTTCTATTATAGAGGTCCCAAATTGCATATTAATGGCTGTTCGACTAAATGGTCCAAACTTTAAAGAAACATTATTAAAATAGATTGAAGGAATCCCCAAAGAACTTGATGCAGATAATGGTGGAACTTATTACGAAAACAATGTATTTCAATGCAGACTAACAAAGAAAGCGAATCCTCAGCAGAAGAAAAAGAAGAAGAAGATGAAAGAGTGAAACAGCTTCCACTAAAAGTAGTAAAATTGAAAACAGAAATATGCTGCTAATAGTGTTAATTGTGGGTTCGTCAATGCGACAAATGTATAAACAACATTTTGGCTTTCATAGGACTGCTCTATATAGCAGAATGAAGAAAAGATAAAGTAGTTCGCAGACTGTCAACCAGGAAGCAACTTCTGAAGATGCCAACCGCTCGTGTTGGCGAAATGTCAAGTCAGCAAGACAATCGACGCAAGCCTAACAGCCCAAAAACCATTGATACATTAGACAATGGCCGCGAAAGCCTTTCACAGTTTAAAAGATAATCATTTGAAAACATGGCTCAGAATTATATCAATGGATAATAAGTAAAACATGATTTAGACTCCCAGTGTCTTGTCTCAGATTTGATGACAAGACCATAAAAAAAAGATAGATTTTCTCCAGTATGTAATACATGGAAATTATTTATATCTAACCATACAGACTATTACACATCTCATAGTTACATAGGGTTTTAAAGCAAATGTCCTTTTAAAGTCGTAACAGTGTGTGATTCACACACTTATTACATGGTAACTGCCATTCCGTGTATTGGCAAAATAAACCTGCCAAGAACTCTTCCAGACTATTATGTAAAAAAAATGTCAGAACCCGTTCACGGAATAAGACGTAATTTAACAATGGACAAGTGGGTTACAACTATTCCATGGGCTGACAACAGGCTTAAAAACAACTATGGTGGGTAGAAAAAAAATAAGAAGGTAATTCTTACATCGTATCTTCCAAACAAAAGTAAAGAAAATATTATTTCATTTACACCGAAGAAAGCTGAATCTGTGCTGTTATTATCCACAATGCAATGGAAGTACGGTAAAAACGAACAAATAACCAGAAATAATAAATCTTTATAATTTGACTAAAGGGCGCGTCGATAAAATTGATCAAATGGTGTGTATACATATACCGTCTCCCACAAGACCTGGAGGTGACCATTGCGTTATTTTAATAGTACAATGGATCAATTCGAATGTTATTTCTATATTTTAAAGCGCGAGATACAAAAAAATGTTTGTCGAACTTATTTATTTTAACTTGGACTACAAGAGTAGAGAGTATTGGCTTACGTGATAAAAACAACCCATACTTTTATCGGAAGGAACTTTCTAGAAAATATCGATTTGTTCTCTAACCAATCATATCCCTCTGTTTAATCACGTGCTGCGTAAAAGTCTATTTAAGACATAAAATATATCCTATGCAATTGGGGTATTTGGGGCGAGGTTCTTACCAACGAACCCCATGTCAAACAGTTTCAGTTTCCCGCTTTTGTTTCTCTTTTCTTAAACTTACGAAGTAGTTAAGTGTTTCTAGTGCCTAGTGTCGTTTGTTCCGATTAAAGGTTTATCTGAAGATTTCTAGACAGTGTTATCTTTAAGAATTTCTTTAAATATCTAGTAATTATGACTGCAGATTAGTCAGATTACTGTATTTCGTTACTATATACCTATAAAGATTAAGTTGATGGTTTATTCTCAAGCTACCTGTTAATCGAGGCCAGAGAATAGTCTTGATTTAACATTTATGATCGTACCTTACCTAGTACCGAGAGATTGAAGCAATCTGATCTTCACAGTATCTTTGAAACACTAAGAAGCTAACGTAAGTTTTGTTTTATCTTTATACCTTTACTGTAAATGAAAGTACCGTTTATCTCTTTAAAAAATTGATTTTTTATTGTATTCATCATACCGAACTATATATTATACCTGCTAGTGATTAATGTGCAATGCCGTAATTACCTTTTTAAAAAAAAACGGGGTGTATTTTTTTTGTATTTCTTACCTGTACATTTATTAATCATATTTTTTTACTTGTATTTTTTATCTATTTATTTAATATCTATATCTTGATATGTAAGTACTCTTTTAACTCGAGTTAAAAGAAAGCAAGAGGTGAATTTTAATTATTTATTTGTCTAAATCCCAATTGGTTCACTTTTAGCTTAACAGAGTACACGGAGATAACAATATTATATTCCAAGCTGTTATCCTAGTGTATAAAATATGATTTTGGCATGATCACGAAGATGATTATTTAATATGTTTTTACTATTTATATATAGATATCCGACTCTATGTTTTTGTTTGTTTGTCCTATTTTTTATTATTTAAACAAATAATAAATATTGTTAATTTTTTTAATAGATATTTTTTTTTCTGTCTAGAGTTTGTTACTCTGATCATATTTTCAGTTAAGCTAATATGTTTTTTTAAGTTACTAAATTTTGGGTAATCAAAAATTTTCTTATCATACAACTTTTGATTTGAACTAGAAGGATAAGTAAGAAAAAGTGTAAGTATAATTATTTTTTTTTATTTTCTAAGTAAAAGTGTGTAATTTCAAATCTAGAAATAATAATCTGCCGGGTTATCTTATCTAATTTATATATTTTTTATCTTTTACCTGGGTTTCTTATTTTCCCCATCCATAGGATAAAAAAAAATAAGTGGCGCCCATTTTCTTTTCTCTTTCACTTTTTTCTTTTATTTTCGTTTTACTTATTCCTTTTAATTTTTATTAAATTATTAAATATATTCCTTTTTCTATTTCGATAACTTTTCATTGAGCTCATCCGAATCCACGCTCGCTCTCCACCAACCAACTGAGTGCCGTTCGCAATTGTGAACCTCAAGGCGAGCATATACCGTTAAAAAAGATTACAAACTTGCTAGGCTAAAATGCGTTTAGCAAAACCATTAACTCAAACATTAAACGAAACAATAAAGAAGATGTTAAATATTAAATCAGAAGAAACATTTTAACCACCACGCACCAAGTGCGCCATACTTTCTGTCCAAGTTCAAGCGACAGAACCAAAAACTTAAGGCTATTTGCAATAATCACAGGGTTGGTATTTGTACTGAATGTTTGAAATAAACCTTTTTTATCTGAAATAAAAGTTTTAACAATTTTAATATGAGCAATATATTATTGGGGTTATTGATAACTATGCATAAGCATTTTAGGGTTAAAATAGGTATTTACAGAATTTATTTTCTGTAGCATAATCTTTCAGTTTTAGTGATAAAATTAAGAAATTTTAATATTATTTGCAACATGGGTAATAAAATTAAAATTAAATACTAAAATATTCTAAGTTATGTAAAATAAATACCCAAAATGTTAAAACCTATACTTGCCAAGCTTCTAAGCGAAACATAATCCAAAAAATTAAAGCTGAATTCATCTGAATCTATATTTTCAATTGATTCAACAATACATCTCATAAATAAATTCTGTTGTTTGTTACGTGACTCCCAGCTGTTTTCCATCGAAAAATTCTCATTTGCCAGAATGAAATCGGCTATTTTGAGTAAAATTTGAATAGCGAATTGCGGAGATGGATTTAGTGATAAAGAATTGGAATTTGAATCTGAAATTGGAAATAGTAGGTGATGTGGTATAGTGCAGCTGGTCTACTCTACACCGTGGCTTCGATTTCAATGCGACAAATGAGGGGAATGCATTTGGGGCTTTGTGCTACCCATGTTACATATATAACGTTACTTTGTACTCGTTCAATGGAAAATACCATTTTCGTTTTATTTTATTCAGCATATGTCAATTGGTTTTGTGTACAAAAGATAATAAATGAAAAATATGTTGTTTTTGATAGCTATCGGTTTGATTTTTTGCTTGGTTTAAAAAACACAATAATAAGCCAGTATTCGATTTTAAATGATTTAAAGAAAAAAGTGCACAGTAAAAAATATGTGTAGAACATCACAGAACTATTTTGTTGGGTTTTGAAAATTAACGATGTTTCCAGTTAACAATGAACGTATGAGTACTTTTTTGTATTTTATCGGTTGATGTTACATTTGCGAATAGTAGCAGCGTTACAAAATATTTAATAATAAAAAAACTGTTAAATGGAGTAATGTTTAAAAAAATGCATTCGTTTACGCTGTTGGCTATTTCCATGTTTATACGTTTTTGCAATGTTAACACATAAAACTTGCTCAATAGACAAATTTCTGTTCTCGCAATGTTACAAAGACTACAAATTAGTGTTTGCATTGTTAAGAAAATTGTTCATAATATATTACACATGTGTCCCCAAGTTGGCGACAAATAGAAATCTGTGCTCAGCTTCCCAAACGATATTAAGATAAAGGTGATGAATTATTGATGTTTTTGATTACACTAACAAAACATGAATTCGCAATTTCACGCCATAATTAAATATGGTACGTTTTGATTGGAGGTATTTAAACTTTCAGAACTTAAAAAAGCTAAAGTTGTATCTTAAGTCGGTTGAGTAATAACCACTGACTTATAAAAAAAGATTATTTCTGAAATAATGACACACAGTAAAACCATCTCATTATTTTAGTTGATTAAATATCCTCTCGGCGAAGATACATTCCAGCTTTTTTACAGCCACTTTGTAGTCCGGATTTATTATCATGTGATTTTTATTTTAAAGAAAATTATGATGTTGCCTCATTTGTGCCTAAACGGCTTTATGCCCAAACAAAAACATTTAATATTAGTGTTATTACAAAACTCCCTCAACAATAGCACAAAAGAATTAATTCGTTACAAAATTACAAACACGCAATAAAAAGTTAATGTCAAAAACATTTAATTCATAATTTAAGAACCATAAATTTTTGTATTTATAACAACATTTAATGGACCATATAAAATATTCTGGATACTTTCAGAAAGGAGATTACTAAATTGTTAAAAAAAAATTATATCGTCTTCTGTTGCAGGTTATAGATATCAATTTTTTGGTAATATAAATATACAGAAAGTTTCATTTCTGCAACAGAGGACGTTTTGATTGTTATTGTTGGTATTAAAGCGTGTTTTGCTATAAAATGATATAAGCTACTGTTTACTTTCATAAACGATCCCGGAAGGTACTAAATGTTTATAGAAAAAAAAATAATAATAAAATAGCACTCGACGAGTGCCGTCAGCAGTTAAAACTTGCTCAGGCATATCTTGATGGTTTTTTAATTAGAATAGATTTAATTGACTTTGTTTTTTATTTTTTACCCTAAAACAAATTAGAGACATTTATAATTTTTTCTTTGCCCTCCACCCAAAGCTTTTGAATGCTATTTTGGACCGTTTATCCTATAAACAGAAAATATTATAATATACAACTTTATAGAAAAATTAGGAAATATAAGACGAGATGAAATAAAAATAAAAATTTTATGATTACATGAAAAATGTAAAAGAGCTTGTTTTTTCTACAGAATCAGCTGAAACATACCTAGGTAAACGATAATGTCTTTCAACTGATACGGCGAAACTGTTGACCAGGCGATTTAACACTTGCTCAGCTACCGAGCTGCTACCAATCACGACATCCTAACTCGAACCATGGAGGATCACTACCCCTTGACGAGAGCCAAACCCAACCACATTCCCTGACAAGAACCACTAAACCATTGACCTCAATGCCCAACACCTGACGCAGACCTCGGATCAAGGACGACGACCCCTAACGAGAGCCCCCATCTATTGTGACACTTAATACCTGACGGAAACAGAAGGCCACAGACGAGAGTAGACGCTGACGACGTCGCCCTCCCGATTACCTAGAATGTACCTGTACCTGTACCCCAAACGCCGATGACCACCGGTGGTATGGAAAGCAAGCCACCGGACAGATCACTACGGACCTGGCACCTCTGGGTAACAGATGGTTCCAAAAGCCAAGGATGAGAAAAATATAACGTTTTATTTCTATATATTATATTTATTATTCAGTTAAATACTGTAAACAGGTTGGTTAAAACGGTAACACTTGTTTCCTTAAAATTATTACGATAATTATCGTTTCGATCTATATCTATTCAATATATAGTTGAGAAGCTGAAAAAACTATAAAAATTTAAACAAGGTAATTAGAAAATACCTTAAAAATTGATAACAAAAGGTAAAATATAAGGTATGTAGAGACACTTATGATAAAAAAAGAGTGTGCGTGTAACCTTTACGCGCGATTGAAGTAAAACTTGTTGAAGTACGTATCGGAAAATAAATATTTAATTACAATTCAATCATATTTATTGCCTATATACTTTACAAAAAAATGAGATGTTATATTTATATTATTCATTAGAAATAGGAATTTGAAAGTTATCATTATTTTTTTTATATATGAAATAATAGGTTTATGATAACGAAAATGTGAAACATAGATTTTACTCTCTAAATACCATTAATGTATTTGAAACCGTTTGAAAATTTCATAAATAAATTTCGAAAATTTTAGCTCCTCCCATAGCTGAAATTACACAGTTACTTCCATCAGAATCTAACGTTAGAGTTACCCCTAGTCGCGCCTAAAGAAGTTTTGCTTCAATAATAGGTAAACAATATTAAAAATATACACACATTACGTTTAGAATGTGTGATTTTGTAGCTGTATCTACCTTATTGTAATACAACACAAGAGCCTTCGATAGTTAGATAACCATTTTATTTTGTAGCATTTTATAGCATATTCCATAAAATTTAAAATCCTGTGTAAAGTTTGTTTTCTTCACGTCTACAAAGGATCTGTTATTGCTGGTAAAAGATTAGCCATCCTCACTAGTGGTTTTATGGCCTTTATGGCTACCCAACCAAACCTAAAATAAGCATAAGAAAGTGTTAAAACATTTCGAATATTATTATTTTATTAACAAAAACGTGCAACATGCTTCTTAACTTAACGTAAAGCTTCCGTATAAACAACTATTTACTATCATAATATGTATGTATGTATATAAACTTACTTAATCAAATCATAATGAATGTCGCTATCTCGTCATTTTTTCATTTTTGTCATTTTTCTTTAAATCTTTCTGGCGCTTATAATATGCCCTTTGACGTTCACAATTTCTTTTTCTTTTTAGCTCTTTAAGTCTATAAAACGAAAATAGCTAGGTATAAATAATAGGTATAAATAATTAGGTATAAATAGTGTAATTACACACCAAAAATAAAATGTATGCATATAGAGTACTCACTATTTTCATTCAATATTTTTTCATCACTTTCTTCATTAATAAATCCACTTTGTTTATTCATATTTAATACAAACACTCCATACACAAAAAACTATTTACCAGCTATATATTTTGGTTGACAAGATAACAAGCTGTCAATTCATACAATTACAGATTTAATTTTATTTAATATAGTAGGCAGAATCGCATGATCGCCGCCAGGATTATTTTCAGGGAGGTGCATCTGCATCTACACACTATTATGATCTAATATATATAGAATGTAGAATGATTTGGACAGCAACCGCGACGCCTTTAATTTTTATTCAAACAATAATTTAATAAAAAAATTAAAAAAATATATAATTTTCTGGTAAATTCAGGTATTTTCTTGCATAGCAGGGGTGTGCAAGCGCACCCTCTTGCACCCTGCTGCCGGCGCCCATGCAGACCAAGATCGAAATGGTTGGCAGAGGTGGAAGACGACTTGAGCAGGGCAGGTGTGATAAGATGGAAGCAGGAAACAAGAGACCGGAAGAAATGGCGGCAAATAAGCGAGCGGATACAATAATACAACGAGGATGGGGACTGATCCACCCCGATAAACGGATTTAGAAAGAGAAAGCGGTGCAACCTCACATGAGGTGTTAAGCCATATATATATATATATATATATATATATATATAATCGAACTCTTGTATTTCCCTACTTCTATGCCAAACTCTAAATAAAGAAAGTTGCGATAAAGGCAGCAACTTGGACTATTAGAAGAATCACAAGGCCAGAAACAAAAAAAACATGGTAAAATATAAAATTATCTTTGCAACTTCTTACTAAATAATAACAGGGGTATGCTAAGTCACAATACTGAACCACTTATGGGAAATTTATTTATCAAAATTGTTACAGATACATAAGAACTCTACTGGATAACGTCGAAACAGATTTAAAAATACAATGAACTAATTAAACTCCCCTTAACTGCTCATACATTTCCTTATATAAAACAAACAAATATCCTAGTCTTTGCAAGAACGTGATCTAACCTAATAACTACCTACATATTTGAAATTTCTTCAAAGTAAAGGTCCTTTCCCTATTGAGTTATCTCGTTACAATAGTTTAAAAATGATTTAAGTATTTAAGATTTCTTATTTGAACACTCTTAAATTTTAGTAGGAATATAAATAATTTTAAACATTAAATACTGACTTATAAATGAACAAAAAATGCCAACAAAATGCATTATTTTCACTGATATTTTTACCTTTTATTATTTAATACAATATCGTAGGGTAAAAATTATTAAAACTCTTACATTTTTGTTAGTTTAAAAATATTTTTTTAGGATTTTTGCCTTTGCAATTTTATGTAGAAGTTAATCTGCTAAATGGTTTCGTTGCTTTAAATACAAAATTGTATTTTAAGTCAACAGAGTGTATTGATAGTTCTTCTGGGTGAAAGCGCTCATTCATAACAAAGCTTATAGGCTGATAGTGATCCAAAAAACTTTGACTACATCAAATTGGGATTAGTTTTAGTTGCTTGCAAAGGTCTACACCCAATCCAACCTAATGTAGTCTAAGCTAACCCGGTCACTACACCTAAGTACTTATTTCTTACAATTGTTTGTTAAATTCGAATTTTTTACACTGTACAAAATCTATGCCTGTAAGAAATATGTGCTCAACACAATACTAAAAAAAATGTGAGCCGTCACAGGACGCCTGGCAGATGTGAAACATTGACATTAACCCGTGCCTAAATCATAAGACATTGCCAATTTAAATAACATGGCATTTTTGCACTTTTTGTCGTTAATTTTTTTACTGAAACAAATGTAGCTAAAAATAATTAAATATCTATTTCTGGTAGGAAATTTGCAATAAATTTGTCATCAGAATTAAATTCACGATTTTTTTTTGTAATTTTCACCATAATTTTTATTTATATCAAACTACATACATATATATAGGTAATAAAATTAACAAATACAAAATTTGGATACAAAATAAAGTATATTTATTATCGCTTATAAATAATA
This sequence comes from Altica lythri, assembly GCA_964028335.1. Lineage (NCBI taxonomy): Eukaryota > Metazoa > Arthropoda > Insecta > Coleoptera > Chrysomelidae > Altica > Altica lythri. The sequence continues at coordinate 20,344,274 of OZ034802.1, read as the reverse complement.
GTATCACAATGGTATCACAATATTTATTGTACGTTTTCTCAGATTGCTCACAGATGTCGATAGATTACAGAACGAAAATAAATTTAAAACGTGATTTCGTTTAGCTTTTTATTTAATTACCTTAAATTCAATAATCTTAAAAAAGGAAATTATTTAAACACAAATTTATATAGAAGTACGTTACTATATTAATATAATTGTAGTTACTTCACAATTTTAGTACAAACAAAAAGCGATAGTAAATAAAAAATAGGAAAATGATGAATTTAACTATGAATACAACTTTATCGTTGAATAACTTTTAAACGGTATTTAAATGGGAAATGAATCATGATTTAGGCACGGGTTAATGTGAATATTAAGGGCTGGTTTGGGTCTGATAATTTTTGTTAGGTCATAATCTAAAAATTTGATGGGTGTTTGGAGAACAAAACCAAATTTGGGAAATAACGGACACCCTAATGTATATAGAGTAGGTAGGTAGGTACTCACTCATTTTTATTCAATATTTTTTCATCACTTTCTTTATTAACACTTTGTTTATTCATATTTAAAACAAACACTTTATACACAAATTTTACAGGGACCATTCACCAACAATCTATTTTGATTAACAAGCTGTCAATTTTACAGGTCAGCAAAATATGTAGGTATATTATGTTGCCTATACAAACAAACATTTTTATATATATAGAATAGATAGTAGGCGGAATCGAGTTAGGTTTTTATGAAACAATTCATACCCTGTCCCGCCAAATTTTTGAATCGATGAGTTTCTTCCCCCTATTGTTGGCGCGCCACCGTCGGCGTCGCTCAAAACATGAGACCAATTTCATATAAGGTATCAGTACATCTCTTTATTATATATTATCGATGCGTTAGGTTTTTTACGTCATACGAATCATACGTCACCGTCGCCACGCGAGAAATCTGATTCACGTGCGGCTATAGATGTTTCACATCAAAAGTAAAATGATACGATTCCAAATCTGTATCAACTTTCTTCAAACTCATAGCCCAGAAGTTAATTAGAACAGATAACACTAATAAAGACATAATTTACATCAGAAAGGCTTTTCACAAAACAACTTTTTCTATCAAAATACAAATTTCAAAATAACCAAACCACGTGTTACTACATAAAAATGATTTTTTTGATATAAGTAATATTCATCTGAAACACGTTAACTATAAACGTCGAAACTGGAATTACTTAAGTACTTTGTGTGTTAATAAATGAAATTGACATAAAGATTACCTTAGTGGTTCTAATAGCTAGTTAATTTTTGTGATAGATAATATATTTTAATATTTTAGACAACTTTAACAGAAATACAACGGTCTTAATACGCTAAAAGACCCGCAAATCAAGTACAATCATTTGTTTTAATAGTGGTCGCATTTACCTTACATAATTAACTTTAATTGGTCTTTTAGATTTTTTATTTTTGTAATTTGTACTATTAGTCGATTATGAAAGTAAATAAAATGCTCTCATTGATGCATTAATCGTATTAATTATTTTACACTAATCTCTATTAATACAGTAAGTACAATATAATCGCTATTCAAATCCATTAGAATAATGAGACAATACCCAGTTTTATAGATTAAATATACACAGGATATATAATGCCATAATGCCATGCGGTGTAGGTACAGTTTATGTATCGTTTCACCGTCACGCTAACTGGCGTACTGCCCTAACCATTAAACAAACTCACATAAAAAAAAGTTATTTTTATTCAAGAACCAAAACTTACGTATTATTCGTATTTTAGACTACAACAATTCCCATTACAAACAACATAAAATTAGTACTATGGATTTCTAAATTGTAGTTTTGACATAAATAATAAACTTTTTAAATCGACAGAATTAGAAACGCTCTATATGTTTACCTCAGAATTATTTGTTATAAGCACAGATTAGTTATAATAAGAAATATGCTACTATCGCAAGAGTGCATAACCATATCATAAAGCAAAAAAAAACTATTAAACTATATCTGGTACGTTTAATAGTTATTTATGCAACTAGTGCGTAAAGTGACCTTTTTGACGAATGTGAATGTTGTCAAAAAAGGAACCTTTACGCACGAGTTCCATACAATATTTTTTCTACAACCGAATTTTTTTACAAGAAATGCAAGTATAAGCCTGATTTTTTTACGCACGAAAAAAATATTATATTTAAAACATATTTTAGATAACAAAATATTTATTTTCTAAACTAATTTTACCTTTACCGGTACGTAGAAACGCGAAATGCTTGAATTATAAATTAATTGAAATGTCAATCAGTCAGAGCCTACGTATATTTAAACAAAAATACTTACCCTTATTCATGAACTGATATATCTGTCATATTAAAAATCACATTAAAAATTACTGAATATAATATCTAGTTTTGTATGTATTAAACTGCAATAATTTAACAATTATAGTTATTTGTGACACAAGGACGAAAAATACCATTTTGCAAGAGCGAGTAATGTTCTGTAGCCGAGGAGCGTAGCACCGAGGCGAAACAATACGAGCACTTGCAAAACATTTTGCGGACGTGTAACACACACTATTTTTTGGTCCGACCAATTTTTAATATTTTCAAAATTTCAAAAACTGTTTACTTTGTGACATACAAGATTAGGTGTACATTGACATAATTGACATCTAGTGCACGATTAAAAAAATTAGTAATAAGAAATGATTTTCTGATAATCGATTTCACGATCCTTAATTTTTATTCATACGAATACTGTGCTAATAAGCAGCACAGTAAAAATTGTTATATTGACAATATTAATATTAATATCTAATAATTTTATATAAAAATAGCAAAGACAATGAACTATTATAGTTCAATGAGAAATAATAAAATCGAGATATGTATTTTCATAATCGAATGATAAGTAGTTGTAAATTGACATAAATGTCAAATTTAAAATAAAAGTTGTGAGAGAAATTAAATGTAAGTTTGAATCCTGCTTACCTTTAGAAAAAGTTATCAGTTTAGTGTATTATACACTGTTTTTAAATAAATTCAATTATAATTTGTAGTATTCATTATGTATTTTTGATTACTCACAGCGCCATATCTTTAGATAACCTAAAAGCTACTTTGCCGGCCTAGGCCGGAAAATGACATTTTCCAGACGATTTTGAAGTAAATAGTATTGTTTTTGGACGGAGGACCAAAATAGTTATTTGTGACACAAGGACGGAAAATGCCATTTTGCAAGAGCGAGTAAAGTTGTGTAGCCGAGGTGCGTAGCACCGAGGCGAAACAATACGAGCACTTGCAAAACATTTTGCGGACGTGTAACACACACTATTTTTTGGTCCGACCAATTTTTAATATTTTTAAAAGTTCAAAAACTGTTTACTTTGTGACATACAAGATTAGGTGTATATTGACATTATTGACATCTATTGCACGATTAAAAGAATTAGTAATAAGGAATGATTTTCTGATAATCGATTTCACGATCCTTTATTTTATACATACGAATACTGTGCTAATAAGCAGCATAGTAAAAATAGATATATTGATAATATTAATATTAATATCTAATAATTTTATATAAAAATAGCAGAGACAATGAACTAATATAGTTCAATGAGCAATAATAAAATCGAGATATGTATTTTCATAATCGAATGATTTAAAATAAAAGTTGTGAGAGAAATTAAATGTAAATTTGAATCCTGCCTACCTTTAGAAAAAGTTATTAGTTTAGTATATTATACGCTGTTTTTAAATAAAGTTAATTAAAATTTGTAGTATTTATTTTTTAGTTTTGATGACTCATAGCGCCATCTCTTTAGATAATCTAAAAGCTACTTTGCCGGCCTTGGCCGGAAAATGTCATTTTCTGGACGATTTTGAAGTAATTATTGGTATTGTTTCTGGACGGAGGACCAAAAAATATATTTACACAAACTTACACAATTAAATAATAAAAAAAAAGTTTCCTTACCCGGAATTGAACCCGAGTCATCTGGGTAGAAGGTAAACACCTTACAAATTCAGCCAATAACACACGTAAAAAGCTTTGCATAATCTTATGAAAAACAGTGCTTATTTTACTTTTTTTCACTAGTGAAAAAAAGTGAAACTTTATGAACCTTAAACCGTGCGTAAAGGTAATACTTTACGCACAGTTGGAGAAAAAATGTTAATCATAACACATGAATTTTTCACATCATATCCATGAGCCAGGTACTATAAACTCAGTATCAATATCTTCGTGATTTGAGGTTCCTAGAGGAATATAATATACTACCTATCTTTCATAAACAAAAACTGTGTTTTACCATCCACTACATAATATAAATATATAAATTATAGATTATTATTATCAAAAATAACAATAGCGAGAAGAATGAATAGGAATAAGAGACTGTGGAGAAACATGGACCACAATGGCATTAATTTGCTGAGGTAGGTAGGAGGTACAGAATATAAAGGTATGAGAGAAATGCGGTCGACTACTGCAGGACAGGCCGAGGAGCACGTTTCACTGGCTTTGGACCGATCGATTACAAGAACAGCTTGATGGAAGTGACAAGAAATTTTATGTTAAAGCTTGATGTCGCAATAACAATGTAAATCCGTATTACAATATACTATATAAAACAATTTATTGTATACACATATCTATTGAAATATTATTTTTTAATTGTATATATTGTTCAGATTTTATTAAAAAATGTATTAACAGGACTGTTTTTGTGAAACGTATTCTTACACAGAACTACCGTCAATATTTGTGCTGCATCGATAGTTTGGAAATACTAATACAATCATCTATTGGTAGCTGGAAAAAGCCATTTATCTTCTTTTAGCTTAATTAAAGTAAAAATAACAAAAGAGGTCATCTTTATCATCTTATAGATTTTTTCTGTTTGAGTTCATATTTGAAAAAACTGAAAAGATTTATTACATGTATCGGAAGGTTTAAAATGATAGAGGGAATTTAGTAATTGAAATATACATGTCAAATATTTCGCTAAATAAGGGTAAAAGTCAGAAAATTCGTTTTTTTTTGTCCCGTATATTTTTTTTTCGTTATGATATTTAGAGCAAAACTTACCTAATAAAAATTGTGTGACTTAAAAAGACAATTAATTTGAATTTTTATTAGTGGAAATTGGTGAACAATATCTCAAAATAATTGCCAAATATCTGTTTTTTACACTATTTTATAAAATTTTTTAATAACCTTTTTAAAAAATGCCCGTAAGTTATAATTAACCCCACTATTATGACATAATTTTATTTCTTTAAAAGTGGATTTAATTACAGTCGAATCGATTTCTTAGTTTATAAAAAAATTGATTGTTTATCTCAGAAGTTAAATGTTTAAATAATTCTTCTAACCCGAAGAATGCTTTTAGAGTAATTTGACAAGATTCAATTGTTTATGAGAAATAATCATTTTTTATCCCAGAAGTTAAATGTTTAAACAATTGTACTAGTCTAAAGAATGCATTTAGATTAATTTAGCGAGATGCCATTATTTTGTCAAGACTCATATTTTCAGTAACTATGTTACTTACAAGTGTTTCTTCCAGTACCCTTTATAAATAATTAAAAAGCTACCCAAAACTGTCTAAAGTGGATAATTTAAAATAAATATAATATTTTAAAAGATCATCCAAATTGCCAATAATTTTGCTATTGGTTGCATAATCCTTGTATTTTAAAAACTTTAAAATGAATTTAACTTAATTAGTTCAAATCCCTTTAATTGTTGTTTTGTTTTAGGACGCAGAGGTGTTTGGTTTAATCATAACTTTGAAAACAAGTTTACTACAGCATAACTTCTATATATACCACGAAAATGTTTCTACGCGATTAATTACAAGTTTGTATCGCGAGAGATTTCTAGATAATTGTATCGGTGGAACTTAGATGAACCCTTCTGGTTTACAGATTAAACTAAAATCCCAATATAATACAGAAGAATATTATTCAATTATTGTTTTTACAAACTAAGAACTGATCAATTTTTATTGATATGACTTTAGAAACATTATTAAAACCAAGTAACTAGTGCTTTCTTGGAATTTAAATTATATTTACTACATTTAATATGATAAATATGATTAAAGATTAAAGAAAGCATATAGAGTTTTAATGACAGTCCCAAAATTGTGTACATTATAAGCATATAGATGAATCACTAAGAAGTTTAAGAAAATGAAAATTGAAAGTAATGTAGTGCTAGAGAAAATAAAAAAGACATATACATGGTGGGCTTTAAAAGTTACATAGGCCACAGTTTATCTTAGTCTTTAGAGGTCTTCAACCTTTCAAGTTTCCCATATGTCTTCTTGTTGAACTTCACTAATAAAGTTGAAGGAATATCAAAGATTTACTTGACGTTGTCAATGTTTTAATAAAATTTTGTGTAGAAATAGGGTATTGCTTTTTTATAACAATTTATTATCCTTTTAGACATTCCAAAACATTTTTCTCTTATTCTGTTTAACTTCTGGTAGTTTTCCTTCATTTTATTGTAACATTTTCTACTCCGCATATTCACTTTTACTGTTAAATATTTACTAACCGACGTTTTGTTTCATATAATTTAAGATCCGTTGATTCTTTTAAGCCCGTCACTTACTCGTATTTTTTTCTGCCACACTGCAAACTTCGTATCTCACGGTCCAACCAACCTAGGTTTAATTTCAACAACTTTTTAAAGTTACACTTGTTACACTTTCTTTGACACGTTAGGGAAAAATGATAAGGGTAAATTTATAAAAAAAAACACTGTATGAAATTAGTTAGTCAATATTTCTTAAAAATAAATCAAAAACAAAAACTAAAAAAAAAACTAACAAATTAGACAAAAACCATGGAGACTAGACAAGGAGTACGAACTCACCTAATATGTACGATACTGTGGACAGATTTTGGCAATTCCCCCGGTTGAGTGTGTACTCCTTGTCTAGTCTCCATGACAAAAACCTTCAAATTTACTGATCATTACATTTAATACACCAACAAATGTCAAATTCTTACAGTATACACACTATTAGTGCTTGCAGTTAACTTTTCACGGAAGTTCTTGACAGTTTAGATATAACAACAGAAAGTTTGTAAAGGTGCATAATAAAGAATATAGTTTGAGGTTTATTTTAAGAAATATTTTTATCTTGTTACACTGAAAACAGTTGAACTTCTTACGTGGATACATAATTACGCACACAACACACCGCATGTGTTTTTTTCTCGTCTAGAAAAAGGTGTTGCTGCGCTTCCCAAAAACAGTTAAGTAAGTACGTAAACCAATTCAATGACAATCGAGTACGTGAACATCACTTCCATTCTAAATTCCTGGATAAAACTGTTGTGGCAGAAGTTCTACTTCTATGCAATGGCCCGGATTCATAAATTTGTATGCGAATGATTTATCAAAATTATTATATGATATTCGTGTTTAGCGAACCCCAAAAACTTTCTAGAACCGAGTGCACACTCATTTTGTATCGAATTTGTATAAAATTCCTGAAAAAGAGGTCCGTCTTAAGCACCAGGTGTTTCGGAGGCCATCGCCATTCTGATATTCGTATTCAGCGACCCAATAAACCGCTAAGTACCAAGTGTGCACTGATTTTGTACAAAATTTACATAAAACTCCAGAAGAAGAGGTAAATACCCTAGGCACCAAGTACCGCGGAGACTTTCAGCATCATGATATTCATGTTCAGCAACTTCAAAAACCACGAGTACATAAATACCCATTTTCAGAAATACTTACCGAGTTGTAATTTTTCTATCTATTGTCTGGTCGGAATTCACTGCAGAAATGCCATTTCCCATTTTTACATTGTGAAAAATATCGACAAATTTCCTGATAGTCTAACGAATCCAATGCAAAAAAAACGCATTTCCGATCCATCTTACGTTTCAAAATTCGAAAGTTTTGCTGATGTTATTGCTTTATTTCCTCGACTATTCTTAAAAAATCTGTTTATGTAGCCAACAACCTCAAATGCATAGTGCAGGATATAATATAAACTATACTGTAACCATGTGACGGTACTATAGACTACAATACAATACTCATTACTGAATATTATTACCTATTAATATAAAATACCAAACATTATATGTATACTTAATGTGACAGAATTATAAAATAATCTGTCAAACACAATGTGATACGTCACTATGATATTTAAAACAATAGCTCAGACTGTTTTAAAGTTATACTTCTATTCGTGCACTCGGCGGAAGAAATTTGTGTTAAATAGGAAAAATCATTACATATGTAATGGTGTAAGTAAGAGAGAGACAGAAACACATATATAAGGTATATTGGTCGGTAACAACAAAGATGAAATATTTACCACATGTTATTAGTCTTAACTATAAGTACTTTGGGTTCTGTTTGAACATTCAGTACAATGAAAAGAGATAGATATACAAAAAACAGTCTGAGCTAATATTACTGTATTATAGTGACGTATCATATTGTGTTTAACAGATTATTTTATTATTTTATCACGTAAGTTAACATATTAGGTTTAGGGTTTTATATTAATAATAGTAATAATAATATTCAGTAAGGAGTATTGTATGGGGCGCACCCAAATTCTATTAGAAATGAAAATTTTACCTAATTTTTAAGACTTACGGGATTAGTGAAAAGTCCAAACTCTGTCAGGAACAATAGCGTTTACTCGTATTAAGATTAAGTATTAGGGATTTAAATATTTAATACCTAAAGAGTTTCCAAAAAGATAATAGGGTAAGATTAAGAAGAAAAAAGTAGTAGATTGTTTCTTAGTTTAGTGAATGTAATGTTTAGTGTAAAAGGAAATGAGTTAATTGTGTTGAATAATTTTAAGATTGCCCAAGCTAATACTAGCAAGTGTGGAAAAATCAATGGATATGTTGTAACGCTAAATGTACAGCTAAAGTACTAGTAGAAGTCAAGGAAACCACAGTAAGTAATAGTGTAAAAACAAAAGCATTTTGTGATTAAGTTACGAGACCTTCAAAATTAATAATTCGAGAATTGCAATCAAATAATTTAGCGGAAAACATAAAATAAACTCACATTAATCAAATAAGGCAAAATATTCATGCGGCAAGAAGAAAAATCTTGCCAATATTACCAATACTGTTCATGAGTTACATCTTAGTAGAAATCGCGGGGAAGAGTTTCTTATGGTGGCATATCAGGCAAAAAATAATTGTATTTTCCTGTTTTTGTAATCTAATATTTTTGTTTCAGTCAGAGTAATGCATTTTGATAAACGGAACATTTCAATTTTCTACAAAATTTTTCTACCAGATTCAGTTTTAATGGCTATTATGTACGTACGGGTTGTTTTTTGTGTACTGTCTGATAAAACAAAGTATTTCTACTTTTAAGTGATGGGTTTATATTTTGAGCCAAAAGAGATTGTTGTAGACTTTGAATTAAGTATTCACAATGCAATATATGAATATATTGGGTGAAAGCTTAACATACAGTTAACAATATCAATAACTTTTTGGATACCTACATTGATAATCTCTTGATTGGTTCGGAGAGACCCCCTAATGATTTAGGAACCTAATCTCTAATATATCCAGCACTATGCTTTTAAGGTTGTTGGCTACATAAACAGAGTTTTACAAAAATGTATTGCAGTTAACTTTTTGGGAAATTATAATGAATTTTATAAATATTCTTTCATTATTTTCACAAAATTATTATAGATATTCTGTCATTCATCGCATTATATATGCGTATAGGTTACTTCTTCGGGAATTTTCGTGTTTACCTTTTTATGACTTGGCATGAATACCTGGTGCAAATGGTCAACAAATACATTACCTACGTGACTTCTTCTTGAAGTTTTGTCATTTAATGCTATTTTTTAATATTAGTTTCTTTCTTTTATCTCTCTTTATTAAAGAGGATCCCTCACCTTGTTGCCAACCTATACGCTAGTCAAAATATTTGACACTGCACAGGTTGGAGCACAGATTAACCTTATACTTTATACAGTTTTTAGTTTTATGTACACACGATATATATTTTCGCAATAAATAATTATAGATTTTGATCGATAAGCGATATTTTGTAACATACTATTGAAAAGATGGAGAGTTTTATTATACGATGAGATTTTGTTTTGACTGTACATTGGATTTTAACCTATTAAATAAACACGAAGTTCGAATTTATAGTATAGAAGGTCCATGCTTCAAGCATATACTGATTTTGCTAAATCATTCCCATGCAAATTTATAAACCCGAGCGCGTGCATAGGAGTATAACTTCTACCGGCAGTGCCACTGACTGCCTCACCCATTTTTTTTGTATATCTATCTCTTTTTAAACCAACATACCTTATATGTGTTGCTGTCTCTCTCTTACTCACACCATTACATATGTAATGATTTTTCGCATTTAACCCCACACAAATTTCCTTTACCGAGTGCACGAAGAAGTATAACTTTAAAAAACCTGGTCACGTCGACCAGATCAGAGATCAATTGACTTCCATCTTACACCCAGTCAGCAGTGGACGTTCCGAAGACGTCCATTTTATGCCCAGTTTTGGTCCGAACGTCCAAGACCTATTATTAGACGTTTTAAGGATGTCCATTCATGGACGTACCTAAGACGTCCTGAAATAAATGTCCCGAAAACGTTCCATATATGGACGTTGTAGTTTTGTAAATATTAAGTAATCAAACTTTCCAGTTTAGAATTTCAGAAGCTTTTGATAAGTCATAATCGCTACTAAGTAGGGATTTGAGCACTGCAGTTTATTGTACTCCATTGAAATATATGCAAGTGTTAAACTTCAATAATTGAGTGGACTGTATGTTTTTTAATAATTTTATTTAACAATAACCACTAGTAATATATAAAACAATCGGAATAAAATTTGCAACGTTAATGAACACTTGTTCTTTAGTCAACGTGCAGAAAAGGTCTATATGATTTTTGTCCTTAGGGCGAAAGACATAAAACACATGTCTCCGTAGATGCACCTTTGCCGCGCACACCCTTCACAGTAACATATGCGGAGATGGGAACTCACGCAACCGTTCCTTAACAGCATGAAATATAATATACCTATACCTCATTGTGCAAAAACGAGAATATTTTTTCAGATTTTGTTTCTGTAGCAATTGATTATATGCAATTAACAACTGTACAATGTTATCCTCAATTTGAAAGTAATACTAAAATAAAATTTATATAAATGGTCAAACTTGTTCAGCTGATAAATTTCATTTAAGTACTTCTAAATTCACCATTAGTGGACCAACGGGTGCAGTTGTTTATTGTGTTACCAATTTTTATGCTACAAAAACAAAATCTGAAGAAATCCCGTCATTTTGTAAAGGGTATTATTCAATATTTGAATTTCCCACGCCTAACTGTAGCGTAACAAGCGGCGACCGTGTAGTCTAAATGTCCGTCGTTCTATGCTCAGCACGGTGTGCTATGACCTGTATTCAGTTGCATCAGTTGTCAATTGTCACGCTTTTGGCTTTGTACTATTTCTGCTTTGTACTTCTCGTTGTGTAGGAAGAAGCCAGATGAAGCCTTTCCTTTTTTAATATTACAAACTGAAAAATTTCGTGTGTTGTATCACAACGTAAGTTGTACTTTGTGATCTCAACTATTTACTAGGACTATTAGCAGCGAATACCGTTGGTATGAATTCTCTGTTATTACTTATTATATAGACTGTTACATTCGAGAGTTACCTACTTATTGTGCCTGTTTATGCTGTGTTTTTCGAATTAAAGGCAAGTATTGAAGCAGCTGTAAGTACATGTATCCTTTTTTTGTCAGCAAACTATATAGTATTATATTATGTTTTAGGTAATTGAATTGGTAAAATTGGGAGGAGCCAACAATTACAATTTTATAAAATGTGCCATGACATCATTGATAAACAATGAAGAGGCAAGTAGATTCAGTTGGTTGGGCCGTAAACGCAAAAAGCCATTTATCAATTTATTGATGGCCAAACTTGTCCTGGGTGAGTAAACCTCTTTTCAAACTATGAATCTTTGACAAATATGGGACTTTTGTCAAACTATCTTTAACAAATCCTTAAATTTGTTAAAAATGCTGAAGAGAACATATAGTCATAATGATATATTTCATATTTGATTTAATGAAATTTGTTTTTGTAGATGCAGCTAAAAAAGCCAAAAAGGCCAAGGATAGAAAAGAAACAGAGGTATCCATGCAATCCTGGCTCAAGCTAGCGAGCGAGCGCCAGCAGTCCAGCTCAAAAAATTTTTAAATATTTAATTATTGTGTACAATAAATATATCGTAGTAATGTCAAACATAATTTTATTCTGAATATCCCCAATACGTCCATTTTAGGTCTCAATATTCTGGACCTATAAGGGATGTCCATAAGACATCCTGATTAGTAATAAAACGTCCGTCGTCCGGATATGGACGTGTTTAAGACGTCGTGAAGGTCGAGAGTGGACGTTTTTAAAACGTCCATAAGACGGACTTCTGCTGACTGGGCAGTTAGATGGATCGAGAAGTCGATTAGTTTTGGGCCGTACAGAACGGGTTTTTTGTTACATTTTCCTTATGAAATTAAGAATGTTTAATATTGCTATAACAAATTTAACTAAGATAAGTAGTTTCCAAAAACAGTAATTATTATTTCATAGTCTTTTATTGTCAAAATTTAAAGCTTTCCATAAGTAATTATAGCAAAAGTATTATTATTAACTTCGGTGGTCAAGTGGCCGCAAAACCTCCGTTAACCATTCTTGTTTTGTATTATTCTCCTGGTAACATGACCGTATTTCTCTCGATCTGGTTTCACTATGAGGTAAACCCTTTGTGTTTTAATCTAACGTTTGCAGTCTCAACAAGCATTAATTTCCTTAACATGCCCATTTTGTTTTAAATGTACCATTTAACAAAAAAAATTGCTAACTTTTATCTATAATGAACCATTACAGTGTTGTGTGTTCTCAGCAAAGGGTAGCATTTTTAAAAAACTTATATTAATTTCTTTCAAATAAATTCGTTTTTATATGTAAAAACACAACCCTGTTTTTTGAAATATCTCAAAACTTCTCAAAAATACGCAGTTCTTATAACGTGCTTTTCGGCTGCACTCCATGATTGACCAATTAAGAGTCATTTCTCGCGGCGTAATTACCCCTGTAAGGTGTGTGATAATTTTCCTTATAAACACCTAAACAACTGATTGTTGTTTCACTTTCAATTTGGTCTGGCCAGAAATCATTAATCATTTTTTTAAGCTTTACCAGATTTTTTAATTCATGTGGTACATTGTGTTTCGAGTATTACATTGAAGAATGTGGTAATTTTTCTGATATGGTTATGTTATTACTATTAGCTCCTTCAAATACCTGTTAACTGGGACTAGTGATTAGTCAAATTATTGTTTTATCTTTACCTTTTATCTACGCGAGCTGGGGTTGTGATACCATTTTCCCGAATTATCTAAACAGCATTTTGGAAGCCAACAGTAAGTTTTTATCTTTTTACTAGTAATTTCTAATCATCAAGAAAACACAACTGATGAAAAAAATTCTACTTTCGTTACACATATATAAGAAAAGAAAGAAGAACCTATTTATTTCTTTGTGCATGTTAGATTTTGCATTATTTTTTAGTGTTTTTACTGGTGTGCTTCTTGAAAATAATCTCCTGCAGTGCTGTTCCATCTTTAAACAATCAGTTTTTTTATTATAAGAGTAATTATATCTACCCTTGGTATTTTTAATAATAATTTTAAAACAGGTACTCATTCAATTCAAGTTAATAGCAAAAGCTACGAGGGTGGATCAAATATAAACCGGAATATTACAACGCGCTCTTACAGTGTAAGTCCTTGTAGTGTAGTGTATCAGGAGTAAGGAAAACGCTTGGTGAGCTGTTTGATTTGGCCAATTCGTCAGTAAAGCTATGAGTGAGCAACAGGTTCCTGCATCCGTTGCACAACGGGTCATAAGTTTTTAACCAGGGAAGGCGTTAAACCGTGCGAAATTTTGACTCGATTGAAGGCTCAGTATGATACTTTGTCTTAAACTTAAGTGTTTGATTGGGCCAAAAATTTTAAGAGTGGAAAATGTTAGTCATAATTGACGCCCAAAATCAAGCATCTCTGGTGACAACATTGGTGCAGTTCGTGACGTTATTGAAAGTGACAGGTGGCTCACTATTCATGAAATCATTTTCCAGGTGAGCATTCGCTATGGAAGTGTTCAAACAAGTATTAAAAATCATCTTGGTTTCAAAAAAATCTGAGCCCGATGAGTACCAAAGTTGTTGAACGAAGATCCAAAAAACATCCAACTACAAATCAGTAAGATATATATGAATCGTTTTCAGCGGGAGGGAGTTTTTTTAGGCATATCGTGAAATGTGATGAAAAATGTGTGCATCATTACACTCCTGAGTCTAAGATGGCGAGTAAAGAATGGCGAAGGACAGACGAAGCCGGTCCTGTGAGAGAAAAAAACCGTCTCTCAGCCGGTAAGGTCCTCGGGACCGTCTTTTTTGACTACAGAGGAGTGTTGCTCATTGATTTTTTACATGAGCGATGTACAGTTAACGCTGCCTCCTACTGCCAGCTGTTGGAGACAAAATAATCCCCTTAAGAAATGTCAACCTTCTTCATGACAATGCCAGGCCACATACGGCGGGTGAAACGAAACAAAAACTGCAGGATATGCATTGGGAAATCTTTGAGCATTGTTTATACAGCCCAGATTTGTCACCCTGTTACTATCATTTGTTTGCGCCCTTGAAAGATGCACTTTTAAGATATCAAGATGTTGAGGAATTCGTGCGCAATTGGATGGTGACTCAACCTCAAAGTTTTTACGAGCAAGGAATTAACAAGCTTCCAAACCGCTGGGAAAAATGTGTAGAGCGTGAAGGAGACTATGTAGAAAAATAATCAATAGTATTTTTGTATTGTTTTATAAATAAATAAAAAGAATTTCGGTTTATATTTGATCCACGCTCGTAGTATCTGAAACTTATTTACCTTTTAATTTTTTAAAAAGTGTACATTTTTACTTTTGGAGTTTACTCCTTAAGAATCGGTTTTTGATATAAGGCGCCCGGTATGAGAAAAATGTGAGGAGTGAAATCTACTGAACAAAGGACCTCGTTACGTTTTTGGTGCGCAACCTATCGTGCGCAACTTTTTAATTTAGTGTTGTGAGTGTATTAAGACGTGTATAGAGTATGCTGCAAAGCGACTATAAATATATCTTATTGAGCTTGTTTATTTCTATCAGTTTCGATTTACTTATATTGCTGTTTTTTGTTATAAATATCAATAATTAAAATATTGTTATTGTGAAATTATAATATTCATAATTATATTTTGCTATAGTGAAGTGCAAGTATTTTTGAATTTACTATGGCAGAAAGGGGTGTAGATAATATTGCCGGAACTTCTGAAAAACACGTGGCTGCCAGGTACGTTATAATTCATGTATTATGTGTATGAGCATTTATGATTTGTATTTATTGAATGTATAATAATCATTGATGTAGTTCATTCTATATATATAAAAGCGAAAGTTCACTCATCACCATATCTCAGAAACTATAAGACCTACAAACTTGAAATTTGGTAGGTAGGTTCCTTATAGGGTCTAGACGTCCGCTAAGAAAGAATTTTCCGAAACTCTATCCCTAAGGGGGTAAAACGGGGGTTGGAAATTTGTATGAAAGTCCTATGTTTTTGAAGTAAGGGGCTAGAAAATTAAAATATGTGCTCTTTAGAGGTTGTGGAGGTGTACTTATATTGTATTTTTAGAAATCAACCCCCTTCACAAGGATTGAACGGGGGTCGGAAACTTTTTATACAAAAATCAACACGCCACACGAACGACGTCGCGGGTACATCGATTTAGATCCCAAAAATGTGGTTAGATTTTTTTGTCTTTCTGTCTGTCTGTCTGTATATTTGTGCTCGCATCACATGAAAACTACTGATTCGATTCGAATGCGGTTTTTACAGATGTATTTGTCTTCTTTTAACTTAACATTTGGCATAATTTTGTATGGGGATAGTTGAAATCATGAAGAGTGACATAGGCTACTTTTTATACAAGAATTAATACGCCATGCGAACGACGTCGCGGGTACATCGATATAGAACCCAAAAATTTGGCCAGATGTTTTATTGTCTGTCTGTCTGTATGTTTGTGCGCTTATCACATGAAAACTACTGATTTGATTTGAATGCGGTTTTCACATATGTATTCTAGCACGTATGTATGCATACACACGTGCTTTAATTTAGTTTTTATATTCGGAACTAGATGGCGCTATGAGGTTATTAAAACAAATGACTCACAAATTACTATATCCTACAGATGATTAGGTCCAATGTAGAACTGTCATAGATCAATATTATAAGATAGTCATAATCGGTCATATAAATTATTATTATCAAAATCTGTTTACTGGTTGCAGCGTGATTGACTGACAAACATGAAATTTTAAATAAAAAAAATATTAAAAGTAGTGGACCAGACTTAATTTACTAAGGATATACCTACAGAATGATTAAAATTAAAATTTTATATGTAAAATAGATAGTCATTAAATCATTTGTGAAAATCCCAATTTCACGCGGGCAAAGCCGCGGGTAAAAGCTAGTATAATTATATATATGAGAACAAAATACAATTAGATATTTAATCCAATATGAATTACCAAAGCGTATCCACGTAAAATAGACAATTTCTAACCTAACCAAAAATTAATTTTTTTTTCGATATCTATAAATTCCTTAAGGTTATTATAATTTATTTTATCAATAATTTTTTGATATCAATAATTATTGTCAATAATTCCATAACATTATCAGAAAAATAAGTTATAATTATTTTAGTTAATTTCAGTTAAATAAGCTTTTTTGCGTCTGTTTTGACAATCGTTTTGGAGTAAACTATCCAGTCGTGCGTCGGAGCTGACACACACAATTTTTTTTATTCTTTTTTTAGAGTACACATCGATAGCATTATTTTATATAATACTTTTATCTTAATTATAAAAAAACCTATTCCGAAAAAAGTCGGTATACTATTTATACTTTTTATTAACCTGTTTATTCATTAATATTCGCGTGTAAATTTTATGTAACAGAAAAATTACCTCATCTCGTTTAACTTTTTAACTCTACCTTCTGGTTTCTCTGTGTACTGTTAACATTTCCTATTTTCTTTAATTTTCCCCTAAGAAGTTTATAAAAATCATTTTTTTTTTGTTTACATCCATAAAATTTTGTTAATTTAATTTTAGTTTTTTTTTACTAGTAGGTATGATTCTTTGTCAATAACTTGGAAACAAAAAAATGTGTTAAAAGAAACTCTATCACAGCAATTTAAAATGCTTGACTGCGTTTAATTTTCTAATTGACCTTTTGATAAAGGAATTAATCACTATTAAGTTAATCTAATGCTTTATCGAAGTCCAAGATTATTACCTTTTATGATGCACTATATAAACTGGCTTAAATTCTGAACATTAACACCAATTAGACTTGTTTTATTTTGCGTTGCCTGAACGTAAATTCCTACGCTTTTTAGGAGTTCATTTACTACCACAAAGTGCAGTGCGCTCTGCTAATTTTCCATGTGGAGAGCATCGAACAATTCCCTTTTATGTGTGTAATTTCTGGAAATTCCCTCAGGAACATTGCCAGGAAATTCCGTTGTGACTGTTCAAGTGTCCATTAAAGAAAGAACAGGTTGCACCATCGGTCACTCTTGGTTCGTCCTGTTAAATGCGGCAAAACCAGTGGCGAACACCATATAAATTAAAAACCAAACTAAAGGAAAATATTGTATGAAGCAATGTATGAATTTAAATTTTTAACGACTTCTAGCGAGAAACTGCAATCCGTTTTAATATTTAATGTATAGTTATTTGTTATCAAAAATGAAAAAGTAATTTTGTCGGACAAGTCCGGTAAAATAGTTAGTCTAAGATAGCGGTCAATTCTATCGTAACCGAGTTTTGTATATATTTAAAACTATAAAAACATAAAACGAGCAGAGCGTTTGTGACAGTCTTATATAACAAGAGATTATACAAAACGTTTCTAGTGCCGTGCTGTCAATAATAAATCCAGTTATAAACTGTGTCACGGGAGTTAAGAAAATTAATCCGTAAACTAATTTTTTAAAAACTTTATTTTTACAGTTAAACGAAGTGAACGATTAGAAATACAAACAGAGAATGAAAAAATTATTATAAAATACAGAAAAGTAACAAAGGATGCGGATTCGCTGACTTTACATTATTTATCACACATTAACAGTTTGTTAACATCAAATTCGGGCTAATTTCTCGTTAGCGATAGATATCTTAATTTGTAAACAAAACTGTTTTCTTACCTTATGAATTTTTTATTACCAAGGGCTAAATCGAGTCAGGGGCGAGTTGATTTTGGTTCGACAATAGATAATCGCCAACTATTGTTTATTATTCTGGCCATAAATCATTCCTAATATTGCTAATATTGTTTTGAAAGTATATTTATTAAATTCAGATCATGAATTCTTGTGGTTATGTTTTTTTTTTTGAAATTACTGTCACTTTCGTTTTCACCTGACCGAGGTACTCTTTTTTTCTTTTTGTCGATAACTCGACGTATTGTGGTCTACAGCCAGTTGTTTCGTTATATTGTTATCTAGCATATTAAGATTGAATATGAACGAGAAATTGAGTAATGCTGAGATTTTTGTTGTTATCTTGATAAGTAATAAGATTAGTTGTATCAAACGACCACCGTTTGTTCGAAAACTGTTAGCTGTTGACTTTTCTGTTATTGTCTTTACAGTAGTAGAGGCCATTTTTGGAGTGTGTCAAATTTCATGAAAGGAAACACGTTGTGAGTTCTTTCCATCATCAACCTTTGACTTAAGAACTTGTCGTTAGAAGATTTTTGGGTTTAAGTTTTAATCTCGGTACATCCGGGTCAATTAATTTTGGATTTACGAAACTAAACCTCAGTTTTCCATTTTGAATCGTGTGGAGTTGTTCCTGTAGATTTTTGGGACGGATTCTTTGGAAAAACTGCGTAGTCGGATTTTAGTAAAATCTTCGTTGGTAAGTAGCACGTTTCTTTATTCATGTGGTTGTTCAATCCTTATGGTTTTTCTCTTTCCTTTTGTTTCCGACGAAATGTAGGAAGTTCACGGGGAATTATTGGTTAAATCAATACCGATCAGGCAGCGAATTTTTTGAAACAACATTTATTTAGTACATCTGTTAATATTCAATACATAAAGATTTATAATATTACATATTCAGTGACTTAAAAGCTAACATAACAAAAAAAAATCCTAAACATTGCTTGTCAATAGCATTGGTACTGGAATTTAATTAAGTATATAATATAAAGGGTACATTGCAAGTGGCCAACATTGGGTTAATTATATAAAGTATTTAAATAGGCTTTAAGTTTTTTAACAAATTTAGAATAGGGAATTTCTTCTTTTATACAAGTAGGCAGTAGGTTATAGGTTGAAATCGCGTCACAAATAGGGTTTCTTAGAGCTAAGTTAGTTCTAACGCTATTTTGGTGTATGTTGTTTTTATTTCTTAATTCATGAGTGAGTAGGTCTTTAGAGTATACAGTGACATAGTTTGTTTTTTGTAAATTATTAACTATTTTATAAATAAGTTTAGCTTGTTCTAGCTGAAATATCTGGTCAATCGGATGAATTTGAAGTGATCTATACAGTTCAGTTGTATGAGTAAGATAATCAAGATTAAAGAGTGTCTTAAGAATTTTGTTTTGTAGTATTTTTATTTTTTGAAAATTAGTTTGGCTGCAGGTTTCCCACACTGGAATAAGATATCGGAAGTTTGAAAGAATATAGGCATTATAGATCTTGTATCTAGCTGTGTTACTAAGAAAATGTTTGCATCTGTAAAATGCACCTATAAATGGTAGAATTTTTCCCTTAACATGCTCAAAATGAGCATTCCAATTTAAGTCTTCGTCCAGCATGAGCCCTAGATATTTAATACTTTTCGTGGCTTTAAGATTTATTCCGTTTAATGTTATATTGATTTGATCATTTTTTTTATTTTTTTGTCTAAATGTTATGTATTTTGTTTTCTCCAGATTAATTTTTAAATTATTAAATATTAACCATTGACTGTATTTATCTAAGTCATTATTCACCCGATCCACCAGAGTATCACATTTCGTACCAGAGTACAGCAACACTGTATCATCCGCAAACGTATAATACTGCGCTTCCAGCTCTGCCATCCGCAGGCTTAAAACATAAAGCGAGTACAACAATGGCCCCAAGACGGAGCCTTGGGGCACACCACAATTATAAGACATAATCATACTTTCACTTTGGTCTATGTATACATATTGTTGTCTATTTGGCAGGTACGTTTCCATTAAACTTAATACAATTCCCCTAAAACCCATTTGCTCCAGCTTATTTAGTAATATGGTATGGTTTACAACATCAAATGCTTTTCTAAGGTCAATAAAAACAGCTATGGTAATTTTGTTTTGGTCTAAATTTGTTGATATATAGTTAACTAAATCAATGGTTGCACTAAGCTTGCTGCTATTTTTAAGAAATCCGTACTGAAATAAGTCATATTTTACATTTTTTTCAATAAAAGATACCATTCTTCTTTTTATTACCATTTCCACAATTTTAGAGAAGGTATACTGATGATAGAAATTGGTCTATAATTATTTAGTTGTGTTTTAGATCCTGATTTATAAATAGGACATACTTTAGAAATTTTAGGTCACAGGGAAAACATCCAGTGCTCAGAACATTGTTTACAAGTTGTACTAGTACCTTTATTATGTATTCTTGAATGTTTATTAAGTCAAGTACCGTTATATTATCGTGACCTGCAGCCGCGTTCCGTTTTAAATTTATTATTATATCATTATTTCAGCACTATCAGTGGGGTTGAAATATGCACTGCTATTACATTTGACGTTGGTATAAATTTGAATATTTTTGTTTGAATTTTTTATTTCTTTTTGGATATCCCTAACTATAGTTGCACCTATCTGTGTAAAGTATTCATTCAGGCTATTTGCAATTTGTATGGTATCACTTACAAGTGTGCCATTAATTTCCATTTCTTTTATTGGGTTGTTTACTGGATTATTATTAAGAAGAGAGTTTATGGTTTTCCATTGTTTTTTTGCATTATTTCCCGCTTGATACCATTTATTTTTAAAATATAAGTTTTTTAATGATTTTACTTTATTATTTACCGAGTTTTTTAACTTTCTGAATTCTTGTTTTGGTTGATTGTTATCTACATTTTTTTTATACTTTTTGTAAGCCAATTCTCTCTCCCTAATTAAAATCAGTAAATCCGGAGTTACCCAGTCATTATTTTGTTTACAATTAATTTTTTTAATAACAGTTGACTCACTTTTACTTTTAGAAATTATGTTAATTAATTCTTGAAACGAAATTACTTTTGAGTTTGCTATTGTGTTTTTTACTTTTTGTTTAAATGTTTTTATATTTAATAGCGGTTTTTGAATGAATACTTTTGGTTTAAATGTTGTAATTTTTTCTGTTATTTCTAAATAAATTTTTTTATGATCAGATAGAGGAGTGTCTTCAACACTAATTTTGCAATCGGATTTTCTATTTGTGGTACTGATTACATGATCTATGATGTTTTAGTAGCGTTTGTGATATTTATCTTATTAACTATACTATAATTATTTAATGCTAACATATTTATATAATCTTTTGTAGTTGACAAGTCTTTCTCTAATAAATTAATATTTATATCTCCAATAATAAAATGATTTGTTTTATACCTACATATCACAGACTCAAATTTATTTAGGAACTCATTAATAGGATAGCTTGGTGGTCTGTAGATGACACTAATTTTAAGTTTATCTAATTCAACACAAATCCAGTTACAAGTTTCATTTGGTTCACTACAGTCACTTTGTCTAAAACTAATGTCACTTTTTATATACATACACGCACCACCCCCTCTGGATTTTCTACAGGAATGAAGCGCGTTGTAGCCATCGATGTTATAAAAATTTATTTCATTTGGGTAGATCCATGTTTCTACAAGCACAATTATGTCACTAGGTGTTTTTCTTACCATGCATAGTAATTCTTCAAATTTGTTACGAAGACTTTGGATGTTGTAGTATACGATGCTAAGATTATTTTTAGGCCTATCTAGTTTTTTATGTCATCCTGGCTTTCTATGAGTTCAACCTTACTCACATCATCTTTACGCAGCAAGATTTTACCATCACTTACCCATAAATATTTAAACCCATTTTCTTGTTTGTACTTTTTTGCGGATTTAAAAAGCTCTACATTGTATTTTGTTAGGTCGTGGTTTATGTATATTGTATCTTGCTTGTCGTAACTTTCTATATGGTTCGTCCTAACTGTTTTTGTTTTCTTAGCCATCATCCTTTTTTTCTCTTATGCGTTTCTAAAAGCAATTTTAATTGAAGATATATTATTTTATTTACGATTACCCATTCGAAACACTTTGTTTATACTGTTGGGTGATCTTTGAATGCTTAATATGGTTGCCAATTTATCGACTATTTCTTCTAAATTTTCATTTTCCTTGTATGGTATACCCTGAATAATGACATTGTTATTTAAGTTTTTTTGTTCACTTTTGTTTAACTGTTTTCTTATGTCTTGTAATTCCCCCCTTAGCACTTTATTAATCTGTACTTGCTCCTATGGCTCGCCCTGCAATTTGCCTACTCGTCCAGTAAAAGACCACTATCAGGACTTATTACGTAGACTACTATTTTTTATTTATTTATTTATTTATTTATTTATTTATTTATTTATTTATTTATTTATTTATTTATTTATTTATTTATTTATTTATTTATTTATTTATTTATTTATTTATTTATGTGTATAGCCTTTAAAATATAACTTTGTAGTTAATATTTCAGCTACTTACATTTTGTATCTGTACCTTGTAACCAGATTTATTACTTTTATCATTAATACTAATTAATTTTTTTCTGCATTATTTTTTGCAGCTGCGGTTTTTGGCTCCGGAGCTATTTAAAAATCTGTTAAAATCTGTAAAGTAGGAAGACGATGTGCTTTTATATACCAGTAGAGCAATAAAAAATGGCGCCAACTAACAAATGGACAGAAAGTAACATCTGTCAATTGGTAACATTACACTATAAAGAATGTAAGTTTTTGTAGAATATTAGAGACACAAATTACAAAAACCGAATTAACGAAAATAGTGCATTAAAATACATACAACGTGAAATAAATATGAAGGATTTGATAATAAATATTATTAAAAAGAAAATTAAATCTATGAGGTACACATATAGGTACCTTACAAAAAATAAAATAAAAGAATAGAAAAATCAGGTACTTATATAAACGAAGTAAATTGTAAATGGGCAACGAATAGCTTCAACCTGGGTGGTATTGACGAGAGTGAGTTTGTTACTTTTTGCGCCGCAAAAAATATAAGCGGACTTTATTTTAGTTATAACTTACCTTAATTTTTATGCAAATCACTTTTACTAGTGGTCGTTTGAACAGATTTTTCAAAATCTTTAAAAAAGTTTTTATAAGTTTTCTATGAAAAATTTATCGTTTTCCGGTTATTCAACGTCATATGTTTGGATTTTTGTATTGGATGTACCGGGTGGTCCTCTAAGAATGGCTCTCGGCCATATCTCTAAAACGAGTCATCGTAAAATTTTGAAAAATATTTTTTTTTAAGGAAAGTGACCATAAAAAATCGCTGGAAAATATTTTTAAGTTTCTAAAATGACCGCTAGGGGTCGTTATTGCTATTGGTAAACAGAAAATTGAGTTTTTCTTCGTATTTTGCTATATTAAGTGACAATTAAAATATGTGCAATGTAATCTTTGATGAATTTTAAACATTTTTTGTTATATACTTTTAATTCTATCTTCAAAAATAAAATGGTGGGGAAGGCGTCAAAGGTTTTTTTTAACGACCCCTAGCGGTCATTTTAGAAACTTAAAAATATTTTCCAGCGATTTTTTATGGTCACTTTCCTTAAAAAAAATTATTTTTCAAAATTTTACGATGACTCGTTTTAGAGATATGGCCGAGAGCCATTCTTAGAGGACCACCCGGTATAAACGTCTACTTTCGAACAGTCATAACTTTGTAAATATTAGGTTTGCGATAATTACCCAAAAACAAATCTGTCATCTATATATATATATATATATATATATATATATATATATATATATATATATATATATATATATATATATAAAAATGAATGTTTGTCTGTATATATGTATGTATGTCTGTATATCTGTATGTACTCAATGAACTGAAAAACTATTGGACTGATTATTATGAAAATTGGTATACATATGTAGTTTTTTACGAAGAAGGTTTGTGTGATATGTTCATTGATGCCACTCGCCACCAGGTGGCGCTGCAGATTAGCAACTTCTGCCCCGTTTAACCGATTGTCATGAAAATTGGTATGTATATGTATTTTTTCACGGAGAAGATTTGTATGATATGCTCATTGATGCCACTCGCCACCAGGTGGCGTTGCAGAGTAGCAACTTCTGCCCCGTTCAACCGATTGTCATGAAAATTGGTATGTATATGTATTTTTCTACGTAGAAGGTTTGTACGATATGCTCATTGATACCACTCGCCACCAGGTGGCGCTGCAGAGTAACAATTTCTGCCCCGTTCAACCGATTGTCATGAAAATCGGTATGATGATGTATTTTTAATGGGTAAGATAAATATGATATTCGTATTAATTATAGTTACCACCAGATGGCGCTTCCATGTATTAAATTCAATAGTGATTAATAGATATCTATACAAATTCGTATAAATATAAGTTCGAAAAATATATTTTTGGTGCGATAAGTAAAACAAAACTATACACTTTCTTTCGTTCTCTATCTCTTCTCCTCTTTTTTTTTCTTAAATTTATTTTAGTTATTGGCGTAGCAACGCGCGCCGGGTACAGCTAGTTTTTTATATAATAAGCTTTATATTATATTATGACAGCTTTCCCGATAAAATGTAAATTTTCTGAGTTATCCCCGAAAGGTCGCTTAAATACATGCTTGTTTGCGGTTTAATTTGTGAAGTTTCAGTTACACATAACTTAAGAAATATTGACTTTTCGAAAAAACTCTAAGGAACATTTTTTTCTTAAAATTCACTATTCTATCGATTACCATGTTTTTTTTTATAAACATTTTCCACTCCCGAGTTGGGGTGGTAACCACCCCCAGAGAAAAAGCACATATTGGCATAAGGTAGATTTTGAAGTGGAGGGTATATTGAGCTTACCTACAAATTTTCATGCAAATCGACGCATAAAAAAATTGCAAGGTTTCCTATTAATTTTACCGTCATATCTTGGACTATTTCATAATCAGAATTGTCTTTGCAACCTCCACTAAACGAAAAAAAAAACTACTGGCTACAGAAACCCCGAAATAATCAACTACATTCCAGTGAAACAGAATGGACACAGAATAACCCCAAAAGTAATAATTACTTATTATTCATCTGAATCAGGTGATGAATATCATTCTTATAGTGGATTCGGTTTAGATACATTTGTTGATATTTTGTCTAAAGCAATAGAAAGTATCCTTAAGAATAATTATACTTAGAATATGTTTCTACTTTATATTTTACAACAGAATGTCTTTCTGACAATAAATAAACAGTTTGTGTATTAAATATTTTTTTAAACATGATTATTAACAAGTTTAAATTTTATTCCATTGTCAGTCAACCGCCCCTTTTACCATAAAATATTCAGCATATTTCTCACGGCGGATGACTACTTTCTTACTGTAGTTATAGCGACCCCACAAATGTCTACTAATAAATTTATGATTAGTTGAAATCTCTTTTTTTAATGAGCCAGGTATTATAAACCCAGTTTTATTATCTTCATGATCTGCGGTTCCTTGAGGAATATACCAATTTGTTGAAGTTCTTCTTAACTAGTTATGTAGAGTATAAGCCGCTTTTGTAATGTTATAAACTTTATCAGTAGATAATTCTAAACTTATCAAAAATATTTTAAACCAAGATGCTAGAATACCAAAAGCGTTTTCTACTAGTTGCCATGCCCTTGACAGACGATAATTAAATACTCATTGACTTTCAGACATACTGTGTCTTAAATAAGGTTTTTTAATCTACATTTAGAGGAAAAATATCATCTACAATAATAGTAGCCCACTTTGGAAAGAAAAGGCTGTTGTGTTGCAAGGCTACCTTCAAATTTGATTCAACAAAATACTGGAATCATTCATTTTTCCATTTGATCCGATATCTATATATAGAAATTAATAATTGCTATTAATAATAGCAAATACTACCGTACTAAAATATCCTTTGTAATTGCAGAACTTTTGATAGCACAGTTAATACGAATATATTTACCATCTATGACTCCACGACAACCGAGAACATTCCACCTAGACTTAAAACCCATGCCTCTTTAGACTTCGGCATTTGTATAACAATACTAAGTTGTATATGGCTTTTTAAATAAGTATCAGGTACAATATGCTTATGATCAAAAGTACTGAAGGAATCTCCAGTAACAAAATAATGTAAAGTTTTATTTCAGGTGACAACGCTTGTATAAAAGAAGGATTTTTCTTCCTAATAGTTGAAGTCAAAAGTGCCAACAAATTTTTCAAGACTTACAGCAAATGATTTATGTAAGTCTGTGATTCTTCCAGTTTCTCTCGATCAACATCTTCTTTTATGACGTTTTTGCTGCAACTTTAATTTCTTCTTGTAACATTACAGCTATTACTTGAATTCCTTCAACAAGTATACACTCATTTTACTGACTACTATTGTACTAGACAAATGTAAACAGAGCTAGTAAGTTATCGCTATACCCTATTTCAAAAGAGTGTAGAGTAATAAATCACGAATTGTCATAAAATTTGGCTGAATTTCGGTGTCGTCCATGGGCGTAGGCAAATCTTAGGATGACTAAACTTAAAAATTAAAGTACCTAAATTAAAAATAGGGTGTAGTTGACTGGTGCTAGCAAACTTATTGTGTATTACTTAAAATTTTATTATTTAAGAAAACAATAACTATTTTAAAAGCCTTATGCTGGACACTCAGCCCTGTACTTACTGTTCAAATCCAAATATGACAATCACTTTTGCTTAATATAATGATGACACTGAGGGATTGGAATTCTTTAAAAACATTATTTTAACAAAATAATACACAACTGAATATAAGTATATAAGTATAGGTTTTAGAAGGTTCCCAAAAAGATTAAAATTTTCCACAACAAAAACTCCCCAGCTTAGATTCAGTTTGTTTGTATCAGAGAAACGTAAAGACAAACGCTTGAATTAATCTGCTCGTGCAGTTTTGTTTTTGTTTGGTTTTGTTTCATTCTCGGAGTTGAAAATTGAAGGTTATGAATATTTATTGTCGACAAAATCGAGGTGAATAATGGAACGACTTTATTAAGGAATTACAATTGAAGGTAATATAATCTACTAAACATAACTTCGGGAAAACAGAAAAAGTTTTTGCTGCAATTCCTAATGGTTGGAAATCTCAACAGTAAATGCAATAGTTATTAATTATATTAGCAAACTTATTATCGTCAAGGCATGACCTACCTTTCTCATTAATTAAGTATTTCTAAGAAATTCCTTTTTAGTATATTCAAAAAACCGGTATTTTGTTACTTATGCAACTGTCATTAAGCAATAGATAAAATATTTAACAAAATCAAACATTTATACTATACTATTATAAAATTGGTTCTAATCAACCACACACCAAGTGAGATGAAGTTAATAAGTAGTATAATAATAACAGAGCAAAGCTCCGTTAAAATCATCACTTTGATTCGCATACAGTTAAGGCTTGTCAAGAAAAAAAAATTAAAAGATTATCTTTAAGTATTTCAAAATTCTAAATGTTATTTGGAAGGTACTAGATGAAAAATCTGTGAAAACGTACAGCTAATTTGCTTCTTTTTAATTACAAAAACCGAAAAACTATTTATTTGTTAATAATTTTTTTTTTCTCTTAGAGACTAATAGTTGAACTAAAAGTTAAAGATCTTAATAATTTTTTTAATTAAAAATTTATTAAATTTAAATCCATAAACAATTAACCGAGATAATTGAAAAAACTCTAGAAAACATCTGTTTTCTCAAAATTAAATTAATCATTGCTAAGTTTTTTTTTGTATAATAACATTAAATATAATTAGTAATAGTTTTTAAGTTTTTGTTTATTTGCATTTTTGTGGAGAGCCAATGTTCTAACAATTCTGCTTGTACGTACGGTTACTCTAAAGGTATTTAGATGGTCGCAATGGATTCTTTAAAGCTTTCTTTCTTAGATATAAAAAAACTTAAACATATGACAAAATTTTTATTAAAAAAAAGTATCAGAAAGGGGTTACTTTTTAACTAATCATTAATCAAAATATTTGAGTCAGTTTTTATTCCTCACACCTCTAATTAGGCTCACAGTAATGGTGGTTAAACAACACACATTTTCGAAAAAAAAAAAAAATGAAGCGTGCTAAAAAAATTTGCAATATCTTTTTAATAAAAATTTGGATCAAAAGTATTTTTTATTATCTTAAATACAAAGAATCGAAAGCGATTAGCTAAATACCTCCAGTTATCGTACAGGCAGCAGAGCTGTTTAAACATTGGTTCTTTACAAAAATGCTAATAAACAAATTGGATCTCTTAAAAACTATTTTACTGATCTGGGTTATATTTTGCAAACTTAATAAACACAGTTATATTACATGTCATCATACACAAAAGAAACTTATCAACAGTTAATTTTATAGTGCAAAAACATGTGCTTTTAAGGATTTTTCTTAATTAATAAGGGTAATTGTGTATGGATTTAATTTTAGCAACCTTTAAATTAAAAAAAAACTTTTTACATGTAATTTTTAAACTTTTAAATTATGAAAAAAAATTAAGTTAAATTATCTGTACGTCTTTAAGGATTTTTTATTTACTACCTCCCAACTACCATTTAGAATTTTCGAATACCTAAGGAAGATTTTTTCTTAAAATCGTTGGATTTTTCACAGATATACTGTAATAAGCTTTAAAATTTTGCCGAGTCGAAGAAAGTTATCAATAAAATATCATGTAACACCTAATTATGCTGTAATCTGGCACAATTATTTTCGAAAAATATTTATAAGATTTTTAACATAAGAAGTATAAATTAAAAAAGCTGAATAAAATCATTTTTTCTGCAAGTTTGAGTAATCAAAGCTATTTAAAGTTCGCATATTTTTATAATACAGTATCAGTTAATAACTTAAACCAATTAAGAATGATTTTTAATTCAATTCGATACAAATTCTCATCTACTGATTCTAACGCAAATCATATATCAAACGTGTTTCTTTACCAGCACGTTATGTGTTGTTGACAATTGTTCGGAAATTTACACAATTTATATTATAAATAATAAATAAAACATACTTTTATATAGCATAATTTTAGATTACGCTGGGTATGAATTTCCAATTGCCAAACCTGGTAAAATTGTACATGCAGAAACTAATTACAATTCAGTTTCTAGTAAAACAATGGCCAAGGGAGGTAGTCCTAGATGCCGACTAAGAAGGCAACGGGGGGATAATAGATGGGAAGTTAAATTACAATTCTCAAAACTTCATAATCACCAAAGTTTCCTTATATTATGTGGTCTGCTTCACTTTTATAATTCCCACGTGAAACAAGAGGCAGCTGGGATTAGTATACAATATACTATCTTGAAAAGCACATATTGTTTAGGCTTAATATATACATGGTCGAAATTTTATCACATATTGCTTATAATACACATTTAGTTTTATATATGTGAAAGGTATTAAAAGAAGAACTTTTTTTAAATTTTGTATTGAACAAAATGAACTAAAAGTCTTTGTGAAAATGAAATGAAATAAGTGCCAAAAGATGTTGTTAAAAAGATTTAAGAGAAAAAATGAAAAAAATGTGTTTTTAATGAAATTGAATTGTATATTTAATATAATTTCCCTTTGCTTAAAAACAGTAAGTCCAATGATTCTTTAGTAATTTTATACAATCTGTCAGTTATATTTTTCTGGAAGCTTTGCTAAATATTATCCATGGCAGCAGCTTCTCCATTCGACGAAAAACGCTTTCCACGAAGAAAAGCAATTTTTACATTAATCCGTCCAATTTAGCCATCATCAACAAACTTGTCTGAACACATGCATTCTCTTGATGTAAAATGAATTTTTTCTTGTGTAATCGGGTGTTTTTTCAAGATGATTTTATCCAACTGGTCCAAAAGGTTACAATAATATTTACAGGTAATCAACAAACCCTTTTTTGCAATTCAATTCAATTTTTTGCCTATCATTCTGGCTTCACCTGTTTTAGAGCTAAAGTTTCAGCTTCAGTCCACTGTAAACTAAAAATTATAAACCGCAGTAAAATGCACCCCAAGCTTTTTACTTTCATTTAAATTATTCTGTTAATGACTTAAATTTTATTATAATTTTATTTTAAGGCGATTCATTATGATTGATTGTTCGATCTTCTACTACTGGAATATAAACTCTTTGTCATTAAAAATTATTTTCTAATTTTTAGTTCGATTAGCAAAAAAAGCGTGTTTTTTTAGTTTTTTCAAACTATTATTTATCACCAACTAATGTATTGATGTTTACTTGCGAAGTCAACAAAGTTGTAAATAAATTTTTACAAAATTTCTATTTCTATTAGAAATATACAAAAACAGACGCAGAACAGCCGTTTTGTACGATTACACTTTAATGTTAAAACAAGATAAATTATTTAGTTTAAATATTAAAACTTGTGAAAGAATTAAGTCTATCTGGTGAAAACCCAAAAACTTAACAATTTATTTAAAAAAATTGTAAAAATACTTACACACATTTTACGAATGACTAAACATTCAAGACCAGAAAGTGTCTTCTATGATTTTTGCTTTGGAGAACAGAATCTTGTAAATTTTTTATTTTAGCCTGTATACTCGTTTCTATTTTTAGGTATAGAACAACGTTTTTCTGTTTTCTAACGCCCCCAAGCCTTAGCGTAAATACAGCTTGCTCCCGAATTCTTGATCTTATCTTATCTTTCATGAGATAGAGGCAGGTTGAATCCACTTTATATAGAGTATAACTTTAGTTTTGATTGTACAGATTAGTACTGGAGTTTTTCTTAGTTTGTTTATGTTTATATATTGCCAACGTAGATACAGTAGTTATTAAAATCATTCAGTGATTTGTAAATATACTGCACTATATAGCAATAAATTTTGGTAATAACTTTTATGGATTTGTGCTAAGAATGCGTAATTATTCTAAGCAACCAATGTTTTCTTAGCCTATGGAATAAGTAAACAAACAGAAATAAGCCACCAGTTATATGGTCAACCAAAAGTGTGCAGTAAAGTTCTAAATTTTTTTGTAGTAATTATTTACGCAACATCTTTCAAAATTGTTGCTGTATTTATTAAAAGATAATTCTATAGAAAATATTCTTTTTATAGTTAAGAAGTCAATCAAAAGCACTAGGTAGTTTAATCACTATATTCAGTTTAGTTTTGTTTTGGTGGATTCTTTTTAGTATTTTATCTTTAATAACTGTTTTTTATTTGCTTTATATATGACACCTATTTTTTTGTAGTAGTTCAACCAACATACCATTGTGTTTTATGTCGATTTAATTATTGTATTCTTTTTGTTTATACACTTTTAGTCCATTTTTGTAGTCTTTTTGTAAATAATCAGACTTAACTTGTCCACCTTGTAACTGGTATTTTGTTGTTATTGTTAATATAGTTGTTATTTCAAATGTTAAAAGTTTTTTTTGTTTAAAGAGTTCACTAATAAAATCTCTTTCAGAATTTTGAGCTTAAAAAATAAACGGTAAGTGTGTAGCTATCAATCTTACAGAACTTTTGATAAAAGTATATTTTCTTCATACATATATATTTAACATTACTATTAGTACTATCCTATTTTCTTGTTTTTATAAAAATAAGGTAGATACTATCTATCTTGTTTTTTTCTTTTCTTTTTCAGGTAGCTTAATTTAGTTTATCTGCCCGTTACTGACCACCGTAACATCTAGAATTCACGACTCGCTCTTCACCGACCTTTTGACTTCCTGTTTCTGTTCTTATGTATTCATCATTAGATCTGTTAGATTTTTTATTACCTATATAAACACCTTAGAAAGTGGAGAAAAAGTTGGTACAATAATAAAGATCCTATGAACAGCTTTACAATTTCTTGTTTTTACCAACAGAAGTTTAATATAATTAAAAATGAAAGTGACTGTTTCTGATTGTCTCTTCTCCTTAACTTTAAGTTTAATTTAACCAGTAAAAAATATCTTTAATATATTGTTTATAAGACACAAGAAGATGTAAAAAAACAATCGAACCAGAAAAATTCTTAACATTATAAATAAAAAATATACCACTTTGGTTTAAATTACTAATGGTTAAATAATGTTTTTTAAGTCAACTTTTCTCAGGAGTATGTAATATAAAGTGTACATCTCCTTTATGGGTCGCCTCGTATTCTCATTGAGCTCGTAATCAACATTGTGGTACTCAAGGGACAGCGTATGCTATAAGGACCAAAGTAAGCGATATAGCATTACAAATGATGTAAGGGGAATCGTTGAACGTCGTATCCTTTAGAGAAGAGACACATTCTAAACTATAAGCAAAAGAGAAAAGCCCATTTGCACTTTCAGTCTTCATGATGCTTTTTGGAATGCACTCTTAAGCTTAATTAACTACGACTAAGATTCACTTCGAAATGCTGAATATCAACGAAGAAACCTATGTCGGTTTTTAAAGTGAAAATAATTAATGTTTTATAGTTTTGGGTGAACAGATATTTAAAAAACTAAGACTATTCGCCAACAGTTGCGAGATATTCGAATTATAAAAGAACTACATTTTATAAACATTTGAAGCAGTTTAATTTTAAATTTCAAAGACGTGGGGGAAATAGCATGTTAATAGATAAAGAAAAAATAATTATATGAAGAAAAAGCTATTTATAAAAAATAAAGCATTTACAGAAGAAAAGCGGAAAATATATTGGTTGGATAAAACTTGGATAAATGCAGGTCATACTCATCCGAAAATTTGGGTTCGCAAATCTATAACTTCTTCTAAAAAAACATTTTTAGACGGACTATTAACCGGATTAAAAAATCCTTTAGCTTAAAAGTGAAGATGGATTTGTTCACGACGGTTTGTTGGTTTTTGAGTACAATAACAGTGGAGATTATCAGGTGATAAATGGAAAATATTCAAAACTGGCTTTGTTTAAAAAATATTCCATTTAAAAAGCTTAAGCCAGAATAAAAACAGAATAAAGTGGTATTACGACTACCACCCTACCATTGTAAACTTAACCAGATTGAATTAATATGGGTAGATGCGTGAAGAGATATTTTGCATGTTAAAAATATTTTTAAAAATGCAATAGCAACAATAACTTCGTAGAAATAGAGGAAAATAGAGAAATTAAACATATCCAAGAAAAAGTTGACACGAAAATCTGGAAACTGAATAATATAATAAAAACAAATGTGGAACCGTTGATCATAAAGGTAGATAGATCATGAAAGCAACAATTTTGATGTCCAAACTCAGTAACAGTACCTACAAAAATTTTTTAAAAGAATTCTAATAACTTAGAAATAGAATATTTAATTATAAAATTATCGGTTTTACTCATTACCAGTCTGTTCAAAAGTGAAGAAGTTGAAAATCATGTTTACAAGCGAAGTTAGCGCCAATCGCAAACTACTTCGCAATTTAATCTTAGCACTAAATCTAGATTATGAATATTAATTGATTATATAATTTATAAAGTTAAGTGACTATTAGAACTAAATTTATATCTTTGTGGAATATTTAAGAAATTCACAGTGGAAAGCTTGATTTAGTGGTTAAGATTAAGTTGGCGAGTAGTTTGCGATTGTCGCCGTCTTCAAGTAAATCGAAATCAGATGCATAGTTGCCTTTAAGTATTTGTTTTAAGAAATAGAGATTTCATTAAATAAAGCCAATTTAATTTTTTTCTTAAAAAAAAATAATTTCTTAGTGTTAGATATGCCCACGTATCATTCATTTGCTCCTGATAATTGAATAGTTTCGTAACTTTCTACAAACTCTCATCAAACTACACTTGACGTACTACTTCTCCAATAAAAAATCATCGAAATCGGTTGGCGTAATATTGAGGTATTTGTCTATTTTTCGTATACATACTAAATGCAAATTTAAGACTTATATGTTTTTTCATGGATGCCATTGTCAGAACTCACTCTAGAAATGGACTACAAAATACATAAAAATATGTTTATAAAGTTATTTATTTTCTCTGTAAAGGTCTAATGGAACCACGTAAAAAACAAACTTGTAGGTACACTAATTAGTTTAAAGTGAGGAGCACAAACACTGTACAATAGTCCACGGAAGTTAGGAAAAATATCAGAAATTTGGACATCCAGCAGATATCGAGATACGGTTTTCTGCATTGTGTTCAAGAAGGTCCTAGGAAAAAAGTCTACAACGTGTGGTTTGGCGCAATTTTCGATAAATGCCTTCTGGGTCGAAAAATGCATTTTCCAATTGCATCATTTCTTGCACCTTTATAGGAAAGACTGAAAACTCGAAAAAATCGCTCGGAAATCGTTATTCGGGGGTTTTCGGGGCTGCCAAACTTAATTCTGGCATTAGAATTACCCGTGGTTGCACGGGGGTTGCTCTGTCGGGGTGCGCAGGGTGTGAATTCGGGCAGCATGACCGCATGCATGAAAAGAAATCCAAACTCGTTACTCGGAAGTTTTTGGGGATGACGAATTCAATTCTGGCATTGTAATCACCCGGGGGCGGCTCTGCGGTGGCATCCGGGGGGATATTCTGGGGGAAATTGCATAGTCCATGAAAATCGTTCCAAATTCGTTAATCGGGGGTTTTCGCTGATGCCGAATTTAATTCTAACTGTGGCACCACGAGATGCGGGTGCCGCCGAAGTGGGTTGGAGTGATAACCTGCATGCAAGCATTGCGATAGCAATTGCTCAAAGTAAAGAGGCACTTTCAACGGGGTCGAGAATAGTGACGAGGAAGAAGATGAAAAAAGGAACGAAAAATCAGAGTTTGAACATGATGTTTAGTATCTAAGTTGAAAATTAAAGTTTATAATGAATAATTCAACATAAATAAAAACTTCCATTTGTTATTTGAATAAAATACCATTTTCATAATTTGTGATTTTTCACTTTCTCGTTTACCATTTCCGACAGCACCAACCCCGAGCATCCCCGCGGAATTCTAATGCCGGAATTAAAATCGGCATCACCGAAAACCCTCGAGTAACGAGTTTGGAGCGATTTCCATGTACTATGCAATTTCTCTTGCAGAATGTCTCCCCGGATGCCCCGCAGAGCTGCCCTCATACGATTTTTCCGAGTTTCCAGTCGTTCCTATAAGGGTGCAAGGAATGATGCAACTGAAAAATGCATTTTCCGGCCCAGAAGGCATTTTTCAAAAATGCGCCAAACCAGACGTTAAAGACTTTTTAAATGGGACCTTCATGAACACAATGCAGAAAACCGTATCTCGATATCTGCTGGATGTCCAAATTTCCGCTATTCGAGCGATTTTCATCTAAATGCCCTGGACTACAACTTAAAAATACTTTAAAAAGCTGAAACTTAACGAATTGCCTTTAAGAACTCATTCACCTCTAGTACCGCTAAACAAATTGTAAAAATGTATTTTAAAAAGATTAATTAACCTCGTAATTAATTTATTTCAAAAATTTAAATGAAGTTTGTTATAAGGTATGTGTATGTAAATTTAATAATGAATTAAAAATTAGTAATTAAAGAAATACGAGCCCAGACGCATATGAATTGGACCAAAACAAATAATAAACACAATTTTATTTTTCTGAATTAGAATTTATTTTACTATTATAAATTCAACGGATACGATTAGGCTTACTTGATACTATGTGGTTTTGATAATTAATCAACAATATATAAGACTTTTATCAACTACAATAATTATAAAATAAACAAAAAGGAAAAAAAATGTCTGGCGCAAATTAATTGGACCAAATATTAGGCCTCGTTACCACTGTGTGACGTCACCCTTACGTTTTATTACGGCATCAATTCTCTTTGGCATAGTGCCTACTAATGTTTGACAGTAATCTGGTTGAAAGTTATTCCAAATTTCCTGAACTTTAGCCTTTAATTCAGGAATTGGCGATCTTGTTTAATAAGTGTCCGAAGAGCACGATCATCTCTTTCGGTAATCTTAGAAACACGGCCAGTTTTAACTTTTGTTTCAACATTTTCGTTTTTTTTTAATTTAAAATTATATTTCTTACAGTTCCTTGAGGAATACTTAAATTTTGAGCAATTTTATGTCCAGAAAGTCCTTTATTATGGGCCGCAACAATAGAATTTCGTAAATCGTCAGATAAACACTTTCCGCGAACCATTTTGACAAGTAACTAAATCACAAAACTAAATTATATCACATAACTAACGTCAAAAATTATTTCTTCAACGCCCATTTGATAAAATAATTTCAGAAAAAATTATACAAGAGATTTTGTTGGATAAATAAATATTTATCATTATGATTTTGTGATGGTCCAATTAATTTGCGCCAGACATTACTTTTCTTTTTTGTTTATTTTAAAATTGTTGCGATTGATAAAAATATTATATATTGTTGATTAATTATCAAAACCACATGGTATCAAATAAGATTAGTCGTATCCGTTGAA
This sequence comes from Altica lythri, assembly GCA_964028335.1. Lineage (NCBI taxonomy): Eukaryota > Metazoa > Arthropoda > Insecta > Coleoptera > Chrysomelidae > Altica > Altica lythri. Next base: position 20,307,362 of record OZ034802.1, on the reverse strand, counting down.
TTTATAATAGTAAAATAAATTTCAATTCAGAAAAATAAAATTATTTGTTTTGGTCCAATTCATATGCGACTGGGCTCGTAAATCTTTTAAGATAAAAAAATATTTTCTCTGGCTGGGTTGTGAATAAGATTCTTATTTGTTTAGATTTGAAGTTTAATCAAATCAGGAATAAGTCTAAAAGATTAAAATTTAAAATTGGTTGAACCAAATAAATGAAATAAGAACAGGAAAACAAATAAAAAAAATAGATTACTAATAAGGAATCGGTGGAATTGCATCTGGTTACTGCCAACTAAATCACCTCTTAAGGATCAAATAAACATAGGCACTCCTTTGCCTACGTTAACAAAATGGAGAAAGAGTACCTAAAACATACCAGTTAGGCATCAACGTCAATATGATGTAATCAAAAAAATGAAATCCTTTTGAAATTAGAGAAAAGTTATCTTTATAGGAAGTCATTTTAAGGAGATTTAAATGATTAATTTGATTAATTTTAAAGATATCTTTATGGCATTGATTCAATTTTATAATTAGCTTATTTTCATAACCTATAAATACCTTATAAGTTAATTTACTGCCGTCGTACTTTGTGAATAGTTATGAAGAAGAAGTGGATAATGATAGGAAGTGTAATATTTTATATAATAGTGATAGTGGCAATAAAATTTATTAGAATGATAATATTAACAATAACGAAACAAGTGACAATTTTTAAATGCAAATTCGATTGGGAGAAATTGTCATGGTTATGACTGTTGTAAGTAATTTAAGAAGTACATGTTAAAATTGATACTGTTTTACTCATTAAAAATAAAGAGGGTAAAAAATGGTTTATCTTGATATCCGGCAAAACTACAAGTCCCATCGAAAAAAGTTAAATGGCAAAGTTGTAGGTAATGATTGGATCTACAACTTTTGTATTTACAATTTTTTCACATAACCTCAAAATTTAGGTGAAAAATTCAAATAACCAAGTTTTTGGTTTTTTATTTTTGTTTTTCAAAAAAATTTTTTTTTACGAAATTTCATGAGAACTTACCTTATTATGTCCCAAATACACTGTAATTTATTTGATTTAAAATATTTATTTTTTTGCCTTATTTTACTTAATATCAAAAAACTACCCTTATTTTCAACCGAAAATTCTCACGTCAAAATATCAGCTTTTTCCAAAAAGTCTGGAGGCTTTTTATTCGCTGAAATCTCTAGTTTCTAAAGGTGTAAAAAAATATACATTACTATAGTAAATGTTCTCAGAAAATGCAAAAAATTGAAAAAAACTCAAATTCGAAATTTTTTTTTAATGGCATCTTTCTTATAAAAAACATAGGACAAATTTGACAAATTTTTCGCGTCTAATAATAAATTAACGACACTTTTCTTCCCTTTTCCGGCAAATCCAGATGTTGTATCGCAACCAGAAAAACAATACAGAAATGCAACAATACTTTTGGAGGATTCATGTTTGAAACTATTAGACGTGAAAAATAGATCTTTTCCATTTCCAGAGCCTGGTTTGAGAAAATAAATGTCATGATTAATTGAATTTAATTGATTTAAAAGGACCAAAAGATCAAAATCTTGACCTACAACTATGACAGTTTTCTTAGTATCTCTGGCAATATCTATCGCGGTCTTAATTATGTCAGCATCAGCATCTTCTTCAACTTGTTTACAGGAAAACCCTTTTGACTGTAATCTTTTCATTAAAGTTTTTATTATTTTGTCCTTGTCTTCTCGTTAGATAGAAATTTTTCTTGCAAAAAAGATATTTTTGTTTGGTTCTGATAATCGAGCTCTGGAATATTGTCTGAGATTTTTCTACGATTACGTTCTCCTCTTTTAGTTGAAGTTGCTGCTGGTACTGTTGTGACAGTAACTGATTTTTTAACTTCAGGGTACCCATCAAAGACAATATAGCTGCTTGCTGCGTAATGTTTTTCTACATAGCGCAAATATTTATTAATAATTTTTTCCACCGTTTCATTTTTCTGCCAAATTACTTTGTGCAGTAAAAATCCACCGTCGACGACATGCACTATGTTGTCAGAATGCGTTGGTCTATTCACACTCAGAAATAATTCGTAAAGTTGAGATTTTACATTTTTCCTGAGGCCATTTTCTGTAAAATGTGACAATGGAAAAGGTGCAAGGTCGTATTGTAAATAAGTTTTCATATCTTTTTTACTCTCGATCGTTAACGATATCCTTTGAAACAGCAATAATGGATCGATGGCTATAATATCTTCGTTTACTTTAACGGAAGATTGAACCGTTTTGAGAGATTAGACTTTGTTTTTTCTTTTAAATTTTACACTGCCAAAATTCATTCCAACAATACCTTGCAAAGATTATTTCCCTTCATATCAAATATCTTAAAACAGCAACAAATAGGCATCTACAAATATTAAAGAAAATTCTACAACTTTTTCAAAATATTGTAGATGTCTTATTAAATCTCATCTTTATTAACTTATTTGTTTATTAATTATAGTAGTATATTTCAATTTGCAGTTTTTTCGTTTATCAATTTAACATGAAATCTTACATTTTATAAGTAATTAAAGTGTAAATTTTAACAAATAGTTTAAAATTGTACATAATAATTTAAAAAAAAAATCAAATTTGAGTTTTTTTCAATTTTTTGCATTTTTTGAGAACATTTACTATAGTAATGTATATTTTTTTCACACCATCAGAAACTAGAGATTTCAGCGAACAAAAAGCCTCCAGACTTTTTGGAAAAAGCTGATATTTTGACGTGAGAATTTTCGGTTGAAAATAAGGGTGGTTTTTTGATATTAACTTAAAATAAGGCGAAAAAATAAATATTTTAAATCAAATAAATTACAGTGCATTTGGGACATAATAAGGTAAGTTTTCATAAAATTTCGTAAAAAAAAATAAATAAAAAACCCAAAACTTGGTTATTTGAATTTTTCATCTAAATTTTTAGGTTATGTGAAAAAATTGTAAATAGAAAAGTTGTAGATCTAACCATTACCTACAACTTTGCCATTTAACTTATTTTGATGGGACTTTTAGTTTTGCCGGAAATCAAGATAAACTATTTTTTACCCTTAAAACTCACCCCTTCCTTTTCCCGAACTCGGATCGACCGTAATTTATTTTTCCTTTCATTTTTATCATATTCCTCTCCTTTTCTAATGGGTTTAATCCTACTGTAATTTTTTTTCATTTTTTACTATTTTTGAAGGCTTCGGCACTGGTCTATAGACTTTGATTTATCTGAGTTTATCAGGTAAAAATAACATGGCTGATGATGCACAACAAACAACGAAATTTAGATTAATTATTTTCTTCGATTCAAATTAACCAATAGAATTTTTGAAATTTAAAAATTAGGTATACAAACAAGAAATTTAAAAATCCGTTGAAAGTTTAAAATATCAAGGTCATCCAAAAAATTTTAGCGGCTCTATTTGATCGTACATGGCTCAATCAAATTAAATTTAATTGGTTACAAACTGGTCAACATTGGTCAGTATATGATGATAATTGGTCAGAGTTATTAATGGAGTTATTAACTAAAATATGACTTTTAAGGCCATCTATGTAGCGGCCCAAATTTAGAAATTTGAGGTTTAAAACAGTACTCCGGATTGATCACTCATTGGTCATAATTGGTCACTAGGTCCGACTAATTAGTCATTTATACAGAAATTATTGCAATGAACTTAAAAAATTAAGGTCATCCAAAAAAATGTGTGTGTCATTTAAGGACCTCCCGCTGGGCACATGTAACTTCAAAGACTCTTTAACCAAATTGTAAATATCGAGTATCTAAATAATACAAGCGAAGTCCAGGCAGTTAAGTGAATTCGTTGTCGTTGCCGAAAGCAAAATTTATTTTTGAACAAAACTTATATACTTATTTACTCCAGCTTGGCAGATTCGGACGTAAGGATAGATAAAAAAATATAAATAACTAAATAAAGCTATAAATGACTTTTTATGAAGCAATCTTTTTCGACTTAATTAAGTTTATACTTTATAATGATAATAGAAAGTAAAGAAAATGAAAACAAGCAAAGTAGATAATATCCTATAATACCAATTTTAAATTAAACCAGTAAATTTACAAGCTTTCACATGAAAACTACTTCAACATTATTTAAAAATCCATTTTAAACTTTGTAACAGCAGTTTACCTCAATAGAATAAATAATCGCCAAACATTGTAAAAACTAAAATTTTACAACTACACAACCAACAGATTGTTGTTCGATGATTTATAGGGCAATAAAAAGTTATATAAGATAACGGTCACCGTTCGTTGTAGTCATTTTAAAGGAAACCGAGTTGTAGAGAACATATTTACATAACTATGCCAAAATTGCCAAACTTTAACATTTCAGCTATAGAACAGTGTGGCCTTCTTGCGGATATACGACTAGCTGGACAACAGAAATGTAGTTAAATTGAAATTTTGATATTGAAGTGCTATTTACAAAAGAACTTGGATTAACAATTTAGACGAAAGTATTCAGAATTTAATTTACTGTATAATTTATGTAACAGTTATCCTTAAAAAACAATTTTAAATGTACATAAATTAACAAAAAATATTTTAATTAGTTTAGACAAGTCTCTCATGGATATGTTGAGATTGGAAAATTAGACAAACAAATTTAAGAAATGGTATCTCTGGCAGGAATCGAACCGGGGATCTCTGTCCTAATGCGACAGTGCCTTAACTGCTTAAAAAAAAATTGTTTAAAATAATACTTCAAGGTATGTATCAAAACAAGACTACCTACATTCATTCTGTTCCAAAACTTCAAAACTGGCTGTTCATTGTAACATGTCATATTCTAGTAAAATTAATGTTTATTTTTTTTTCATTCTGTAAGTTACAGCTTGCATTTGTGTATGTGCGTGATTAGGGATGACAGATACCTCTACGACCTATAATTCTGCTATCATTCTGATGATTCCTCAGACTTATAGCACCTGTTTTAGTCCTCTCTTAGAGAGTTTAGGATATCGTTGGGCTTCAAGTTAGGTAGATCTTTCGCTTTTATTTTCTATTATCCCAGGTACCTGACCCTGAAATTACGTAACGCAATGCATTCTGACAGTATATGAATTAAGGTTTCGTCCTTTTTCTCACAGAATCTGCACTGTTCTTTTTCCTGTCTTGGTGCCGTTTGTATACCATTTTGGTTTAACCCCAATATAGTGTATTTGACGTTTTCAGATTTACTACCCAGTTTTGTGGTAAATTTTCCAAGTTTGATTAAATTGGAGTGATCGAGATTTTTTCTTGATTGTTGCTTCTTTAATCATTCTATCTATTGTTTTCTTCCTTACACTTTCTGAATAAATGCGTATTTACAGTGTATAAAACCTCACGTTCTTGTTCTCACTAAAACACAAGTTTCTGGGAAAAATAGCCTGAAGCATCTTTAATTTATATGTTGTATTTATCGGCCATCAGACTCAGACTATAATTGCGACGAACTACTAGACTATCTATCACAAAAGTGTTTATTTCAATAAGTAAATACTAAAGACTAAAACTATTGCATTCATTCATATAGTCCATTTCACCGTTTTTGGCCGATGACAGAAATCATACTCGAAGTAAATTTAGCGTTACATCTCTCTCAGATACAGGCAAGTTAGAAATTTAAATGAGGACGTTTGTTTTTTAATACAACACTTACGTAACTGCATCTTGTTTCACCGGTAGATAAAAAGTATTCAATACGGAAGTCTTGTCTTAATTCACATTCCCAGTAACCTTCATGTACGGCTCGTTGTTGAAGGGTTGAATTTAATAATTATTAATGTCATATTTTTGTAGATGTCAAACCACACTCATAGTTTCAGATACTTACGACCTTATTTAGACAAAAAAAACTCTCCGCCATTGGTAACTTGGATGACAGTTTAATCTTATTTCGGTGGTTTCTTATATCAAATCGGCCAAAAACGGTGAAATGGACTATATATTGTTTTAACAAGATTTTTACAACAATCAGCTTGATGATTGGACAAACTGTAATTTATACAGGGTGTCCCGTAATTAATTGGACATAGGCTAATGTAGGATAGCAGACATGAAAATTTTTTGCTCAATTAGAAATCCAATGAAATCAATTAATTTGTGGTCATCTGATTGAATACAACCAATAAAACCAACATTATACTGAAAATAGATCCCATGGGCTGTTTTCACTCAATCATGTAGCTATGGATACCTACATTTCGTTTCATTTCGATTTTGATATTTCAAATATTCAATATTTCAAAATGTCACGATTTGGTAGTGGAAATACATCTTCATCAGTTATAGAAACTAACATGTCTGGATCTTCATTAAATTTTTCTAATTGTTCCTTTGTTAATTGCACATTTAAATAAATTGTTTCTGCTCTGTATTTTTTTTTTCATAGTCAGCAAAAAATTTTCTATCCGAATAACCCTCGAACATTGATAAATGCTCAAAAAAATTTTAACAACTTTCTCAAGCTTGTTGCGGCGTCGGTCTGTTTCCAAGCAACAAGCTTTCGAAATCTGTTATAAAAATTTTTCGAACAATTATCAATGTCCTTGGGTTATTACTACTGAAAATAAACCGTTTGAGCTCAATATCGCTTAGCAAAATGTTATTGGTTTTCGTTCTACAGGATGTTAAAACTAATTTTTTATCAAACATTTATTGAAATATTTTGGAATCCAATGGACAGATTAACGTGAAATTTGGTGTACTTTTATTAATTGGGATGAGGAACACGAATATGGTATCTATTTTGCCATTGCCACTAGATGGCGCCACATAATGGTCATAACTTTTTTGACCTCCCTGTACGCACATTTGCGAGTGAAAATAATAAAACAGCATTTAATTTTAGTCAAAAAAAGTATAATACTTTGATCTCCAAAAAGTAGCCCGTTTTCGAAATAAACGAATTTTTTATTAGGTTGCGTATGAACAAATTATTATCAGAGTTTTACAAAGCAGGCTTTGCCTAGGATGAAAACATCATAACGATCTGTCATGGTGAAGTATTAATGAGTAAGTCTTTAATTTGGTTATAGTTCGTGTTCTTGTTGTAATATTTTCGTTTAAAAATGCCGTGTCACAATGATTTTTCTAATGCTCATTTCGTTCAAAAAACGTAAATGCGGGAAGACCACGGGTAATTGGAGCGGATATTGAAGATGAAATTTTGGTTCGTGTTATCGAAAATCCTGAAACCAGCACAGGACGTATTGAGGCAGCCACTGGTGTAAGGAAATCTTCGGTATCCAGAATTATACGCCAAGAAAAACTGTTTTCGTATAACTTCACTCCAGTTCAAAATCTTCTTTCTCAAGACTTTTCTGCAAGACTTCAATTTAGTCAATTTTTCAGAGAACGCCAATTGAATGATTCATTAGTAAACTATTATTTTTAAGATAACTCTCAACGTATTTTTGAAATTTTTAAAATTTAGAAATTATACAAACAAGAAATTATTAAACTGACATTAAGGAGAAATTGAAAAAATGTCACATCCAGTGGGACTCGAACCCACCATCACTGCCTTATACGCAGGCATGCTTTAACCACTTAAGCTATTGGATGATTAAGTGGTTAGGAAGCGAAACGTTATAATGAACTCAAATCTCATCAGATATGACATTCACTCACTGCCTCCTTAAGCACATGTTACATGACGTTAATGAGAGAGAAGATTTGTATAATTTCTAAATTTCAAAAATTTCAAAAATACGTTGAGAGTTATCTCAAAAATAATAGTTTACTAAAAATCAATGGTTCCGGTCTCCTAACCGAATAAAAATATAAGACAGGGCACAAATAAATTGACTTAGAGTTTGATGTTTCAATTGTCGATTTGACAAATCTTCTCTCTCAGAGAATCAAAATTTATTGGCTATTTTAATATTTCATATTCTATTTAAATACACAAAGAATCTATTTGAATCTATTTTGAATTTTTTAAATTATTCTGTGTTTACAAGCCATTTAAAGTTGACGTGTCAGTATATTTGGTTACAATGAAAAAACGAATATCGTGCAGTGATAAAATTCTTTGCTTTAAGAAGCTAATCATCAACAAAAATTCATACAAAAATGGTGAAAGTGTTAAAGGAATCTACTTCTATATGTCCACCTGTGCATCGATGGGTTTAAGTGTAAACGAAGTGGTACAACCGTCGAAGATGGACCACGTAGTGGACGTACAAAAAGTGCAACACCAGAAATCATTGAGCAAGTCTATGATATTGTTTGTAAAAATCCAATTTCGACTAGGCGTGAAGTTGCTGCTCAAATAAACGAGTACTCCACAAAGTATTACATATGGATAATCTGTTCTGAAAGTTAGTGTTGCATTCGTTAACAAAATTCAACAAAGACTGAATCGATTACAAATTTCTCAGCGTAAATTGAATCATTTTAACTATAATTAAACCGGTTTTGTGCATCATTTTATAACTATGGATGCGACTTGGATCTACCATCATGATCCTAAATTTAAACAAAAACGTTTACAGTGGACTGAAACTTGTTCTTCAGCTTCAATAACGGAGAATTTATAACAATCGACAAAAACGATATGGTATCAGTTTTTTGGGACGAAAAGGGATTCTTTTTATTGCTTACTTGAAAATAATTGCAACCTTTTAAACCAGTTGGATACAAAAATTCGTGAAAAAAGACCCAATTTTCAAAAAAAAACAATCATCTTTTATCAACACAAGGCATGTATTCGCACAAGTTTGCTGACGATCGGTAAATTAAACGAATTACAGTACGAATTGCGTAAATACCCACCATATTCAACAGATGTAGCTTCCTATGACTATTACCTTATAAGAAACTTAAAACAATTCCTTTGTGAAAAGCATTTTTCGTTGAATGAAGAAGCTATTGCAACTGTGGAGCAATATTTTGCAGAGCTTCCGAAAAATTATTACAGAGATGATATTAAATAAGTGTGTTTAAGGTAAGAGAGATTATATTAAACGAAAAAACAATCTCATTAAAAAATACACATTCGTTCATTTTTGCTTTCAAAACTTTTCAACCAACCTGTACTTTCACAATTTCATTGTATGTATGTCTAATATAGAATATTCTATTGTTTTCTTTTGATTAAGGTATCATTTTTTTGTTTCACAAATTGGTTATTTACCATTCACATATTTGTTTATAACTGACTAGCTGACCCGGCGAACTTTGTATCGCCTAACAGTTAATGATTTTTTTTTGGTTGTTTTCAATTTTTACGAATTTTTCTTGTTTTTTCGATTGATTTTCATGAATTTGTTTTTGTCGATTTTATTATATCTTTCGTCTATTTACAGGTTTTTACATTTTTTGTATTTTGTAATTTTCACGCTATTGTCCCTTTTTTTATTTTTATTTTAATTACCATTTTTGTTTCTTCTTTTGTATTTTAAATTTTTTTTATCATTTTACATTTTAACTGCGCGTTTTTTAACTTTTCCACTTTTTTAACATTTTCGAATTTTTTTACGATTTTCAATATTTTTTTATTGGTTTTAATATTTTGCAGGATATTTAATAATATTTTACGGTTTTACACATTTATGGGATTTTCAACTATTTTTCACAATTGTTAATATTTTTTTACGATATTATGTTTTTGGCAGTTATTTTTATCATCAATTTTTGAAGTAAAACTTCTTTAGCAAGACTAGGAGTAAAAAATTTATTCTAACGGACGTGACGTCATTCTAATAACAGAAACCGGAAACAAAACCTAATACTGACACGATTTTGCATGGGCGCCGGCAGCAGGGTGCAAGAGGGTGCGCTTGCACCCCCCTGCTATGAAAGAAAATACCTGAATTTACCAGAAAATTATATATTTTTTTAATTTTTTTATTAAATTATTGTTTGAATAAAAACTAAAGGCGTCGCGGTTGCTGTCCAAATCATTCTACATTCTATATATATATATATATATATATATATATATAAACAATTTGAAATTTTTTGGGGATTGCAGTCACTTATTAAGAAAAACTCTTATATAATTTCCAAGCTTTCGAAATTTATTTTATTTCTTTTTCAAGGAATCTACAAATAAACAAAATGGAATATAATGGAAAACAGAAAAAATATAAATGTATATTATTAAACTTACTACGTTGAGATTAATATAAAACAGAAAATCAGCAAAATTTGGGAAAGATTATTCATATCTGAATTCTTCTTGACAATCTTATGATTTAAAAATTTTTTATTGACATTAAATATTATTTCCAAAGTAGGACAAATAAATTTAGATACAGGAAGAGAAAAAAAAAATAAAAATTATATATATATATGCATATATATACACATATATACACATATATACATATATACACATATATACACATACACATACATACATATAAAATATGTAATAAATAAAATGAAAGTAAAATGACAATTATTTTTATCTATATAATTGATTTTTTAATTTATAATCGAAAGTTAGGATATAATTATAAATGCTGCTAAGAGTACTAATTTCAGATTTTTTGTTTAAATTATCTTTACAGTTCGTGATATGAACCATTTCTAAGAATAGTCTTTTAGTTGAGTTAGACTCTGATATTATTATTTTAGTATTATCAAAATCCATTTGATGTTTTTCATTAATTACATGTTCAGCTAATCCGCAAGAGGCTTTTTTTAATTTAATATCACTACGGTGGGATGTTAATCTACCTGATAATGTTCTTTTAGTTTGTCCTATATATGATTTGTTACAATCTTTACAAGGGATGTTATAAACAATTTTAGAATTTTCTAATAAAGTTAAAGGTTGTTTAATTTTTGAAAATAGAGAGGAAACAGTTTTAATATTTTTAGTGGCAATTTTGATGTTTGGTATTTCTTTAATAATTTTTATAAGTTTTGGAGTTAAATTGGGTATAAATGGTAATGAAGCATATGAGAATTGAATGTCCTGATAATTTAAGTCGTTTGTAAAATTATTTGTTTGATCAGATACCTGATGTGGTGGATTAAAAACAATATTAGATATTTGAGAATTATTTATAGTTGTATTTATAGTTGTATTTATGGGTGTATTAAATAAAATTTTATTTAATAATTTTTTAGGATATGAGTTTTCTATTAAAATGTCTCTAAGGGTAATTAAATCATTTTTTAAAAAGTCAGGGTGAGATAATTTAGAAACTCTATGCTTCAATGTTGATATTAAATTAATTTTCATTCTATATGGATGTTGTGAATGATAATTAATAAACTTATTACTAAACATTGGTTTTCTATACCATGATGTTTTAAGAATATTGGTGTTATTTCTGATGACTTTCATGTCAAGAAAAGGCAGTGTGTTGTTTCTCTCTTCTTCACATGTAAAACATAAATGTTGATTTATTGAGTTGAAAATTGATAAAGTTTTTGAAATTTGGTTTTTTGGTAAAGCTAAAATTAAATCATCCATAAATCTTTTGATAAATGGAATAAAAAAATTTAGTTTTAATTTTGCGGTTGATAATAAGTCATCTAGAACATAGTGACATAATATTGGAGAGATATCACTACCCATTGGAGTACCAAAACATTGTTTATAAAAGACATTATTAAATAGTAATATATTTGAATCAAAAATGAAGTCTAATAATTTATTAAAAGATGTTAAGTTTAGTTTGGTATGTATTGAAATTTCATTCCAGTGTTTAGTAATGCTATCTTTAATGGTTGTTAATGGTAAGTTTGTAAATAAAGAAACAACATCAAAACTAACAAGTACATATTCATCAGGTAATTTAAAATTATTTATAAAAGAGCTAAATGCAAAAGAATCTTTAATGTAATATTCATTTTTGTCATTATAAGCTAAAGTTAAAATATCAGTTAGAAATTTAGATAAATTACTATTAGGAGCATTTAAAGAAGAAACTATTGGTCTCATAGAATATGGCTCTTTGTGAATTTTGGGTAGAGCGTAAAATCTTGGAGCTGTAGCAGTATAATTTCTAAGTTCTTTTGCCTGATTGGAAGTAATAAATTTTTCTTTTAACAAATTTGAAACTATTGTATTAGCCTTTTGTTGAATAGTAGAGACTGGGCTTCTATTTAATGAAACATAATATTTCTCATCTTGCAACAATTCATTACATTTTAATATGTAGTCAGTTTTAAGCATGGCTACAGTAACATTGCCTTTATCACTACGAACAATATATAAATCAGGGTGATCAATTAAAAACTTTTTACATTTATTAAAATATTGATTAAGAAAATGATTTTTGTTATCTTTATGTAAATAATTAGTTATAACATTTGTTAATTTGGATCTCATTTTATCTTTAACAGTTTCATTTAGATTTGTAATAATATTTTCAATGTCAGCTAACAGGGATGAAATTTGAAATTCTTTTTTATTGGGAAACAGTGAAAATTTTGGACCTAATGATAATAGTTTCTTTACATCCTGTGGAAATATAATGTTTGTAAGATTTTTAAACCATTTTTCTTGAAATTTTATTTCATTAAAAGCGTCAATTTTTAATCTTTCGAATTTTTTTATATTGTTTTTTTGAATTTTAAAAAATAAATAATTAAATTTAATTAATTGACGATGTGAGTATTCTTGGAAAATATTTGATGGTAATATGGTGCTAATTTTCTGTTTCAATTTACATAAATTAGTTTCTAATGATTTTAATTTAGAAAAAGTGATTTTAATTTCTAAGTTTATAATGCTTTTTTTAAACTTATTAAAAAATATAGTTCTTTGATTGTCTAATGAGCTACCTTGATGATTTAAAAGTTCTTCTATGTTTATCAAACTATTTTCTAAGTGTTTAGGATAGCATCCATTTTTTCTACAACGTAATAAAAAAATCTTTCTATTTGATATTTTTGCTAACTTTCCATTGATGTTACTCCATTCTTTGAGATCATGAACAACTTGAGATCCATATGTACGATTGATGTCATCAAAAAACCCCATTTAAAGATAATTAAAAAAATGATATATCTTGACTGATCAAATATTATAAACAATTTGAAATTTTTTGGGGATTGCAGTCACTTATTAAGAAAAACTCTTATATAATTTCCAAGCTTTCGAAATTTATTTTATTTCTTTTTCAAGGAATCTACAAATAAACAAAATGGAATATAATGGAAAACAGAAAAAATATAAATGTATATTATTAAACTTACTACGTTGAGATTAATATAAAACATTTATATTTTTTCTGTTTTCCATTATATTCCATTTTGTTTATTTGTAGATTCCTTGAAAAAGAAATAAAATA